>CM067301.1:28756083-29356083 GCA_034231615.1 Meghimatium bilineatum
AAATGTCAAAGATTAATTTTGCAGAAACAGAATTTACTTTTCGCAACTTCACCGCAAACACAGCTAAAACTACTTTCTCAGACATAAAATTATCAACACATATTACTACGCTTGTTTGAGTACCATGTTCGAATGTAAATTTGCTGAGAGCTGTGCGCTCATCCGCCTTTGAATCCCTGTTACCGGGTAGAAATGACGAGAGTATAATGAGTATTTACTTTGCTATCTGCGAAGTAAATCGAGTTACAAGGGAACTCTACCTGCTGTTCGTATATTTATTTACTGAATCGTGGCCTGTTAGTCATGGAGAGAGTATTTATTTCTGCATCTACCATTATCAAATGTTTTACAGATTCCAGTATTATCATCGAAATGTGCGCGGAGACGGAGGTTATATAAATCAACAAACATATGTGAATTAAAATATTCTAGTTGTTCTGTCATGACTTTCATCTCGGGAGAATAATGTGGTAGTTTCCAGTTGCCTTTTAGATCCATATGGGGGATATCCATTTATATCCGCTTCCTTTGACAATAATTTATGTCGGGACAAATGGGTGATTAAAGTGGGAAATTAGAGGCAACAGAGATGTGGTTCTACGGAAGAATGCTGAGAATACAATGGACTGCCAGAAAAACTAATGTTGAGGTGTTGAAAGAGTCAAATGCGAAACGGACCTTAATCAACAATATAAGAAAAAGACAATCTTCTTTTTTTGGTCACTTCATGAGACAGGCAGGTTTGGAGAAAATAGTCACAACAGACAAGATTGAAGGCAACAGAGACAGAGGACGACAACGTGAGAAAATATTAGACAGTTTGACAACCTGGCACGGCAGAAAACAACAACGACTTTGATACATAATACTGTGGACAGACAGCTAAGGAGAGCCATGACCGCCTACGCCAGCCGCATGACACCTGATGATGATGAGTTGTTCTGCGCACGTTCTAAAACAAGCTGCACGTGAGCAGGATGTAGTATGGAGAACGGAATGGATTGTATCATGGTTTACAGCGCTGTTACGATATCTGCGCCTTCCGACCAGAAACATCCTACTGCTGCATGGTTTCAGGGTCACATTGACAATCTATGAAATTGGACGACCGACATCTCTGAAGGAAATCTCATTTTTCACGTTCAAGGACATTGTGGCAGGTAACAATTATTTTCTGCTACCTTATCGGGTCCGTCAACATATAGGAGGTCCAGAATAATAATAATAAATCATAATAATGAGACCCATACCCCGTCAAGATCAAGGGGTGCTACATTCGAAACATCAACAGAAATGTCATTATCCATATTATGACAATATGGTAACAATTAGATTTCAGTGGACATAATTGCCCTTGTTTGCTGCCATTTTAAAAAAGGGTTAAAAGCCGTAGAAGATTGACTTCACTGTACTCTTTTTCTCATATGTACTCCGTCCCTCTCAACGAAGCGGCACGCCGCCTGCCGATAGTACCACTCCGTAGCACGTAACTCCGTTGCTTCAATTGATAATCCACAGCGATCTCAGAAAAATATCCACCTTATAAACAAGACGACACGAGCCGGATATCATTGTTTGCAGCCATATCCTCTTAGAAACTTCCCTTACTGGTAAGCACAAATAATACGAATACAATTATCATATAGCGCTATTTAATGGTCTAGAACGTAGACCATTAATTCGAAGATGAAATGTTTTGTCTCATGAAGCTACTGGTCACCGTCCAAATTCATGTGTCTCTGTCGTATGTGTCTCTGTCTCATGTCTAGACATAGACATTTAATGTCTATGTGTATGTTCATGTGTACGAGTATATGTGTGTGTCTACATATATATATATTCTTCTTCTGTGTTCGTTCTCAAACTCCTGTAGATTAGCAGGATGTGGTCAGGAGAACGGAATGCGTTGTGTCATGGTTTACAGCACTGCTGCGATCTCTGCGCCTTTCGGTCTGACACATCCGACTTCAGCATGGCTTTGGGTCACTGACCCTATATGAGATGGGACAGCCATCTCCATCCCATAACCTCATTAGTCGCCTTTTACGACATGTGTGGAAGGTAAACAGTGTTGCTATTCTTTGCTCCCCATTCGGGCTGCGGCAACACACAGGCGATATATATATATATATATATATATATATATATAGTATATATAATATATATATATATATATATATATATATATTTATAGTATATATATATATATATATATATATATATATATATATATATATATATTATATATATATATATATATAATATATAGTATATATATATATATATATATCTGATAAATAAACGCCACTAAGATTGATATATTGCTGATTATGTTGGACTTTACATATTTGAAGAAAATTCCAGATATTTTTATTGACGACGAATATAATCAGGAAATCATTGCACACGGTAATTAGGTCGCGAATATCGTTATCCAATCAAGAAGAATCGTGCATTTGATACACATCCAGGATAATTCAATCACATAATGTGTATCCGGTTGTCTATCCCTCTTCTCGCGTGTACGTTATATGTGTACTGTAAGCCGTATTCCCTTATTACATGTAGCTGCATTCGAAAGTTATTTAAGTTATGTGTCACTGTAAGACATTTTAAGCAAAAGTTTAGATATAAGATTAGGAGCATTCATGGAAGCAAAGATTAACAACACTCAAATGGGATTACGTAAGAACAAGAGCTGTGCAGATGCCATTTTTACACTCCGACAACTGGCAGAAAAAAAAACAACTGAAAACAACCACACATTGTACATCGCATTTGTGGACCAAGATAAAGCCTTCGACAGAGCAGACAGATACAAACTATGGAAAATACTATCACAATATTATAGTTCCTTGAGGGTTCTATAACACCTAATAAACTTGTGCAGAGTTGATACACTGGTAGTCAATGTGCAGTTAAAACAAGTGTTGGACTTTCAGACAAATTGCACATACACTCTGGAGTGCGTCAAGGATGTGTTCTATCTTCCTTCTCGTATATCGATTGTTTATGCAAAATTGCGAAGACCATTGAAGAAAATAACCTAAAACAACACCCTGAGCGAAATTCTTTTTGCAAAGGATTAAGCAATAATATCAACATCAGAGGAACAAATGCAACAACATATAAATAGACTGCACACAACAACATATAAATAAACTGCACACAACAACATATAAATAGACTCCACACAACAGCATATAAATAGTCTCCACACAACAATATATAAATACACTCAACACAACAACATATAAATAAACTGCACACAACATGTAGGGACTTTATATGAAGATAAATACAGACAAAAAAAGGTTAATATTCACAAAAACATAAAGAAACACAACTATTCTCATCGATGACCAACAACTTACACAGGTGAAAGAATTTACCTTGGAAGATTCATATCATGAAATGGTAAAACAACAAAGAAATCTAACATAGATGCAGCAGCATACGAAATCTTAGGACAGATGAATCCAATATTCAAAAATAAACATGCAAACATGAATACCAAAACTACACTATATAAAACGATTATACCATCATTATGCTACCGATATCAAACGTGGACACTTACAACAAAAAAGAAAACTTGTAACAACAGAAATGACTTTCCTAGGTAGAATTTACGAAGTAACAATAAAAGGCAAGATCAGAGATGCGACTTCAGAAAACTAACAAACACAATGCTAATTCTGGATTGCACCATAAAATAACAGATTAAGCGGTTTTCACATGTTTCCAGACTACCATCAGTTAGTGCCCCTCAAAATTCATTGCTATACAAACACGATGGATACAAGGCCAGGGGCAGACTATTAAAACGATGAATCACAGAAATAAAGGAGTCAACGAAAACAAACATATATGAAGCACACAAAAAGGCCATCCCCAGAGAAATCTTCTACGTCTGACGCTGCAATGCATAAAGCGGAAAAACGTGAAACAAAAATAAGAAATACTTCCGACTTCAGCATGCCTTCTGTGTCGCTTTGACCCTGTATGTAATGGGCCAGCCAACTCTACCTCACAATTACCTTAGTCGCCTCTTACAATATACATGGAATAAAACAGTTTCTGCTATATTTACATCCCATTTTAATCCACGGCATCCCACCTTTACAGGATCTTCAGTATGTCCTTTCTGGCTAAGGTTTTCTCACTATTCGCAAGAACCGTTAACACAAAAATCCATTTCTATTCATAATTTGCATTATAATTTATTAGTCAATATACACTCCTACATCAACTATTTTCCCACACATCTCTCCTCTAATTATCAGAGATATTTTGAGACAGTTCGTCTGAACTAACAGTAGCATATAGCGACAGAAGGTTAACTCAGTATACCATTGCTAACATACATGTATAAACTAACAGAAATGTCTACATTTGTCTCCATTTAGCGTTCTCAACAAGGGGAAATTATCCTCCCCTAAACAAGGGAAATTACCACACACAAAAATGTCATAAACAGACAAATATATGCTTCTTCAACATGACTTTCAAAGATCAAGTGAGCTGACGTTTAATATCAAGACTCGATTAATCTATACATTCCTAATTGAAACGTGTCGGCATTTAATGATTGCTATACTAAAGAAATACTTTTTTTACGTTACGTTAGCGCTATTCACTCAATATGGTGAATTCACGACTTCATCAGTTTCTGGCAGAATCTAATTGCGTTTGTGTTGTGAATAGAAAATTTACATATATTAATATATACACATATGAATGAATTATTTCGGAAATTTTCATATAAATAGTGAAGGGAGTGGAGGATTTACCTCCCTGTACGTGGGTTTCCCCTTGATCTATTCTGTCCCTGGTAGCGCATTGACACGAGGCAAGAGTACAGCCTTATCTATTGTCCATGGTAACGCATTGACACGAGGCAAGAGTACAGCCTTATCTATTGTCCATGGTAACGCATTGACACGAGGCAAGAGTACAGCCTTATCTATTCTGTCCCTGGTAACGCATTGACACGAGGCAAGAGTGCAGCCTTATCTATTGTCCATGGTAACGCATTGACACGAGGCAAGAGTACAGCCTTATCTATTCTGTCCCTGGTAACGCATTGACACGAGGCAACAGTACAGCCTTATCTATTGTCCATGGTAACGCATTGACACGAGGCAAGAGTACAGCCGTATCTATTGTCCATGGTAACGCATTGACACGAGGCAAGAGTACAGCCGTATCTATTGTCCATGGTAACGCATTGACACGAGGCAAGAGTACAGCCTTATCTATTCTGTCCCTGGTAACGCATTGACACGAGTACTTCCTTATCAAAAACTTAACTTCAAGTGATAATCTAAATATAATCTAATCTAAATATAAATCTAATCTAATCTAATCTAATCTAATCTAACCCAATCCAATTTAACCTAATCTTATCTATCTATCCTATCCTATCCGCCCATCTGTCTGTCTATAATCTATCGTATACATCTCTCTCTCTATATATATACATATAACCTATCGTATACATCTCTCTCTCTATATATACATATAATCTATCGTATACATCTCTATATATATATATATATATATAATCTATCGTATCTATCTATATATTTACGTATATATGTATATAGTCTGTTCTATGCGTTTCCTGTAAGTCGTCGCAGGATTGAAATACGATCGGTTTTCGCGCTATGACACTTTTGGTCGCTTGATGTGCAGTAATATTATGACGTCTTAGAACATTGGTCATTTAATTAATCCACTTTCTTTCTTGGTCTTCCTCCGCCTCTTGTCTCCAATATCATTTTTTTTATTTTTCTGGATTTTGAAAATAATTATTGTTAGCCTAAATTTGTTAGCTTTAAAAAAAAACAACATGCAGTCTGATTTCTGTTCATTTTAATAATCTTTCAAATAATATTTCAGTCAAACCCAAGACATCTCCAATCAACAATAACCAGCCAAATTATTTTCATGGGTGTTTTCCTAAGCAATGTCTGATTGCTTCATTTGTATTATCCATCCATTCGAAGACTTAACTACCAAAACTCTGTCCACGCCATATTCATAGTTTGTTTCGTATAAAGTCAACACGGAACATGGCCTCACATTTTGTATAATTCTGGTCCGCCCGACGTGTCCACCAGACGACTCGAACTAAAATACTAACAAATATTACGTTTAATTGTTTACTTTAAATTTAAATTAAACTATTTAAAAATTTGCCGCCGGCTTCAAGTTGTATAAATAGGATTCTTTTTTAGTCTGTTGGTGTTGGTAATGTTGATCGAGTCAGTAATGGTGTCCGTCGTCATACACTTCGATTGTAACCATTTTCTTGAAATATTTGGTGTTGACTTCAGAACTGTAATTAGGAATCTTCTAGCATCGCCGTGACTAACTCTCCATATAGCTTTTGCACAAATTCTAATCGAAAGGTCGTTTTTGTATCCAAATCAAGTCTGTTATTAAAAAAAGATAACAGTACAGATCTTTAAGGTATCTGGCGAGATGAGCTAAACGAGAATATTTAGTGACCACCGGAAAGATGAAGGAAAGAAGAGACAAAGGAATGCAAAGTAAGAAATCGCTGGATGAATTATTGCTTGAATTATGTATGCATTTATTGACTGAAGCTCGTAGACAAAGCTAAGATTGGGTGGGGGAGGGTAAATCAACATTTAGGAAGTCAGAACATGACGGGTAGTACATTGTAACAGGAAGTCAGAACATGATATTTAGTACACTGTACTAGGAAGTCAGAACATGACATGCAGTACACTGTAGCGGGAAGTCAGATTACAGTATTACCGTGCACGGGCGTACCTTTAGATACATGCAGGTAAGGAACATCCATTGCATTCCGAAATACAGAAAGTAAAAGCTAGCAGACTTAAGAGAGGAAAGTCGTGGATGGGACGTGCTGAAGATGTCATACAAGGCATATACAGATTGCAAGATGTGGCAGCAGGTGCGGAATGGATACGTTTACCTACAGATTCGAAACTTGTTTGAGAGTAGTAATATCACTTAGCAGGGAATGCAGAAAACGGTGTCCCACTTCTGTTCTTCTTCTTCCGCTTTTGTTCTCAAACTTCTGTAGATTAACAAGATGTAGTCCGAAGAACACAATACTCCATGTCATGGTTTATAGTATGTGTGCGATATATACACCCTTCGACCTAACAATCCGACTAACAACATCGCTTCTGACTCCCTTTATCCCTATTTTGGATGAGACCGTCAACCCACCCCAAAACCTCCTTAGCTGCGTCGTACGAATAAGCTTGTAGTTGCTATTCTTTGCTCCCCTTTCGTATCACAACAACACATGGGCGAGTATATGATAATTTAGACGAGAAAAAAAAAACATATCTAAAACATAAAAGAAATATGAAAATAAATGTGACTTCGCGTGAAATAGCACTAATAATAATAGCACAACTTAGAATCCAAATGTTTTTTTGGTGTTCATTCTTTTGATAAAGGCATTTTGGTCGAAACTTCGCATCAATCTCGTTTCTTATCGGTAAAATTGTATTATTCTACGTTTATAACTTTGTTTATTTTACTTAACTATAATATTTGTGCGCCTGTTCATTATCATACTCTTGTGAATTCTTCATATTATAATTTTAAATTGAAAAACGCTAAAACCGTCAACTCTGATGTTGAGTCATGCCACCTAGCGGTGAAACATTAGATGCTGGGAATTTAAATTCGCAATAGATGAGTCAATAACAAGAAATTTTATTACAGGATACAGTTAGACATTGATTCTGTGGAAAGAAGACGTGTCACTAAAGTAACTGGTGTTATGGTGATCTGTAGATTCTGTGGAAAGGAGACGTATCAGAAGTAGCTGTGGTATGTAGATAGATCTGTAGATTCTGTGGAAAGGAGACGTGTCACTGAAGTAGCTGGTGGTATGTAGATAGATCTGTAAATTCTGTGAAAGAAGACGTGTCACTGAAGTAGCTGGTGTTATGTTGATCTGTAGATATTCTGTGGAAAGGAGACGTGTCACTGAAGTAGCTGGTGTTATGTTGATCTGTAGATTCTGTGGAAAGAAGACGTGTCACTGAAGTAGCTGGTGTTATGTAGATAGATCTGTAGATTCTGTGGAAAGAAGACGTGTCACTGAAGTAGCTGGTGTTATGTTGATCTGTAGAAATTCTGTGGAAAAAAGACGTGTCACTGAAGTAGCTGGTGTTATGGTGATCTGTAGATGAGAATGTCACAAATGTGATATCGACCTTTACAGAACGTTGTCCTCACTGTGCTGTGAAAGCTGCCCAGTTTCTTCCAGTGTCATGTTCACAAGGTGTTTGATGTATTGTGTACATCGTAATCTTGGTCTGCCTATTGTTCTCTTTCCTGGAACTATGCCTTCATGATTAATCTTTCTAAACCATTCTGTCTATTTGTATGTCCGAAATGTTAGTTTGTATTTTTTGAATTTTGAGTAGCCATTCTTCTTCTATGTTCAGATTTTATCTGCGTTGGTTCATCTTTCCAGCCATTATATTATTACTACCTACATATAACATTTCATTTAGAATGCCAAATTTTCTTGTCCATTGCAGATAGCATTGCCCACGCCTCATAACCTTATCTTACCACTGAAAAGATATAGCTTCTTAATAGTTGTAACTTTATTTTTCTGTTTGCCCCTTGCCATAGATTTTTCATCTGTGATGTTTTTTTTGTAGGGGCATTGCTAATTTCTTTCTGATCTCTGCCGGGCAATCACCTGCGGTAATGATGGTTGACCCGAGATATTAAAAGTTTCTGACATATTCTAGTTGTTTTTTGTCAATGAATATTGTATGTGTGAGCTCATCTCTGCTGATATGCATTATTTTTGTCTTTTTTTGCATTGAGGAAAAAAATTTGCAAAACGGCAAAAATACTACATATCAGCAGAGAGGACTTAGTTTAGTTGGTAACAAAGATCTTGGACAAAGTTTCTGGGAACTGAACTTCAGAATTATCAAAATAAACAGAAATAAGTGGAAAAGCGAAATAACAACGAAACACGGGGACGGAACACGTTTCGACTAAGATTTTCAGGACATAAACAAGCAAAAGGCAATGAATATTGCCAACAAAAAATCATATAGTAAGAGCAAATGAAGATAGTACCAGAATAGTTGGAACAATAATTTAAATAAAAATTTACTTAATACATAGTGAACAAATATAATTCGACTATGCACAAAACATGTAATTACCATAATCTCTTTCATTCGTATGGAAAATATCAGGCGATCAAATATTATTAAAGAACTAATATTAATTTAGTAATAATATGTATGTGGTATTCTACTATTAAATAATGTTGATAATTGGAGAAATACAATTGTAGCTTATATAAAGGTAGCACACAAGCTGAAAAACGGCTAAACTCCTACTCTGGCCCACAGCCAGTGGTATTCCTGACAGATGAAAGGTTAGTGCTTCAAGCTCTCCAGTCTGGAAAACTAACAGACTTATAAAAACTACTTGATTGACTGTCTTACCAGTATAGTGTAACCATGCAGTGGATACCCTCTCACTGTGGAATACCAGGAAATGAAAAAGTAGACTAACTGGCTAAGGAAGGTGCTGCCGAAGACAAATCAGATGTACTAATCACCTACCATCAGAAAAAAGAGATGATCAAGTCAATAAGAAAGCGACAAACACCAACACAAGATAACTATCACAATATGAATAGATCAGAACAAGTTGTAATTCTACGCCTCAGAACAGGACACAACCGATTCCGCAGTCCCATGTACACAAAGTTCAAGATTGGCAACACGGCCATGTGTACATGTGGACAGGCAGCACAAAGTGCCAAACATATACTTCAAGAGTGTTCTGAGTATGAAACGCTGAGGCAGACATATTGGCCAGAGGAAACAACACTGGAATCAAAGCTCTATAGGCCACTGTATGAACTACAAAAGAGAGTAAGTTTTACTAAGGAGACAGAATTACAGATATAGACATGTTTCAAGCGAACGAAAGAAGAAGAAGAATATAAAAGTAGTATTCTAGAAAAAGTTGAATAATTGAGTAGTTTATACACAATTTTGAAATTTAGTCTTTTAAATTTTTTACCACAAAGTTTACCATAAAAGGTTCCAACCACCTGGCAACCCTGTTACAAAATATGAATTTATATTATTTCTAACACTAAGGGTCTAAACGTCTTCATCCATAATCAAGTACTTCACGCAAAGATTCATCAATGTTTCCATCTGTAATACTCATTATTGAAATGAGCTCTTGAATCTTTAATATACATTTCGCTGTGTATGTTATTGAATATATGCCTATTCAACGATGTACGAGTAATATTATAGAACCTGCTCGTGTATGAGTCATTGCTGTCCTTGCGTAATATCGAGTTCTTCATATAATGAAATTTGAACTTGTTTTATAGAGAAACATGTTCTAAGGTGTAAATGTGTTTTCGCGTTAGCGTTGATTTCTAAATAAAAAAACCAAGTGTAATTATTTCACAGTATGGGAACAAATAACACAAATGGAGATCATGCATTATTTTCTTGTTGATTTGGTTCACCTTTCTGATGTTCCAAGTTTTAATCGTTAGAGATAGAAAGAGTGTTTGTAATAGGACATTGAAGTAATGCTCTTTTTATCGTAAAATTTGATTTTTAAAGTACAAAATACATGTTTGAACAGGTAACTTACTGGTAACTTTTGAAACTGATGAGATCAGATTTTTGGCATCTATATGGTGTCGGTTTCCGATAGTGGGGCAAATAGTAGAGATCTTTAACTGCCAAGAATGTCCTAAGAGGCGACTAAGGATGTTTATATGTGGCTGACCTATTCCGTAGGGTAAAAGTGACAGAATCAAGTCGGATGTTTCAAGCCGAAAGGGACAGATATCGAAGCTAAGGTTAAACCATGACACGGCATAATCTCATCTGTGGACTATATCCTGGTGGACTACAGGAGTTTGAGGACGAACACAAAAATAATAGGAGGATTAGTTGCTTTTACAGACTTTCGGGATACATGAGAGGGTACAATGATAGCAGACCAACAGCCTTTGCGCATCAACGAATTATGTTTTGGGGTTTGCAATGTGTGCAATTTAGAAACATAAACAGAATTCCACACACTAAATGATGACGCCATCGTATAATAAAATAGCTGCATGTGTAGGGTTAGGGTTAGAATTATGAGTTAGGGTTAGTGTGTATTATCTTAATTATGCTAATGTGGTGGCCATGTCATTGCCGCGAACTCCCGCCGATCGGACTATGTACTGCTTTAACAATCGTATGATGAATGCAGACACACGCACTGAAGGATGTCGCAAATAAAATATAAGATTTCTTGGGAAACAAGCAGTGGACTAACATGAGTGAGAGAAGTGGAAATGTTCCTTATTGCAGTGATGCAATTGATCAAGTAGGGAACTACAAGGGGTGAGAGCAGTGGACATATGTCTTATTGCAGTGATACATTTGTACAAGCGGGGAACTAAAGGAAGTGGTAAGAGAAGTAACAATGTGTCTAACAGTGACACATTTTAGCAAGCAGGGAACTAAAAGCAGCGAGAGAATTGGAAATTTTGAAATGTGCCTCATCGCATTGATATAAATTTAATGCGGTGATATAATGATGCCATTTTCTGGCCTGATAATACAATCTCTGATCTTTCTGATACTTCAAACATAACCACGTGATTGACAGATCACATTCAGAAATCTGTTTCCGTTTATCGATATTAAAAATGTGGCGACCAATGTTCAGTACAGAAGGGAAATCGTGGATTTGTAGGACTCGACCTTAAGAACAGGAATTGGAAACAGCTGATGACGAGATAAAATTGAATGTTGTGTCACGAAGGAGTGTATATTATTTATTACTCTGAATGTTATAGTTGTTTGTGATGCGAACTTTACTCTGTTGTGCTTGCCCGTTTACGGGAGATTTGAAGGTTGTATCTGTCGCAGACAATACTAATCCACAAAGGACAACAAACAACTATTAGAAGATATTCCAGAATATTGAGGTTTCCTCTTGTGAAAACCTTCGTTTCAACAATCACGGGTTTACCCCCTGTGTAAAAGGTTTCCTCTTGTGCAAGCCTTACTTCTTCTTCATCGTTCATTCTCAAACTCCCGCTGGATCAATGGTCCTACTAGATTTTCAGTAAGATATAGTATAGAGAATGGAAATGCGTTGTGTCGCCGTTTTTTCGCAAATGGCCCGACACATCCGTCTTCGATGATGTGCAAATAGGTGACATGCAATTCTAGATGCACTATCACTGCACACCGGTTACAATATCTGACAGGAGAATTATCAACTAGTTTGTCCAGACGTTTAGACTTACGCTCCTGACTAGACCTGATAATCCTGGGATACTGTCACACTGGAATGCCTCCTTTTGGGGACTAAACATGCATCTATAAACCCCTTCAACACAATACTGTCTTTGAGACACACACTGTAAACAAGTTAGGATGCCACCTAGGTTGTTGAACTGGGTAGGACCTGTGCATTTGTAAGGAAGGATGTATGCTGCCAAGAGCTACCTGCTCACAGCTATATGTATTTCTTCATCTGCATCACCATCACCCGTACACGGAAAAATTTATTCAGATTTTATAAATTGATCATTGCTTCTTCTTCTTTTTCTTCTTCTCGAACCTCAGGAATCGCGAACGATTAGCTCTTGATTACTATGTGCAGTGGGGATTGTCTCTGAGCTTTCTTTCATACCCAGGAGGCTTCACATTTCAGTTTAGTGCAATGCCTATTGAAGGAGCTTTCTAAACAGAGGGGGGTATATGTCACGGAACGTGCTGATAGTTTGTCTGGGTCACCCATAGTTTGTCTTTTCTCCGACGAGGCGCTTCGCAACATGCGAGCTGTTCCTCGTGCATGAAGACCATTCCATTATCACCGGTTGTGTCCCTAGGTTCCAGATCAAATTTCTTCCGTATGAGATGTGTTGGGTGTTCACGGTCTGTGTGACGGTCTATGACGGAGATCTGTGAACTGTGACGGTCGAATGATACTTAGTGTTGGTATACCTTTCTACGCGAGTTGCTGCTTTGCCAAACATGTCTGGGGTCTGGGATATGACCTGTGCATTTTTCACGCGTTTGCCTCGTCCGCTTGAGATGGCCTTCCAATCCATCGCCAAGCGTGGGCTGTATATTTTGACTTTTCGCTTTTGCGTATATTACCCAAATACAATGGGATCAATTGTGATGGGGCATGTGGGCTTCTGTGTGTTCTCGACCATAAACAACCCTACGCCAGTCGTTCTCGTGCCGAACTATTGTAGCTTCGATGGTACTGAATTGATTCACACACTGCACTGCCCTCTAGCGTGTTTTCTCTTTTCCAGATTTGGTGTGTACTCATAAGATCACACTGTATGATAGGGGACAATGGAATTGGTCGCTTTTCCAATGTTTTTGCTTTTTAAGCCGGCCGAGACGGAATGAACAGATTCTATACATCACTGTGTGTCAACAGTGAAGTTGGATATAATGGCGTACAGCTTCAGAGATATTTCCTGTCTCTCTGCAGGCAATTCTCATTCCATCTACAGCATCCACGGACACGAGCCTAAAAGTGTTAGCCAGGAATACAGCAAAAGCATCTATACTTCTGTTTCCAGGGTGCACCACAAGGAGGTACTTTTGGGGTCTTGGTTATCTGCTAACTTTGGTTCCGCACGAGAGCAATGAGAGACTATCTGCAACCCATTGCCTCTCCTATGTGATGCTTCGTTTGCATAACTTTTTCTTTTTGCCATTCTGTAGCCCTCGGTGCCCCCCCTCTCGGTTCTGTCGAAGCTGTCCATCCTCTACGAGTATCATATTCAAAATCCCGCAGAAGACGGATGTGTCGGGCAATTGGTGCAAATAAAACGGCAACACAACACTTTTCCATTCTCTGGACTATAGCCTGCTGGAATTCTAGTAGGACAATGGTCCTGCTACAAGGGAGATCCAGTGGGAGTTTGAGAATGAACGCTGAAGAAGAAGATATTCACAATGTCTTTGACATTCTTTGCCCATGCCTATCTTGCTCTACATTCTGTTATTTTTCGAAGAATCTTTCCCTTCATGAATAATCGTTCCATTCTTATGTCGTTGTATATATATATATATTTATATATATATATATATATAATCTTACATTGTGCTGTTTTTTTTATTCGTCCTCGTTCATGTTCCCTTTCTCACTCACCGTATCCATCTCCACTATCCTCTCCATATTTCTTTTCTCATGTAGGTCAGTCGATATTTGTTCTTGTGTTCCTGATGAAATGTATTTAGTCGAAACGTCGTATATCTTTGTGTTTTATTGTTAGTATGTCGTGTTCACTATTTATAATACTCTAACGTCATCCCGTCTATTTGCCTACGTTAAATTTTCTTTTAAAATGAAAGTCATAATAAGATGTTATATGAAAGGAAAGACTATCAGAACAAATTATAGAGCACCTCCCCCATAGTCGGACCTGAGGCAAAATGAAAATAATAAATTGATCAGGAGATTGTATTCGTAATATTCTGAGCTATGCATAATTACAAATTATGTATTTAAATGGAAATAGGGACGAGTAATATGATACGATGCAACATATGATGAGGTGAAACTCAACTGGGCTTTTCATTGTTACTTTATTGCGCCATAGGGAATCGAACTCAATTTAATATCAGCACTCTGTGTTTGCCTTCGTGCGAGTAACACTGAGACAGAATTGTAACATTCCTACAGTACACAATTAACTGTCAGATAGTTTACTTTTCCGCCTGTATTTCTGAAATGACAAAAATCCATTATTTCTTTCCTGTTTGAGTAGAAACGCAGTAGACTGAGTTATCTAAACTGTCGTCATATTTCGTTTCTTGGCATTCTCAAACCAAATTGCATTCTTGTTATTGACAAACAGGCACATTTCATTTTTGTAACTGAAACCAAAGCTATAAAAAATGCATACATTTGATCTGTGATTTTAATCGTAAGTAAAAATCTGCTATTCTGTTTCTTGTTGAGACTTTGATAAATATGTACAGTTTCTAGTTGTATACGCAATTATAATTTAGAGTACTATACTATTTTCGTTGCCATGGATACTTGTCAAGATAAAAAAAAGTAAATATTTAAGCGTCATTAAGAGATAGAATTAGAAACGATAACATCAGACAGATAACCAAAACAATACCAGTAATGAAATACATCAAAAGGTCAAGTGGTTTCCACACACTTCCAGACTACCAACAGACAGCATGCCACAGATGACCACAAGACATATAAAACGGCTATAAAGCCAGAAGCAGACCATGTAAAGACGGACAACAAAAATAAAATAAAAAATCCAACAGGAACAAGCTTACAAACAGCACACAAGAAAGCCATCTCCAGATAACTCTTCTACCCCTGACACCGCAAGGCAAACAAGGACTAGAGTGCATAGATGGATGGATGGATGGGTGGGTGGGTGGATGGATGGACGGACGGACGGACGGACGGACGGACGGACGGACGGACGGACGGACGGACGGACGGACGGACAGACAGACAGACAGACAGACAGACAGACAGACAGACAGACAGACAGACAGACAGACAGACAGACAGACAGACAGACAGACAGACAGACAGACAGATAGATAGATAGATAGATAGATAGATAGATAGATAAATAGATAGTTAGATAGATAGACAAGTCAGACGGACGGACGAAAACACGAACGGACGGACGGATGGATGGAAGGATAGATGGATGGATGCATGGATGTATGCATGAATGGATGGATAGAAAAAAACAAATAAGTAATAATTTGTCGCGTTTTGCTCCAGATGGAGCATGCTATGACATCTTATTAAAACTTGCAAAGCTCGCGTGTTGAAGATCAACGTTGTTATCACGTGGATGGTTGTGGATTGGGGTTCCTCGTTCCGTCCCATAGAGGGTCACAGTGATCTAGACGACATACTGTAGTCTGTCATGTCGAAAAGCAACACACATTGCATCGAAGCTGTAAACCATGAGACAACGCATTATACTTTCTAGATCAGTGGTTCTCAGTTAAGTCACACTGCTTGCATGGAGCTACGGAGAAAAATGGAATTGGGGTGCAAAATACCTTTCTAGGGGAAAGGGCGCACAGATTGTCATACTCAGCCATTTATCCACACCTGGTATAGATTGTCAGACTCAGGCATGTATCCACACCTGCTACAGATTGTCAGACTCAGTCATGTATCCACACCTGCTATAGATTGTCAGACTCAGGCATGTATCCATATCTGCTATAGATTGTCAGACTCAGTCATGTATCCACACCTGCTATAGATTGTCATACTCAGCCATTTATCCACACCTGCTATAGATTGTCAGACTCAGTCATGTATCCACACCTGCTATAGATTGCCAGACTCAGTCATGTATCCATATCTGCTATAGATTGTCAGACTCAGGCATGTATCCATATCTGCTATAGATTGTCAGACTCAGTCATGTATCCACACCTGCTATAGATTGTCAGACTCAGTCATGTATCCATATCTGCTATAGATTGTCAGACTCAGGCATGTATCCATATCTGCTATAGATTGTCAGACTCAGGCATGTATCCATATCTGCTATAGATTGTCAGACTCAGTCATGTATCCATATCTGCTATAGATTGTCAGACTCAGTCATGTATCCACACCTGCTATAAATTGTCAGACTCAGTCATGTATCCACACCTGCTATAGATTGTCAGACTCAGGCATGTATCCATATCTGTTATAGATTGTCAGACTCAGTCATGTATCCACACCTGCTATATATTGTCAGACTCAGTCATGTATCCACATCTGCTATAGATTGTCAGACTCAGTCATGTATCCATATCTGCTATAGATTGTCAGACTCAGGCATGTATCCATATCTGCTATAGATTGTCAGACTCAGTCATGTATCCACACCTGCTATATATTGTCAGACTCAATCATGTATCCACATCTGCTATAGATTGTCAGACTCAGTCATGTATCCATATCTGCTATAGATTGTCAGACTCAGTCATGTATCCACACCTGCTATATATTGTCAGACTCAGTCATGTATCCACACCTGCTATAGATTGTCAGACTCAGGCATGTATCCATATCTGCTATAGATTGTCAGACTCAGTCATGTATCCATATCTGCTATAGATTGTCAGACTCAGTCATGTATCCATATCTGCTATAGATTGTCAGACTCAGGCATGTATCCATATCTGCTATAGAGACTCAGTCATGTATCCAAACTTGCTATAGATTGTCAGACTCAGTCATGTATCCATATCTGCTATAGATTGTCAGACTCAGTCATGTATCCATATCTGCTATAGAGACTCAGTCATGTATCCAAACTTGCTATAGATTGTCAGAATCAGCCATTTATCCACACTTGCTATAGAGACTCAGTCATGTATCCACACCTGTTATAGATTGTCAGACTCAGTCATGTATCCACACTTGCTATAAATTGTCAGAATCAGTCATGTATCCACACCTGTTATAGATTGTCAGAATCAGTCATGTATCCACACCTGCTATAGAGACTCAGTCATGTATCCACACCTGCTATAGAGACTCAGTCATGTATCCATATATGCTATAGAGACTCAGTCATGTATCCACACCTGTTATAGATTGTCAGACTCAGTCATGTATCCACACCTGCTATAGATTGTCAGACTCAGTCATGTATCCACACCTGTTATAGATTGTCAGAATCAGCCACGTATCAACATCAGCTATGAGCTGCTAAAGCGTTGTGTTTACACTGAATACAATAAATATTGCCTAGAATTATGAACTGCTGGAAGGATCGTTAGTTAAAACGAATTAGAATTATTTGTTAAGCAACTTAAGACGTGAGTTACTCAGTGTTCTTGATTAATCTAATCGTTAATTTTGTGTATACTTTCCGAGTTTTTGTGTGTGTTTATATTCCGAGTGTAAACTATGTGTGTCATGTGACGTATTCCTTCCAGAACGTTGTCTTCCCAATGAACTCTCTGAACCTCTCTCTGTCTTGGGCGATGTGGCTTGCATTTTCTAGCGATGTATTCATGTTATCTTTAATGTCGTCAGTCCATCGTCTTCTTTGTCTGCCCTTTCTCCTCTTTCCAGGTACTCTTCCCTCCATTATTTGTCTTTCTAAACAGTTGTGTCTCTTTATATGACCAACAGGCGTAGTTTTCTTGTTGTTATTGTGTTTAGTAACCAACACTCTGGAATATTCAATGTCTTTATAATATCTATGTAGAAAGGTAAAAAGGTTAAAACGGGTAAAGGTTTGACTTAATTATAGTAAAATTACCCAAAATATACTTCGTCCCTCTCAGCGAAGCCAAATGTCACCTGCCCTGCCGAGAGTACCATTCATAGCGTGAATGCCGTAGCTCCTCGCGATAATCCCCAAGTGCATGTAATACCGTAGCTCCATGCGATAATCCTCAAGAGCATATGCCACCGTAACTTCACTCGATAAACCCCGACGCACGTAATACAGTTGTTTCACACGATATTAGAGATCTAAAAATAATAACTTTGTAAACCTGACAAAGCGAACGAAATTCCAACCGGGATCTACGTCAGGGAACTCCGCTAGAACCGGGATCTACGTCAGGGAACTCCGCTAGAACCGGGATCTACGTCCGGGAACTCCCCTAGAACCGGGATCTACGTCCGGGAACTCCCCTAGAACTGGGATCTACGTCCGGGAAATCCCCTAGAACCGGGATCTATGTCAGGGGAAATCCCCTATATAGGTTTTTAAACAAAGGAATTAGTCAATTTTGCACTCTTCCTTTTTTCGTTGTACATAACCGTCTTACAATCAATGACACTTCTAAATATTGTTTCCTGCATCCCTCCATCTATAATCAAATACCAGGGCAAATTCGTACCAGTTATGATGATATTATCCAGAACACGTGTCCTCTATATCCCGGTTTACAGTTAGACTGCGATATCTGCATATTTCTGCATAGCACAGCCCAATAACCAATGGTTTTCTGGAGTCCTAAACCTTTTAATGCGATTGGTAGCTAACCCAATGCCCAGAATCTGTATTTGCCGTATACGACATTCATGTCATGTGACAGTATTACTGTTCTTTCGGACACCGCAAGCATACGGGTGATACAAATACAGAAACAGTTGGACTACATCCTGCTGGAAATCTAGAATGGATCATGCACCTGCTACAAGCGAGATCCAGCAGGCGTTTTCAAAATGAAAGATGAAGAAGAAATATAGAAACCATTGAGATATCTTCTCTCACCCCTCTCCAGGTAGATCTAAAGAATAATATGATCTACTCCGGAACCACCTGAGCAGTACCTACCAGACACTCCACTAATTATAGAATTATGCGCCAGCATCTACGATCATAGTCTGCCCGTATTGAAGCAGTGCAGTGATAAGGCATATTGAAGCAGTGCAGTGATAAGGCGTATTGAAGCGGTGCAGTGATAAGGCGTATTGAAGCGGTGCAGTGATAAGGCGTATTGAGGCGGTGCAGTGATAAGGCGTATTGAAGCGGTGCAGTGATAAGGCGTATTGAAGCGGTGCAGTGATAAGGTGTATTGATGCGGTGCAGTGATAAGGCGTATTGAGCAGTGCAGTGATAAGGCGTATTGAAGCGGTGCAGTGATAAGGGTGTATTGATGCGGTGCAGTGATAAGGCGTATTGAGGCAGTGCAGTGATAAGGCGTATTGAAGCGGTGGAGTGATAAGGCATATTGAAGCGGTGCAGTGATAAGGTGTATTGATGCGGTGCAGTGATAAGGCGTATTGAGGCAGTGCAGTGATAAGGCGTATTGAAGCGGTGGAGTGATAAGGCATATTGAAGCGGTGCAGTGATAAGGCGTATTGAAGCTGTGCAGTGATAAGGTGTAGTAGTTATAGATACCAGTAAATGTTTACAAGTTTTCAATGGCAATAGATGAATTCATTCAAAAATGGTGGAATATGCCTTCTACATACATACATTGACCCCCACCCCATATATCCATTGAGTAGGAGGGTTTATTTTGCATATCGTACCGCAAATGGTTGGAATCTTCTGGACATTACAAAAAGCTCTGGAGGAAACACAATTCAGACTAAAAAAGGGGTTGGAGTTTTGGTCTTCAAACCTCCTTCTTAGTAAATTCGAAAATCACTTTTACTAATAGTTTAGTACTCGAAAAATAACTTTTACTAATAGTTTAGTACTCGAAAAATAACTTTTACTAATAGTTTAGTACTCGAAAAAAAACTTGTACTAATAGTTTAGTACTCGAAAAATAACTTTTACTTGTAGTTTGTTACTAAGGATATTACTTTTACTAGTAGTTTAGTTTCAATGAGAAAGCTACGACAAAATAGTATTAATGACACTAAATTAACCATTTTAAGATCATGTGTTTTCTCGGTGGCAACATATGGATGCGAGACTTGGACTGTAAACAAGACAATATCCAAAAGAATAAATTCATTTGAAATGAAGTGCTACAGAAAGATCCTACAAATTTCATGGATACAGAAAAAGAAAAACATTAAAGTTTTGAAATTACTGAAACTAAACGATGGCGTCTAAATACTATCATAAGAAGGAACCTACAGTATTTTGGACACTTAAAGCGACAAGATGGCATCGAAAGACTAATTCTAGAGGGCAGAATGCCGGGTAAGAGAAGAAGAGGAAGACCAAGAAGACAATGGACCAGCGACATCGAAGAATGTATACACATGTCTTTAGCCAATGCAGTCCTGCTTGCCTGAAACAGAGAGGAGCCCAGAGTATCCACGACGAAGACAACGTTCTGGAAAGAATATGTCACTTGATATATATCTGAACTCAGTATATATATATATATATATATATATATATATATATATATATATATATATATATATATATATATATATATATTATATATATATATATATATATATATACTGATGTATATAGCGATGTATATATATATATATATATATATATATATAGTAGTTTGTACTAGATACATAGCCAAAAGGATTGTAAATCCACCCCCCCCCCCCTTCTATTCCCTCCTCCCCACCAACTAGTGAAAACGATTTTCCAGAAAATCACAATATTACACGTCAAAGATGAAGTTAAACACACGAAAATTGTCCAATTATTTGGTTCATTATGTAAGACACTGACCCCCCCCCCCCCAGCCTTTCTGAAGACGTATTTGCGGTCCTCAGAAACCTCCTCTTCCACACAACCAACCCACATCCTCACCTCACTCACAAGAAAAAGCCACAGAGAACATACACATTTCCTTTCTCATAACCCTGGAGCTATAAAAAAAAAATACCTTCCTTCTTATATTCGAACGGTGCAAGAACAATATTAACAAATATGCTATCATATGAGAATGTCTTTACTGGAATATCTTGTTATATCAACACGGAAACAAAACAGAAATAAAACAGAAACACGCATTAAGAAATACATAGACTCTGATGTCAGCAGGATAACTAACACCTAGAATTGGAAAAAGATCATAAAATTAACCCTTAGAAAACAAAATAATTGAAAATTACTACAAGAATGAATATCACTCCCTCCTGACTCACCTCGACATACCAAATTAAAGTTAATGTAATAATAACGTTACATTGTGATAAAATGTTATAGGAATTAGTTCTTTCACATTTTAGTAACTGAAATTTCTTGCACAATGCTAGTTCCATGCAAGAGACGGATACAAATAGAGTTACTGCGGGGGGTGCACACTCTAACTTTCTGATAATTGGCTGATCCGCGCAATAAAATGATAGTATCAGAGGAGAAAAGTGATGTTAGCCTAACGACGAATACCCAGAGGCGGATGTGGTGTGATAATAGTAATACGAGTGTCGGCGGATTGCAGAGGAGACTCTTCGGGTGTCGCATAATTATATTACTCGAATTCAGACATGGGCTGTGAGTAATCACAGATTAAAGTCAAGATTATGTAGAATTTTTTGTCGGGAGAAGTAACGATACTATATTTAGTATGGCTAAGTGCAACATTTGCTTGTCTAATTTATTATTTACTTCCAAAAAGGTTTGCCGTATGCATTACTATTAGATGCCAGCGTACCAGTGGTAGGGTGCAGACATCATCACAACCTCTTTGTAAGCGTGTACACTATCGTTTTATTCCGTGTGAGTTTGTCCCCATCTTGATAAAGACCTTCTGGTAGATACGACGATTCTCTGTATTTACTAAAAAAAGCATAATATTTAAAAAAGGTAGGTTCCTTGACAGCAACCTGCCGCCGGGAATGATGATAACACTTCATGTACTAAGCCGCAGCCACTATGATGTGCGGTGGCCAGTTCCCTTCCTTGCGGTCTTTACCTCCCCTAACTTGTGCGTTAGGTATACATTCATAACTGGTTCGAATGGAGGAATGGTCGTGTCAGGCAAGAAATCACAACCCGGACAATTTGCTTTTTTTTGTCCGGACACCATCTTTAACGCCATTACTATTATTTTCATATATATATATATATATATATATGTAGTTTGTCAATCTGGCAATCAGGGCCAGCTGTTATCAGGCACAGTTTTGCGCCAGTTATTTGGGCTATGTACATCGATCTGAGATAATATGTGTCTGTGACACTCAATGCTCATGCTAGTACGTGTCTATACAACCAGAATTAGATCCCTAAAATTTTGAATAAGTAATTCACACAAATCTCTAATCTACCTAGTACTGGAATGTACAAAGTGAAGGTGTTTTTAATAATTTGGTTTTTGTCTAACTAGGAAGTTGCACGAGTACTCATCCCTATGCGTCACTGAGCTACTGAGTCCAGTGAAAAAATATCTTGCAGCAAGTGGGATTTCAGCCAGGGCCGATCAGATAGCACCAACTCGCCTCGCAGCTTGAGACAACACGTGTTCCCTCTTCAAGCACTGCAATGTGATCGAAGACGGAAAACGTGTTGTCTCAAGATGCGACAGTGTGCAATCTGAGAGGCCCTGGTTCAATTCCCGATATCTGCATATTTTTTGTCTTTATTAAGAAACCCTTGATGCTTCTATATTAATTTTTTTCATTTACTGAGAGCAAAGACAGCGAGTATAGCCAGTTTTATAGAAATTCTAGAAACTGTTTTAAGCCATTCAATCATAACAATCGCGTAGACAAAAGTGGCCATACTAGATATACCACCAGGTAGCTGCAGGTGATATACCACCAGGTAGCTACAGGTATATACCACCAGGTAGCTACAGGTAATATACCACCAGGTAGCTGCAGGTGATATACCACCAGGTAGCTGCAGGTTTTCATGTGATTGCATGTCTGCATACGACACGATGAAACATATCTCCTATATGCATACAACACAGACCCCATTCTGAGTAGGGGGGGGGGGGTTATTTCTAAAACATTGCCGATCGTTGTGAGCTGGAGTCTTTTGAGAATGATATAAATCTATAACCCCCCCCCCCCAATTCCCGTTATTCATTCGAACATTGTAAACACAAGTTTTATTATTGCAACATTTCTGGACATGTAAACAAACAAAAACAAAACAGATAGCAGCTATGTAGCAATAACTTCTTGCAAATGGCAGTTGATTTTATAGGTGATTCTAATCATGAACAGCGAAAGAAGTTGTAAACAGCTCTCTGGGTGGCGTCTTAGTGTATTCTCTCTATTCTATGAGACTATACTATGGTGAACTGTGTGTAGCTTAAGTGTTCGAGTAAAGATTAAAAGAAATGCTTCAATGACTAC
The DNA here is from genome assembly GCA_034231615.1 of Meghimatium bilineatum. Taxonomy (NCBI): domain Eukaryota; kingdom Metazoa; phylum Mollusca; class Gastropoda; order Stylommatophora; family Philomycidae; genus Meghimatium; species Meghimatium bilineatum. The sequence continues at coordinate 28,779,862 of CM067301.1, forward strand.
TAGAATACATCTCTCAATCACTGCAGGATTTACTCAAGCTCTTGTGAAACCACAGTTCTAGACCATCAGATCCGAGCGGGCATTAACAGTTTTGAACATGATAACATTACAGGCGATTCAAAACAGACAAAAATGAAAGGAGAGATTATATTGTTTTCTCTCATCTCAAGACATACTACATTCCTGGTCACACTGTAACAAGTCTTCCAGAGCCCTGACTGGATTTGTCAACTATCTGAGGATTCATAAACAATCACACCAAATTTGAACATTCTTAATGCCATGTTGGCGCAGACACCAACAGAATACACCACCAATCTCTTGAATGGATACCTACAGGGAAAAGAGCAAGGGGTAGACCAAAATAAACACTCAGAAGAACAATATTTAGAGAAAGTAAAACAACCAATATTCATAATATTCAAGAACTGCACAGAATAGCTTTGAACAGACAGAATTGAAGAGATCTGACCTATGCCCTATGCGCTAACTTCAGCACAAAAGGGAAATGAATGAATGAATGAATGCCATGTATATCTTCACTTGCGAAGGAGGAACAACATCATCATCAGTCTACGCTCATGTCGCCCTTCCCCACATCCGATTTCATTATACTGAACTAGTCCGCACTTTAATTATTATAATCTCCTGATTATGTTAACTCGTAACTTCCTCACACATTGACAATCTCTATACCAGGTTCATAAATTAGCATTCACATCACAAGATTAACTCGCTTCCATTTCTATTGTACTGACTTGTGCTACCCTGGCATCAAACATGGCCGAGTATTTCCATTTCCGTTAACAAATAGCGCTCTTTTAACTTAGTATGCTATAACTACATATTTCTCATCTCATCCACGGTTTCCTTTCTTGTTCCTGTTTCGCAAATGTGTTAAGTATTTAGCCATTTGAGTGACTAGATTAACTGCCGACTATTTCTATGCCCCTAGTTATAAATAATGCGTTGGTCTGGTATAGAAGTTTCTTAATTCTTGTTATCGAATGAGCAAATACGAAAACCAGGTTTTGTAGAGTTTACCAGGAAATGTAGAATTATTATTATGCATTACAATGCTTATGATGACGTACAAAGCTTGTCCTTTTTTGTGATAGCGTAAGACGTTGTTCTTTTGTGTGTGAAGTTGTGAGAGGCTTGCCTTTTGTTTGTGAAGTTGTGAGAGGCTTGCCTTTTGTTTGTGAAGTTGTGAGATGCTTGCCTTTTGTTTGTGAAGTTGTGAGAGGCTTGCCTTTTGTTTGTGAAGTTGTGAGAGGCTTGCCTTTTGTTTGTGAAGTTGTAAGAGGCTTGCCTTTTGTTTGTAAGGTTGTGAGAGGCTTGTCTTTTGTTTGTGAAGTTGTGAGAGGCTTGCCTTTTGTTTGTGAAGTTGTGAGAGGCTTGCCTTTTGTTTGTGAAGTGAGAGGCTTGCCTTTTGTTTGTGAAGTTGTGAGAGGCTTGCCTTTTGTTTGTGAAGTTGTGAGAGGCTTGTCGTTTGATTGTGAGGTTTTGAGGTGTGTATCTTTTTTGTTTTTGAGGTTGTGAGATGTTTGATTTTTGTTCCTTATATCTGTAATGACATGTGTCTAGATGGACAAGGATCCGCGTTCATTCCCTAGTACAACCGTTGATCCCTAGTGGGAATGAACTGGGAATGAGGCGGAAATGTTTTTTAGATACACACAAACAGACAGTTACATACACGGACGTGATGGTAGAACCACAGGAGGGTACAAATGTGTCACTCGTATTCCCTCCGCCAGTTTTAATTTCAACTCTAGACAGACTGATTTCTTTGGCATGTTATTAAGCAGGAGATTTTCCGAAGTATCTGCAAACCCTAGATCATAGGTTCCCAAAGTAAACGGTACCGCCCCCAATGTGTGCTAAAACCTTCTGATAAGGGGGGGGGCGATAGTGGGTTCAGAAGCAATTGGGAGGGACGGGGCGTTCAGACGATCTAGGGGTGGGTGGCACCTTATAAAATACATGACACCTTATTGAAGACCTTACTTGAGGGCAAAGTCAAAGGGAGGCGAGCAAAAGGTAGGCATAGATACAAGTGGGAGAGTAATATCACACGATGGACAGGTTACAGTCTAGCAGAATGCACCACCAAGACAATAGACAGGGGATGTTGGAGATCCGTTGCAGCCAACCTTCGTTGCGGAGACGGCACTAGGCACCTTATAGAATAAATTAATAATAAATATTAAAAAATTATTTTGTTTCTGTGACTGCGAGTTTTAAAATTCTGCATTTTAATTCATCTTATGCCCGTCTTACACGATCAATTTTATCATCAATTTTTTATTTCAATTATTCCAGCATTTAAAAATTGACCTTGCGTGACAGAAATATATGTCAATGTTCTATGTCAAAGAAAATAGAACATGTAAAATTATTTAAAGGCATAGCCAGTAATTTATCCTTGGTTGCTATTACGTCGAAAATATTGAACCACTTGAACGCGGAAAACTGATATAATGGGGGGGGGGGGTGTTACAACGTGTATGTCTTGCAAAGTAGGCGGCGGCCCGAATAATGTTTAACCTATGACCTAGGTGAGCACACTGTGGTCGTTAGTTAGTTAGTTATTTAGTTAGTTGTCGGATCATCATCACTGCAAACTGGACACGTCCATAGTTGCTCCGATCTCTCCTTGAGTGTATCCGCCATTACACTTCTGCTGACAGTACCGGTCCTATGCTGGTTGACCATCATTCTTCTGCGCCCTCCAAAATGTTCACTTCTAGTAACACCGATTTTCAATCCCTGATCTATAATCCTAGCCATTGAAAAGGAATCATCATCCACACTAGTCTCACTCTCGCGTGCTCAACGGCATTTATATATACATATATATATTATATATACAAATATACAGCATTTATATATATATATATATATATATATATATATATATATATATATATATATATATATATATATATATATATTAGTGGTTAGTACGTGGAATTTGTTTTGAGGACGCGGTAGCTCAATTGCTAGTGAACTGGCTTCAATGTTCAATTTACAATTCAAGAGGGATCCAAGTTTAAAATTCCATTTCAACTGGAAATAATTTTTAAATTACCAAATGGTAATTTAGAAACTGGTACCCAAAAAGAGTACTCAGTTGAAATGAGTACCAGGTGTTCTGGGACGGTAAGGACGGCTGCCTTGATGCTGATCGCATCATCCTGTCAGGTACGCCGCTGATCGCATCATCCTGTCAGGTACGCCGCTGATCGCATCATCCTGTTAGGTACGCCGCTGATCGCATCATCCTTTCAGGTACGCCGCTGATCACATCATCCTTTCAGGTACGCTGCTGATCACATCATCCTTTCAGGCACGCCGTTGATCACATCATCCTGAGAAGTACGCCGCTGATCACAGCATCCTGTCAGGTACGCCGCTGATCACAGCATCCTGTCAGGTACGCCGCTGATCACATCTTCCTGTCAGGCACGCCACTGATCATGAAAAAAACCCAGATCTATCAGCGTATTTTTAAGCTACATCATTATCAAGTGCCGTTTCTGTACGTTCGTTGGCCGCAACAGACCTCCAACATCCACTGTCTCGTGTGTTGATGATGCACTCTGCTAGAATGTAACATGTCCACCTCGTGATGTGCTACTCTCCCACTTGTATCTCTGCCTACCTCTTGCTCGCCTCCCCTCGGCTTTACCCTGAAATAAAGTCTTCAACAAGGTGCCATGTCTTTTAATGTGTCCAACATATCTCATTTGTTTGATATTTACTTCTTTTATTAACTCTCTCTTCACATTAAGTTTTGTTAGAACCTCTTTTGTTTCCTTTCTTCTCTTTCCATGAAGTTCTCTTTATTCTTCTTATCCACATTCTCCTTATCCACATTATCCTTATCAACATTATCCTTATCCACGTCTGAAAGGCATCAATTCTGTCTTCAAATTGTTTGTTTATTTTCAATGTTTCGGAGTCATACATGTTTACGCTACACTGGCGTGATAAAGAGAAAACTCTGGTGTTTTACCTTTAGTCTGTGGAAGCGGTTGATGAAAGGTCAGTACATCGGTCTAATAAGCATGACGAAAACTTTTAGTCTGTGGAAGCGGTTGATGAAAGGTCAGTACATCGGTCTAATAAGCATGACGAATACTTTTAGTCTGTGGAAGCGGTTGATGAATTAGCATGACGAATACTTTTAGTCTGTGGAAGCGGTTGATGGAAGGTCAGTACATCGGTCTAATTAACATGACGAAAAATACCCATAACATGCTAATATCTGAGGCAAAATTAAAAATATATTTTATGCACGTCGCAGCACCAGATAGTGACAGCGGCCTATATTTCCACAATCAACAGTGAATAGACCATGATAAAGATATAATAATATCTCTTGCTATTCAGTAAAAGACCGTAGTATAGATATAAAGTCATCCCTGGGTCTGTAGTGAAATGCCCGTAATATAGATATATTGTCATCCTTGGGTCTATAATGAAAAGATCATGTTATAATGTCATCCCTGCATTTCTAAACAAGACATTATGATGAAGATTGTGTCTGATGAAGATTGTGTCTGATGAAGATTGTGTCTAATGAAGATTGTGTCTGATGAAGATTGTGTTTGATGAAGATTGTGTCTGATGAAGATTGTGTCTGATGAAGATTGTGTCTGATGAAGATTGTGTCTGATGAACATTGTGTTTGATGAAGATTGTGTCTGATGAAGATTGTGTCTGATGAAGATTGTGTCTGATGAACATTGTGTTTGATGAAGATTGTGTCTGATGAAGATTGTGTCTGATGAAGATTGTGTTTGATAAAGATTGTGTCTGATGAAGATTGTGTCCGATGAAGATTGTGTCTGATGAACATTGTGTCTGATGAAGATTGTGTCTGATGAACATTGTGTTTGATAAAGATTGTGTCTGATGAAGATTGTGTCTGATGAAGATTGTGTCTGATGAAGATTGTGTCTGATGAACATTGTGTTTGATAAAGATTGTGTCTGATGAAGATTGTGTCTGATGAAGATTGTACCTCTAACATAGTGATAATATAGATACAAAATAGAAGAACTAATCGGTGGGCCCTACTAAGACATAATACAGCAAGCCGTCCTCAAGATTATCTCATGTAGGTATACATCCATGACCGTCAGTAATATAGAAGACATCTGTACAGAAAGTACACAAGCCTGCATTCGTTACGTTCTTGACTATTGTCGTGATTTCATTACTCACTATATACGCCTACTTGGGAATCGCCTTTGCCTTTTTGGCATGCGATTCCAAGTATATAAATAGTTACCAATGAAAAACATGGCAATAGTCAAAAACGTAAGGAATGAAGACTTGTTTACTTTCTGTGCAGAAGTTTTCTATACTGCAGAGGGTTTATGGTACATCAATGTTGATCCGAGAATTATAAATTCAAAGACAAAAATGTTGATATAAAGAAAACATCACATTTCTCGCAATTCTCCTTGTTACTTCCTCTATCACGTTTGCCATAGAATAATAAAATTTCGCACAAGGAGAACATTTGACTGCCCATTCATTGCTCCTTGCCTTCTATCTTGACCTTAGCTGTCCACGCCTTCTAGCATCTTCCAATGTCTTTTTAACACATTTCTAATCAAGCCCAAGCTAACACATCTTGCTTGTTCAAGATACGTGTTGTGAATTTGACAACTTGGTCCCAACATTAATCACCCAAAATCTTTTCATACATTCTTGTTACAATTTTGCTTGTAACATTTTTTCATAAATTCTTGTTACAATTTTGCTTGTAACATTTGTTTTCCTGATCGGTCTTGTTTCTTTTATAGCAAGCCAAGTAACACAGCGATTCTCAAATTTCTCGTTTCTTCTACAGCAAGTCAAGCAAAACAGCGATTCTCAAATTTCTCGTTTATTCTACAGCAAGTCAAGCAAAACAGTGATTCTCAAATTTCTCGTTTCTTCTATAACAAGCCAAGTAAAACAGCGATTCTCAAATGACTCGTTTCTTCTATAGCAAGCCAAGCAACACAGCGATTTTCAAAATTCTCGTTTCTTCTACAGCAAGCCAAGTAAAACAGCGATTCTAAAATTAACAACAAAGGGTGTTCATTTTGTAGCCTTCTTCTATCTTCCTATAAACAGAAATTAAATGGAGAATATTAATGGCCAAAAGTACTTTCACTGACATGGGGAAAATATTAGTGGCCAAAAGTACTTTCACTGACATGGGGAAAATATTAGTGGCCAAAAGTACTTTCACTGACATGGGGAAAATATTAGTGGACAAAAGTACTTTCACTGACATGAGGAAAATATTAGTGGCCAAAAGTACTTTCAATGACATGGGGAAAATATTAACACATAAACAAAATATAATCATGAGAATCATAAATGATTAAAAATGAGAATTATAAAAAAATGTTCGACTATTATATATGAATGTATGATGAGAAAAATGGACAATAAACAGACAGTTAGAAGACAGAATTGATGCCTTTGAGATGCGGGTTATAGAAGAATAAGGAGAATAAAGAGAAGAAAGAAACAAATAGGTTCTAACAACACTTAATATAAAGAAAGAATTATTAAAGGAAATAAAGATCAAGCTAATACAATATTTTGGACACATTAAAAGGCATGACACCTTGTTGAAGACTTTACTTGAGGGTAAAGTCGACGGGAGGCGAGCAAAAGGTAGACAGAGATGCAAGTGGGAGAGTAACATCACAAAATAGACAGGTTCGAGTCTAGCAGAGTGGACCACCAAGACAAGAGACAGGGGATTCTGGAAGTCTGTTGCAGCCGACCTTCGTTACGGAGACGGCACTTCATGGTGATGATGATCTTGCTCTCCGTTTGTTCTTGGCTGTTTGGTCAATAGCGTGTTGCCGTCCCCAAAAGTAGCGGAAATAATAGCAACAATTTGACTAGTTATAGCGCAAGAGGCGACTAAGGAAACATTGGTAGTGGAATTTTCTGTTTCATCTTATAAACAGTCAAAGTGATCCAAACGTCACACTAAAGGCGCATGTGTAACTGGCGGAATTTCAGCTATTACACAACTATTTATGACGTGTGTATGCTGTTACTACATAACAATGTATGACGTGTTGATACTACTACTACTTAACAACTCATGACGTGCTGATACTGTTACTGCGCAACAATTTATGACGTGCTTATACTACTACTACTACACAACAATGTATGACGTGTTTATACTACTACTACACAACAATGTATGACGTGTTTATACTGCTACTACACAACAATGTATGACGTGTTTATACTGCTACTACACAACAATTTGTGACGTGTGTATATTGCTACTACACAATAATTTGTGACGTGTTTATATTGCTACTACACAACAATTTGTGACGTGTGTATATCACTTACTAACATTCAGAACCAGTACTGGTTAAATAGAGTGGTATGCTTTAGGTCAATTTGGGATCCTCACAATTTGTTTTCCATAGATACTCGTTTGGGGTAGATTGTCAATCTGTGAATAGCTGCAATATGTTCGCCTTTTATCTCGAAATATCTTCAGAACGCACATATCAGGTGGCTTGTTCTTTTCAATACGTTGTATTCTTTATTGACTTTCTGACTTGACGATTCCGATGGAGTTGCCATGTTTATTGTTGCTCTTGTGTGCATTCTTCCATTTTTTGCAGCGAATAATACTTCCGTTATTAACTATTTTCATTGTCGTGCTAATTGTCAAACATGTACATCACAACACCTAGAAGACTGGTTCCCAATCCTTCCACAAGAAACACCTAATTGATTTCCAATCCTTCCACAAGAGACACATAGACGACGGGTTCCAGGACATTCCACTAGAGACACCTAGAAGACGGGTTCCCAATCCTTTCACTAGTGACACCTAGAAGACGGGTTCCCAATCCTTTCACTAGTGACACCTAGAAGACGGGTTCCCAATCCTTTCACTAGAGACACATAGAAGACGGGTTCCCAATCTTTCCACAAGAGACACATATACACTGGTTCCTAATCCTTCCATAAGAGATACATAGAAGACGAGTTCCTAATCCTTTAACAGGAGACACCTAGAAGAAGGGTTCCTAATCCTTTAACAGGAGACAACTAGAAGAAGGGTTCCTAATCCTTTAACATGAGACACCTAGAAGAAGGGTTCCTAATCCTTTAACAGGAGACACCTAGAAGACGGTTTCCCAAGCTTGTTAAAGCTTGTCGGAAATTTTTCAAGCCCATAGATAAAGGTAGCACTCCCATGGCTTGTTAGGGAGTGGAACATGACTTTCAATACTAGCAAACTAGCAGAAAAAGATAAACATACACTCCTAATGTACGCCCCTAATGTACGCCCCTAATGTACACCCCTAATGTACGCCCCTAATGATTTTTTCTAAAATAAAGTCGCCAAAATTCCACCGAAACGAAAAAATGTCTTGTGTGTGTGGGGAGGGGGGGGTGTTAATCCCATCCCCCTTTCCACTGATCCTCTCCTTACTGAAGACGTAGGCCTATTTCCAATGCTGAAACCTGTGATTAAAGTTAGAAGGCATTCGAACTTGTTACTACAATTTGTTTATCTGTTTGCTATCATTGAACCGTGACAAGTGGCGGTATAGATGGCTTCTGCATATAATTAAATAGAACTTCATTCGTTATGATTTTTTATTATTGCCGTGTTTTGGTTGGTCACTATTCTATTTATATACTTGGAGTCTCATGCCAAACATAGCCAAGGCGCTTCCAAGTATATAAATAGCGAATAACCAAAATCATGAAAATAAGCAAATACATCTATTGTCTATTGTCTTTCCCCAGGTGAATGATTGTTGATCGCATTCACACTCGCCGTTAAGCGTAGTGTTGGGATCTTAAGCTGTCGTTCCAAGGCCAGATGTGTCGCCGTGTTTTATCAAATACGTAACGAATGAAATCCTAACTAATTCTGTGCAGAGGTTTTATAAGTTTTGTCGAAAGCCATGATTGAACAAATTGGGTACAAATTTGTATTCTCAGTGTATGAAAAGATAACGGAAGTGATTACTTCAAATATCCTTGCGCTCTAGTCCCCTGCGCATTGATTCAATAATTCTCACATTTTTTATAAAATATTAATCAGTGTATTCAAGTTATATTTCTTCATTATAAATCACGTCCTTAATAAGGAGTTGCTATTTCTAATTGAACCACGTGTCTGATGCATTCAGTAACGATAGTTTACCGTTGTTTTACATTTACTTTTCTGCTGCATTCAGTAACGATAGTTTACCGTTGTTTTACATTTACTTTTCTGCTGCATTCAGTAACGATAGTTTACCGTTGTTTTACATTTACTTTTCTGCTGCATTCAGTAACGATAGTTTACCGTTGTTTTACTTTTACTTTTCTGCTGCATTCAGTAACGATAGTTTACCGTTGTTTTACATTTACTTTTCTGCTGCATTCAGTAACGATAGTTTACCGTTGTTTTACATTTACTTTTCTGCTGCTAAATGGCATTAATACATATAGACAGTGTCCTCAATACCCATATGAAAATTTCCTTGAATGCCTATAGATAAAGTGTCTTGGATGTGTGCAGATAAAGTGTCTTGAATGTGTGCAGATAAAGTGTCTTGAATGTGTGCAGATAAAGTGTCTTGGATGTGTGCAGATAAAGTGTCTTGAATGTGTGCAGATAAAGTGTCTTGAATGTGTGCAGATAAAGTGTCTTGAATGTCCATAGATAAGTGCGATGAATGCCAGTATGTAATTGTCCTTGAATGTGTATAGAAAACGTGGCTTGAATGTGTATAGATAGAGTGTCTTGAGTGTCTATAGATAAAGTATCTTGAATACGTATAGGTAACGTGTATTGAATGTGCAAAGGTAAGTGTAATGAATGTATAAACGAAGTGTTTCTTAATGTTTATAGATAAAAATGTCTTGAATGGGTATAGATAAAATGTCTTGAATGTGTATAGATAGTGTCATGAATTTTTATAGATAAAGTGTCATGAATGTGTATAGATAAAGTGTCATGAATGTGTATAGATAAAGTTCATAAATGTGCATAGATAAAGTGTCATGAATGTGTAGAAATAAAATGCCATGAATGTGTATAGATAAAGTTCATAAATGTGCATAGATAAAGTGTCATGAATGTGTAGAAATAAAATGCCATGAATGTGCATAGATAAAGTGTCATGAATGTGTAGAAATAAAATGCCATGAATGTGTATAGATAAAGTTCATAAATGTGCATAGATAAAGTGTCATGAATGTGTAGAAATAAAATGCCATGAATGTGCATAGATAAAGTGTCATGAATGTGTAGAAATAAAATGTCATGAATGTGTATAGGTAAACTGTCACGAATTTGTATAGATAAACTGTCTTGAATGTATAGATAAACTGTCTTGAATGTGTATAGATAAAGTGTCATGAATATGTATAGACACATCAGCGTTGTAGGAGTATCATGTTGGATGCATAACTCATCCCCAGTGTGTAAGGCATAAAAAAACTCGTTTGTTACTGCATGTTTTCCTGTGAAGGGGGTGCCGGGATATTTTCCTGTGAAGGAGGTGCAGGGATGTTTTCCTGTGAAGGGGTGCAGGGATGTTTTCTATGGGCTGTGAAAATAAAGGCCGCTTTGCAGTAGCAGACGCCGCGACATGTACAGGATGGATGTTTGTACCTCCGAAAGATAAAATCATGTCCCAATCGAAGGTTGAACCCGGAACCTCATGGGTCTGAGAACGGCGTTCTAACCATGCGCTCCACATACTGTACACAGAAAACATTTTTTTTAAACATGACCTGAAATGGCCATTTTGATTATTTCCGTACATTTGTTGGTCGACCATGGCTATTTTTGGAGTGCGACTCCAAGTATGTAAATAGTGACCATCAAAAACACGACAATAATTAAAAAAAACGTAACGAATGAATCCGTCATTAATTATGGACACATGTCTTCTGCTGCCGACGTTTCCGCATCAACACACAGTCATCCATCGATTTCTAACTTAATGCGGGTCAGTGAGAATAAATCTGGTCTTGTCCAGTCCTTGATGTTGTCTGTCCATACATTGATATTGTTCTGACAAAAGTAAAATTACTCATCAGCCTTGGATGTCGACAGCAACATAAGCAACTACATATAATACTGATATATAATACTGATATATACGAGGCGTGTTCAAATGAAAACGGGACTTGTGGATTTATTTAAAAAGTATCATACGCAATTTAATATTTTCAACGGAATTGAACAAAGCAACCACTTGTGAATAAGAATGCACCTGGGTTCATCAGAAAAAATCTCCGTATGCATTTAGGCAAGCATCCCACTGTTTAGGTAGACGTCGAATGCCGTCCGAGAAAAAGTTGCGTGGCTGTTCTCTGAACCATGTGGTCACCGCTGTCTTCACGTCTGCGTCGCTGTTGAATCGCTGTCCCTTTAGTGCTTTCTTCAACGGTCCGAACAAATGGAAATCACACGGGGATAAATCGGGACTATAGGCTGGGTGATGAAGAACTTCCCAATTCTTCTTTGCCAATGTTTCCTGCACAATTTTTGCGACGTGCGGACGAGCGTTGTCGTGGAGAAGAATCACACCTTGAGAAAGTCTGCCTGGTCGCTTAGCCTTGATGGCCTTATGCAGCTTGTCTAAAGTGCTTTATCAAGCACGGCTATCGCTTCTTCTGTTGCAACAATATGCGCCTGACCTGGCCGTGCAAGATCTGCCGTTAACTCACGTCCGTCTTTAAACATACGCACCCACTCCATCACTCTGGTCCTCGACAAACATTTGTCACCATATGCTGCCTTCATTCTCCGATGAATGTCTACTGCTTGACATCCTTCAAATGAAAGAAACTGGATCACAGCACGCTGATTCACTTTGGATGGGTTAGGAATCACACCCGCCATATTGTTAACAGTCTTCTGCAGCACATATGCATGCTGGGAAGATGAACACGTGACCGTATGTAAATTATTGGATACTCATTACTAGTGCAAAATGTCATCAATATCAGTGCGCTCTATCACGCGTGGTGTAACAAGTCCCGTTTTCATTTGAACACGCCTCGTAATACTGATATATAATACTGATATATAATACTGATATATAATACTGATATATAATACAATACTAAATCAACCATATATAAATTATAATCATTTATTTTCTTTATAATTTCAGAAAGCAATCTCCACCTGCGCCTCGGACAACAGTGTATGTAACGTTCAGGTAAACGATGAAGCGGATATATCTTCCAATCTTCGGCATCTCTGTTCATGCTCAGGGGGCAAGACCTGTCCTAGAACTGTCAACGACCAACATTTGGTTGTACCATTAGACGGAATATGGTATGTTTGTCAGAACGCATTCCATCTATCTATCTCTCTGCCGTCTGTCTTTGTCTCTCTATCTGTATATATATATATACACATCATGAATATATATATAGAAATATATAGCCCGTGTGGTGTCGGGGCCCAAAAGGGGAGCAAAGAATAGCAACACTGTTTACCTTCCACGCAAGTCGTACGAGGCGACTAAAGAGGTTATCAGATGGAGTTGGCTGTCCCATCCCATATATGGTTAGTAACCCAAAGCCATGCTGAAGTCGGATGTATCAGGCCGAGAGGCGCAGATATCGCAGCAATGCTGTAAATTATGACACAACGCATTCCGTTCTCCGGACTACATCCTGCTGATCTGCAGGAGTTTGAGAACGAACGCAGAAGAAGAAGATATATATATATATATACTAAATGTACAAACAGATAGAGGCACACTATATATATATATACATATTCAATATTATATATATATATATATATATATATATATATATATATATATATATATATATATATATATATATATATATATATATATATATATATATATATATATATATATATATACTATTGAATATGTTAGTCAAGCAGCAATGTATGGTGCCAATAGGTGAACAAGTGTCCCACGCTGATACTACCAGATGATTGAAGGATGTCGTATAATTGTATTTCTGCATGTTGTTCGTCTAGAGCAGTTGACGATGGCCATCTGATACATCCATTTTCTGAAAGTCAGTTAGAGATATGACCCGGTCTGTGAGTTCATAGATGGCTAATAAATCGAGGTCATCACCGTGTAGTGGTAATGGGGCTTAGTTCAGCCATCAGGGGCTGGAAACTAAGACTGGTCGGGCAGCCCGCTCGAGCAGGACCATAGTTCGGTCCAAGTAAGCAGAGTACTGAAGACGGAGGCAACCAGCCAAAAGGCGCACCGATAATCAGGATGTCACGCACAAAACACAATGAAAACATGTCTGCATCTATAAACAGTTATGGTGCCTGTCCTGTGGCGGACGTTCAGGCAGGGACGGTGCCGGGCCCTATACCTCGAAAGGGCCCAACCTCAGTTACTGGAAGTCCTTCTCAATTGCATTGAGGAGCCAGGAGGCAAGAGAATAGAGCTACTAGGCAAACAAACAAACGACCAATAAAACTGTTTCAATAATACATGAGGTTGTTTCAGTAATACATGAGGTTGTTTCAGTAATACATGAGGCTGTTTCAGTAATACATGAGGCTGTTTCGGCAAAAGATGTTGCTGCTTTAGTAATAGTCATTTCTATTAACTCAAATAGAACATATGATGTGAGTCTTGGACACACATACGAAAAAGAGTAAAGTGGGAAATTGGAGGAAGTAGAGAGGTAGTTCTTTAGAAGAATGATGAGAATACCATGGACTGTGAGAAAAACTAATGTAGAGGTGTTGAAAGAGTTAAATGCGAAACGGACCTTAATCATTAATTTTTTAAAAGACAATCTTCATTTTTGGCCTTCATGAGACAGGGGGATTTAGGGTTAGGGTTAGATACTAACCCTAAAAGTTCACTGAGGAAAATTCCTCCACAAGGAGAACGCTTATGAAAGGAAAATTCTTTCCTAAAGGAGAACACGGACACACAAAAAAGTAAAAATCAATAACATAAGAAAAGACAATCTTCATATTTTTTTGTGTGTCACTTCATGAGACAGAGAGGTTTGGAGAACATAGTCACAACAGGCAAAATTGAAGGTAACAGAGACAGAGGGCGCCAAGTTAAAAAACTATTGCACAGTTTGGCAACCTGGCACTACAGGAAAACAACAGCTATCTTGATACATACTCCTAGAGATAGAGAGCGTTGAAAAACATGATCGCCTAAGCCAGCCAGCATGGCACCTGATGATGATGATTAACCCGATTCGGTATATTAACACCTAAAACACCCAAATTTGGTGTATTCCGGCATAGTATACCCTATCCGGTAAGCTAGTTAAACGATATATTGGGGTATTCCTCTATAATTTATGTTTTAATGGTTCTACACAGGATGTTCACCTGTTCCGAAGCTAATTCGTTACCAGAATGTCAACCAGGCCAGACTAGCTTACAATTGTTATCTCATGAATCGGAGGATGATGTTAACTTCCAGGTTTGTTTGTTTGTTTTTCGTTCGCTCCATTGTAACCATCACGGACATCCGTGCGATTTCCGCCGGGAGCGTGATTACGTTGTGCCACCGTTATGCGCCTTGTAGGCCTAGCACATCCGATTTCGGTATGCCTTGACAATTCGGGTGGGCTACCCTTAGCCTGTGACAGCCTCTATATCTGTCTCCAGGCACGCGTAGCGGAGACTCTTCGCCAAGACGATTTTTTGCTATCGTCTGACTCGAACGAGGTGTTCCACTGTCTATGAACTTGCCTCGTGTAATTGGACGTGCTGTGCCTGTGCCCATTGGGTACTGAACCGTTTCTCATCCGTGAGCCTGGTTCCTTAAGGGGAAAAATTCAACAGAGGAGTTGGACCCTGGCTCTTTCGCCCTCTTAGCCGAGGTGTCATTCACCGACATCGTGTTCCCCTTGTCCAAGTTCGAGTCTCACACCACGCGTTTGAGAGCAAGGCGTTCTCGAGCTGAGCGTCCTTGTCCCAATAGCGCCTGAGCCCATCAGGTACTGAACCCTTTCTCTCTTCAAGTGTATTTCCGGTGTAGGAAAACCTGACAGTAGAGTTGGATCAGGGCTAAATCGTTGTCCCTTTTGTGCCTGAGCGCATCGAGTACGGAACCCTTTCTCTTCGCGAGCATATTTCCGGTTTAGGAAGGCTCGACATTAGAGTTGGGTTAGGTCTTCTTGCTTTACCAAACGCCAATGGATGGGTCTGGGTCTCTGCCTGTAAGGAACACAGGTAACTAGAAGCTCGTCTCGAGCTGACGGAGCTTATAGTTCCCCTTTCCTATGGACTTTTCACTTTCTATTTGCAGTTCGCGCTGCCCTCTAGCGCTGTTCTGCCCTTTCATTGTTTCATTGTACTCGGTATGAAATATATTTGTCTCTCGCCATGCATCTATCTTTACGTGCATTTTACATTGGCCGCCCCTCCAATGTTCGGACTGGACTGACTTGCTTCACTGTATGTCGACAGTGTCGCTATATGTGGTGATGCTGGTGGTGTCGGAGATATTGTCTGTCTCTTGTGCAGTCAAATCTCTTTCCATCTGCTACCTCCACATTCTCGGACACGATCCCCAAATGATTTGGCCAGAATCAGCTCGAGCTGCTGTATTTCTGTTTCCAGGGTGCACCGCGTGGAGGTACATTTGGGATCTTGGTTATCTGCTAACCCTGGGTCCGCCTAGAGCAATGCGTTCCCTTTGCACCCCAACTTCCAGGTAATGTTTATATTAGAATCAAGTCTTAGATACGCCTACTGGTGATTTATTGTCACTATGACCTATAGTTCTTGTATACAAAATGACTGTGCGAACGCTGTTTCGTTGATAACGAGACTAATTATCATATGCACACGTTAGATCAGATATACGCCATTCCCAGCAAACTTTAAGCTGGCTGCTGTAGCAAACATTATTTTAATTTGCACATAGACGTTTTTCTCACACAAACACACATACAACAACGCATACATATAGATACAAAAAAATGTATATATATATATACATTTATACACACACACACACATATATAGATATATATATGCGTTATTGGATGTGTGTTTGTGAGAAAAATTTTTGTTAGAAAAAAAGGTTGGTATACGCTTAATTATTGAGAAAAGCACCTAATTGTTACTGGCCACACCCCCACCTTAGTTACCTCTTCTCCCCCCTCTCCCGATATAACATACAAATACAATTCACGACATCAAAATATTTATTAAAATGAAACTTACATTTTAAAAGTTCGATATTTGCATAGCAAGCATTCTTTCTTTGAATTCCCCAAACTGACTCTTCTGTGTGTTTCTGAATGTATTATGTAGAACCTGAATTTACATTTTTTAACTTAATTCTCAGATAGCTAACTCGGCAATACTGTGTGTATTCTCTACCTTCACAAAACACTATACAGGATGCAAGTCCTTCTTCTATTGAATATGTTACGCTGGTTCACACAGCGTCAGTTATCTTGGCTGATGCCTTTGATCATTGACCATTTTGCATATACTTTGATTTGCCAACCAATGAAAAACACGGGAACAGTTGGCTCAGCACAGATAAAAAACATTAGGACTCAGGGGACCAGGTATTATTTAAAATAACTCAAATGGCCACGATGAAACTAGATACTGTACTTATTTTGTGTGAAAATCTCTTTCTTGTTAGGATCTTCCAGTGATCGTCACACTTGATTTCTGTGTTTTGTTGGTCACAGTGGACATCACAAGACATGTGGGCTAAATTAGGATACATCCTTTAATTCATTACCGAGATTAACATACTTTCTTGAGGCTTAACCAGGAGATTCACATTTTAATTCATTACCGAGATTAACATACTTTCTTGAGGCTTAACCAGGAGATTCACATTTTAATTCATTACCGAGATTAACATACTTTCTTGAGGCTTAACCAGGAGATTCACACTTTAATTCATTACCGAGATTAACATACTTTCTTGAGGCTTAACCAGGAGATTCACATTTTAATTCATTACCGAGATTAACATACTTTCTTGAGGCTTAACCAGGAGATTCACATTTTAATTCATTACCGAGATTAACATACTTTCTTGAGGCTTAACCAGGAGATTCACATTTTAATTCATTACCGAGATTAACATACTTTCTTGAGGCATAACCAGGAGATTCATTTTGAAGTATATAATTTTTGCTTATGTTTACTATCATCTAGAGGTAAAGAGTGAAAACGAACGAATTACGGCAGTCCAATTATTTACCTTGTGATAAATTAAAAATAAATTGTGTTTATTATTCACTTTTACAAATAAGACAGATACACTAAATCAACGTGTCTACCACGGAACTTTTATCAAGATAAAGACGCACAAACACAAAAAAACAACTGTAAATAGACTTGAACACAACTACATTTAAAGATGAAAGAAAGTATACAAGCAAATGCCTGTATTTTACAAAAGAAGACGTAGATTAGAACACAGCGGATGTCGTCTTCTAAAAGTCCAGAATATTCACTGTGGCAAGAGTAAATGTCAACTACACAAGTCCTAAGTTTGTTCGTTAGATGCAATTGATAACTTGTCCCAATTATCTCACATTTAAATACAACGGAAACCAGTTTGTGATATCATAAACCGGTATTTTATGACGGTCTAACAAGAATTCAACCGTTAGAACCATTAATAGTGTAGTCATTATTTCTATCACAGATCTCTAAACACAAGGAAGTACTAAGGGATTTAAAACGTCACGATAGAAGTTGGTTGCAGTTCCCATACAATACATATATTTTCTAGCTATATTGGGGATAAGTATTCCCTTGACTTTATAACCAGTTTGTCCAGATTTCACCAGTAAAGCTAAAGGACGTATATAATAATCACAGTATCTCTATGTTTCTATATGTCTATCCATCCACCCTTCCCCTTCTATCATATATATATATATATATATATGTTATAAAAGAATGCGATATAGAGGGATTCTACTGTACCTGTTAAATTAATGCAATAACTTTACTGAGATATTGTAAACAGCTCTCTCAATTCCTCCAATCTTGCTCCATGCAAACATCACTTGTTTACCAATTACCACCTAAAGAGATGGCTATAATTGTATTGGTTTTATACTGATGATGCATTATAAACAGACGTTAATGAATGGTTTAAGACGTTGGCAACAGATTACTTCAAGACTTGAATACGAAATGTGGTAGCACGCTACTAAAACAGTGGTCAAGTCAATTCTACCGATTCTGATCAATAATGTAAATGTCAGGATTAATATTTCCTGTAATAAATCATGTTATTTTAATCTTTGTTAGCTTCGTTGTATTTCAATCAGGAGCTAGCAAAATACGCTTCATGTATATATATATGGTGTCTATAAGCTCGTTGTGCACTGATTTGTTATGATTTAGTGTCACTACCGTTGTGAATGAGTACACAGTAACTCTTTTACGCTGAGACAAAATCTTTCAAAAGGGAGATGTAGGGGAACATTCTTCCAAAAGAGGGACATGGAGAAATATTCTTCCAAAAGGAGGAAATGGGTGCATTTTTTTTTTGTAATGCAGACAGGGGAAAATACTTCCAAATGAAAATACAGGGAAATATGTTTCCAAAAGGAGGACACTGAGGAAAATTCTTCTATAAAGAAGGCACGGAGGAAAACTCTTTCAAAAGAAGGACATAGAAGAAAATTCTTTTAACAGTACATTGAGGAAAACTCCTCCACAAAGAGGACACTTAGGAAAGGAAAATTCTTCCTAAAGGAGAACACTGAGGACAATTCTTTCTAAAGGAGAACACAGGAAAATGCGTCCTAAAGAAGAACACTGAGGACAATGCGTCCTAAAGAAGAACACTGAGGACAATGCGTCCTAAGGAAGAACTGAGGAAAATTCGTCCTAAAGAAGAACACTGAGGACAATGCGTCCTAAGGAAGAGCTGAGGAAAATTCGTCCTAAAGAAGAACACTGAGGACAATACGTCCTAAGGAAGAACTGAGGAAATGTCGTCCTAAAGAAGAACACTGAGGACAATGCGTCCTAAAGAAGAACACTGAAGAAAATCCTTCCTAAAAGAGAACACTGAAGACAATTCTTCCTAAAGGAGAACTGAGGAAAATTCTTCCTAAAGGAGAACACTGGAGAAAATTCTTCCTAATGGAGAAATGAGGAAAATTCTTCCTAAAGGAGGACTGAAGAAAATTCTTCCTAAAGGAGAACACTGGAGAAAATTCTTCCTAAAGGAGAACTGAGGAAAATTCTTCCTAAAGGAGAACTGAGGAAAATTCTTCCTAAAGAAGAACACGGACGATAAAAGTGAAGAATTACTACTGAATAGTATATAGCTATTGATCTGCTTTTAAATTGTAGAGAGTCACTAGTACATCCTATTGCATCGCCAGTAAAATATAGACGATCGGCTTCCGAAACAGGAACTGATTCGATTGAGTTGTGCATATGAAATTTTCTATTAAGTGTCCATAATTTTTACTAATTTGCTCACAATAGGTACTGTGCAGGTGCTCTAAGGAATATGTCGCAGATGGTGTCAAGACAACAACAAGGGACGGAAAGATCAAGGTAGAAATCTTCTGTCAAGGTAATGAAAAAATGGTGGCTCGCACATTTAGTGGATATAAATGTTTGTTAGTTGCAATACAATTTTGAAACATACCAAGGACATTAATAAAAATAATTGAAATGTATACTGTTCAAAAAAAGTAACGCAACTTTTTTATGGTTACTTTAATAAAAGCTATTCGCTGATTTGACATCATTTACCCTATCAACTGTGTCCACCTGATCATTAACTTCTCCTGGTTACCTGAATTGTACTCACCTCATTATTCGTAAGGTCATGAAAGAGGTCACGGTCAACACAACATTTTTGGCAATAACTCGTCACAGGTTCCATAGAATCGTGTCAAATTTAACGAAACTTTCTGACCATATTATTGAATGTATATAAAAGATTGATAAATGTTATCGATAATTTTAATCTTCGAATAAACTCAATTCAGAAATCAATGTGCAAATATGGCTCCTCTCACTACAGAACAACGATACATAATCATTTGACGCTTACAAACTGGGCAATCACAAAGTGTAATGGCAGGACTATTTAAAATAGTTAGAAGCACCATTAGTCGCCTTTTGGGGCTATTTCAACAAACTGGCTCAGTCACAGACCGGCCGCGCAGTGGAAGACACAGAGTCACAACTTCTGCCGAAGACCGCTTCATACGGCTTATCACCTCAGGAATCGATTTGCACCTGCGTCCTCCACAGTCCAGCCAATGATAGCCGTCGAATATCATATCAGTCAGCAAACGGCTGCACGGCACTGGTGTTTAGGCAAGAAGACACTACAGAGATCCTGTTCTTACGGACCCGCATTGCCAGAACCGACTGCAGTGGACGAACCAGCATCATCAATGGACCGTTGGAAAAAGACTGAAGACAAGTTTAGCTTAGTTGCCAAGGCTGAAACATTTAATTCCATAAAATATTTTGTTAGTACACGTTTTAAATAATGTTAAGTTTCTTTTGTAAGCAGTAGATTATGTAAACGACATTGCTATTCTTCTTCTGCGATCAATAGTTTAACATGAAGTCTAATAATGGTCGTGTATAGAGTTGTTTGTTTTACGACATCAAGAACTTATAGTTCCCTAAACAAACCTAATAGCACTAAAAGGAAACAAATAAAAATAGATCTGGATCAATGCACAATGGTATTTCATTAACGACAACATGTCACAGGGTGAATAGTAAAACAGACTCGGAAATTTAAAAAACAAATAATTATACTGCAAAATAAATCCAAGATTTCCATTATAGAAGACAACAATGGAATAATACTGAATATAAAAGAAGATATTTTGATGAGAATGACAAAATATTGTAGTTATAAAATCATGAAAAAGGAACCAAATAATGAACAAATCTTTACCTGGCTAAATAGCAGAGAAGTATGAGACAGTGACATATTAAAATATGTGGCTGAAGTAATTTGATCACTGAAATAAATAAAACCACCAAGAATTGACAACATAACAGCGGATTTGCTGATACATAGAAGAGAGAAAGTGATTAATGACATGACAATAATATGTCGGAAGATGTGCTTCAAGAAAAAATGTCATGAAACATGGACATAGTCGCTACTAATACCGCTTCCACAAAAAGGTGATTTTAAGTCGTGTAAAACCTATAGAACAACCAGTCTCATTTTACATCGTGAAGCTTCAAACAAGGTAAAGAAGTTTTGATAATTGTACGAAACACATATAGGCACACACACAAATCGACGTTTCGATCGAAAGACCTTTATCAAGGATCACAAACACATATAAATCAAAAACAACTAGTAGGGACGATACAACTCATTTTAAATCCGAGTAACGTTATTTTGAGGATTATACTCAATAAATTAAATCATAAGACGGAAGAAATCTTGGCAGAAAAACAAGCAGAGCTCAAGAAGAACTGAAATGCATTACAACAAATTTTCAATCTACGCATAATACGTGAACAGCACATATGACACCAAGCGATCTATTCCATAACTGTATTGATTTCATCACATCTTTGACCGTGTTTGGCATGCATAAATTTTAGATTTTTGCAAAACTAAGGTTGGCGTTCGACAAGGATGCTTACTTTCATCAACCCTATTTAACATCTACCTAACATCAATCACGAGTGTTAGATGAATTGTATTCACTAACATCGATCGGAGGTCACCAAATTTATAATCTTCACCTCGCTGGTGATATCGATCTGATGGCGATAACAGAGGCAGAACAACAAGAGTTACGAACAAGACTGGAAATGTCTAGCAAAACACTTGACATGGAGATAAATGCAAATAACAGTAAGGTTTTGGTGAATATGGGTATTAATTTAATTTCAACCAATATAAAGCTTAACAATAGAAGGTCTGATGAGATTTTGAGGCTTACTTATCTGAGGCAAGATTAGTGGTGATTTCTGATCAGGATGGCAAGAGATGTTCTTCAAGGTACTGTCTGCTTGTAGCCAGACACAGATTCGTTGGGCAGGTCATTTGGTGCGTATGCCAGACCATCGTCTGCCAAAGATACTTCTCTATGGTGAGCTAGAGAAGGGTATACGATCTCAAGGTGGCCAAAGAAAGCGCTACAAGGACTCGTTAAAGAACTCACTGAAAGCCTTTGAAATAGACCACGTTACATGGGAAGAACTTGCACAAAATAGATCTACTTGGCGTTCTAAAATAAGAAAGAGCGCATCATCTTGTGAAAAGAAGAGAGATGCAGCAGCTCAACAGCGGAGAGCAGCTAGAAAGTCACGGATAGACCAAGATTCGCCTACAGTCGTTATTCCATTTCCAAACTGTCCAAGGACATTTACAGCTCGAGTATGGCTCATTACCCATCTACGAACTCAAGGGCATAACTAAAATTGGATTTTCAAAAGTAGATGTAACAAATGGTCATTATCACTTGAACAACAAACAGTACAAATTCGGAAAAGTGGGATGTACATAAATTTTACCAGGCAATAAAATATTACATAGTTGCTATATATCACATGAAATTTGACTACAGTTAATTTAGACTACCTGGCAACTCTGTTTTGATACCACTTTTCCAAATAAATGAGTTTAGAACCTTCATAAAATATCTCAATAATTTGGGGACGGAGTGGGCGATCATGAGAAATTGACAATTGTTGGCAAGGAGGCTGGAGAGGAAAAAAAAATTAGGTGTGTGTGTTATGACCTGTGTAAAACGTTAGTTAATATCATCACTCTCTCCTTTCTTTTGAGCTTTTAGCATACATAATTGTTCTGGCATGAAGCAACGTGTTCCATCTGTTCGCATATCTACTTCTATCTCTCTGGCTCTTCATATTCTATACCCTATATTCGTAGGGTTCAATTCGCTCTTTGTAGAATTGAAGGAAACGAGTGTATGAATGCTACATAGAGTCACTTCTTTAATATGGGAGTGAATTATGGACAATAAATAAACATGCGTCCAAGAAGAGATTGTTCTTTGAGAATCTTACGGACAAACTAATGATGTACTGAAGAAGATTTATACCACAAGAAAATGACTTGCCAGTATCATATTGTCTATTTTCTATCCCCAGGTGAATGATTGTTGATCGCATTCACACTTGCCGTTAAGCGTATGAGTGGTAACTTAAGCTGTCGTTTCAAGGCCAGATGTGTCGCCGAGATCGCATTTAGTCCATGTTTGTTCAAGGTTATCTTAATGTTTTCTATCCACCGTTTTCTTGGTCTACCTTTGGCTTTACGCCCGGATATTCTTGTATTATATGCTCTTATTGGTATTTGGTGTGGCTTCATTCTCATAAGGTGACCGAACCATTTTACTTGCTGTCTCTCAATATGTTCGATACATGATATTATACCAACTCTGCCAGTATCATAAAACAGTCTATATTTACTGACACATCATACGAAAAGGATGCTTGGAATACAATATGTTAGCGGGTAACATTGAGAGGGACAAAATGTGCGATTCTCAGAAAGAGACGATACGGAATGTTTTGACATCCTGACATTAGAGATATACATTGAATCTGATACACATTACTGTTTCATGGCAGATAGCCACCAGTGGATCTCATACATAAAAAATGTGGCACAGCAAATAGTCACAAGTGGATCTAATACACAATACTGTGGTTGTTTATATCCAGTTAAGAATCACTGTCTATATAATTCCAAGTTAAGAAAAACCGTCTATACCACCCCAAATTAAGAATATATGAGTATATCATCCGAAGTTAAGAATTACTGTCTATATTATCCCAAGTTAAGGATAATATTAAGTTTTTAAATTTAATAATAATTTTCGAGTTAAGTTTTTTTTTGGGTCTCTATCATCCAAAGTTAAGAATCACTGTCTATCGGTACAATACTGGTAGATGAGCCCACATTCCAACGTTTTAATATTATGCGCAGATTTCGTGTTGTCACTTAAATCACATGAGAAGCAAACAGTGTTGTCACCAAAAAATGGTTACCTTAATTGAAAATGTCTGCTAGTGAACTTTCCATCTAACGATGATGTACCTCTGTTAGAAACTCTAGGAGTGTTACAAAATATAAATATGTGTGGCTAGGGTCCACATAATGGAGCGGATGTGGGGTAGTGTAAAGTGGCGAAATAAGAAACACCGTAGAACAGCAAAATATCATTTAAGCAGCTACGTAGCCGAGTTCATGTCACGATCTAGACTCCGGAGCAACATCAACCCATCCCATGCCATACTGGAGCAATTGAGCAGATACTATCCACCTGAGTGATAAGATATAAACTACAGATGATACAGCAGAGAACGACTGACAACCAATCTCTACACACCCATCCCTGAACCAAATATGTTACTTTCAAAAACCGGGACTAACACCCATCCCATCTCTTCTCTCTCTCTCTCTCTCTCTCTCTCTCTCTCTCTCTCTCTCTCTGTCTCTCTCTTCATCCACATGAACCGTCTGTACCAACACCCGCCCCTGCCCCAAATATGCTAATTCCAAAAATCGTTACCCACAACCATCCCATCTCTTTCTCTCTTCTTTCTCCCCATCCCAAATATATACATATCTTTCTCTCACTCTCTCTCTCTCTTTCTCTCCTCGCCACGAAAAATATGTACATTATGACCTCAGAAAGGGAAATAATAAATGTAATATTTATGCTAATGCTGCTTATCTGCCCTTAGATATATTTATTTCGTTCGGCTAAATTATGTAGGCTCATCTCCACGTATTGTACCTCACTTATCATCCCAAGTTAAGAACTGCTGTCATTATCATCCCAAGTTAAGAACTGCTGTCATTATCATCCCAAGTTAAGAACTGCTGTCATTATCATCCCATGTTAAGAGCTGCTGTCATTATCATCCCATGTTAAGAGCTGCTGTCATTATCATCCCATGTTAAGAGCTGCTGTCATTATCATCCCATGTTAAGAGCTGCTGTCATTATTATCCCAAGTTAAGAATCGATGTCTATATCATACCAAATTTAAGAAATTATGTCATTATTATCCAAAGTTAAGAAATTCTGTCATTATTATCCCAAGTTAAGTACCAATAAACTAAGCCAGTAATTTTTTCTTTATTTTTCAGGAGGTAATAATAGTACCACTGACGACCTTTCGAACACCAGACGTGCAGCCGGTGTGGTCACACTTCACATCCCAAAACATGATACCTTGTACGATGACTTTGTAAATCAGAAAGAAAAGATACGCTTGAGAGAGAGTGCGTTCGATAAAATAGATGGTCACTTGAGAAATATTCCTCGATTCTACAAACGAGGTCAGGAAGCTACGTTTGATTTTCAGAAAAGGGGCATTGAAAACGATAGATCTTTTTACGAAAAACTTCCATTTTATGAGCGGCAACTAACTACAGGAAAGAATTATGTATTGACACCTTCCATCTCAAAGTCCCCATTTTCTGAACACGCTACTGAATCATATCGTAAAGGTAACGTCGACAATATTTCCCTACGTTTCGACAAGAGGGGTTCTAGAATTAGTTCCTTCTACAAACGAGACGCTGATAACAATGTACGTTCAATCTACAAACGTAATGCTGACAATCATATTAGTTCCTTCTACAAACGTGGCACTGGCAGTGATTTTAATTCCTTCTACAAACGTGGCACTGGCAGTGATCTTAATTCCTTCTACAAACGTGGAGCTGACAGAGATGTTAATTCATTTTACAAACGAGGTGTCAACAGTGATGTTAGTTCCTTCTTCAAGCGTGGGGATGATAGAGATGTTAGTAGCTTCTACAAACGGGGCGGTAACAGCGGCGTTACTTCCTTCTACAAACGTGGTAATGACAATATTAGTTCGTTCTATAAACGTGGCGATGATGATGTTCGTAGATTTTACAAACGGGGCGGTGGCAATGATGTTAGTTCCTTCTATAAGCGGGGTACTGATAATGATGTTAGTTCCTTCTATAAGCGGGGTGCTGACAATGATGTTAATTCCTTCTATAAGAGGGGTACTGATAATGATGTTAGTTCCTTCTATAAGCGGGGTACTGATAATGATGTTAGTTCCTTCTATAAGCGGGGTGCTGACAATGATATTAATTCCTTCTATAAGAGGGGTACTGATAATGATGTTAGTTCCTTCTATAAGCGGGGGGATGACAATGATGTTAGTTCCTTCTATAAGCGGGGGGATGACAATGATGTTAGTCGTTTCTACAAGCGGGGCGGTGATGATGATATTAGATCCTTCTACAAACGTGGTCGTAACAACGATATTAGCTATTTCTATAAACGAGAAGGTGATAAAGATCTAAGTAGTTTCTACAAGCGGGACGATGGCAAGGATATGAGTTCTTTCTATAAGCGGGACGATGGCAAGGATATGAGTTCTTTCTATAAGCGGGACGCTGACTATAAGCAAAGTAGCTTCTATAAACGTGATGGTATCAACGATATTAGCTCTTTCTATAAACGTGATACTGACAATGATATTAGTTCATTCTACAAACGTGGTGGTAATAACGATATTAGCTCTTTCTATAAACGTGACACTGACAATGATATTAGTTCATTCTACAAACGTGGTGGTAATAACGATATTAGCTCTTTCTATAAACGTGACACTGACAATGATATTAGTTCATTCTACAAACGTGGTGCTACTAATGACATCAACTCATTAAATAAACGTGACAATTACGGATCAGCTTCTTTCTACAAAAGAGCGGCCGACGTATTAGGTTTCGCCCCCTTTAGCATCCTTAAGTTTCCCATCCCTACAGAAAATTCTTCTTTCGCAGAAACTTTGAAACAAGAGGGAATCCGTGACATATTAATTCCAATATACAAACAATCGTTTCAGAGTTTCTCTAGCAAAGTCGACCCATCACACAACACTCTAGTAGCTAGTTCATTTATTAAGAAACGTATTCGTGATGCACAAGCAAAAAACCGTTTTCTTTATAATCGAGATCATTACTCAGATGAAAAATCTTATGGTAAAAGAGGCTTAAATGGTGGTATCCGAGCTTTCTATAAAAGGAGTGGGGGTATGTCTGATGTGTCCAATTTTTACAAGAAAAACTTTGCAGACGGAGATGGCGAATTATCAGGTTTATATAACAGGAATAATGACAATAACATTGGCAATAACAT
The DNA here is from genome assembly GCA_034231615.1 of Meghimatium bilineatum. Classification (NCBI taxonomy): domain Eukaryota; kingdom Metazoa; phylum Mollusca; class Gastropoda; order Stylommatophora; family Philomycidae; genus Meghimatium; species Meghimatium bilineatum. Next base: position 28,807,047 of record CM067301.1, read on the forward strand.
TGATATATCATATCTGCATAAACCAGGCACGAGTGACAGAAGAGCTCGAGTATATAAGAGAAGTACCGTGTTAGTGACTTCGGTGCCAGAAAGCTCGGAGAATGTGAAAGAGCTTGGAGAGAGAAGTTTCAATGTAAATGCTGAAGATATTGATGAAAATAAACAAAGCGATATTACTACACAGAGATTTGATGAAACTGACTGGCAAGACGTTCTGTCATCTTTGAATGAGAATTTGATCATGAATGATTACAAGCGATCCCAGAGTGATACTTCGATCAATAATTTCTACAAACGAGATCCGTATGACAGATCTGTAAGCAATTTCTACAAACGAGATCCGTATGACAGATCTGTAAGCAATTTCTATAAACGAGATCCGTATGATAGATCTGTAAGTAATTTCTATAAACGAAATCCGTATGATAGATCTGTAAGCAATTTCTATAAACGAAATCCATATGATAGCACTATAAGCAATTTCTATAAACGAGACCCGTATGACAGATCTATAAGTAATTTCTATAAACGGGATCCGTATGATAACACTGTAAGCAATTTCTATAAACGAGACCCTTATGATAGCACAATAAGCAATTTTTATAAACGAAACCAACATGACAGATCTGCAAGCAATTTCTATAAACGCAGAACAGATCAATACAGTTCCTTCTATAAAAGAGCTTCTGACGACCACAGTTCATTTTACAAACGACCATCTGACACCCACAGTTCATTTTACAAAAGGTCTTCTAATGATGTGAGTTCCTTCTACAAAAGACCTTCTGATCAATTCAATTCATTCTACAAAAGGTCTTCTGGTGACCACAGTTCATTTTACAAAAAGTCTTCTAACGATTTCAATTCATTCTACAAAAGACCATCTGGTGAATTCAGTTCTTTCTACAAAAGACCTTCTGACGACCACAGTTCATTCTACAAAAAATCTTCTGGTGTCCTCGGGTTATCAACAACAAGATTGAATGAAAATCTTGAAGCAATCTTGAAAAGGAGACGAGAAAAAGACTTCAGCACATTATATAAAATAAATGAAGATATTGAAAGTAATTACAAGGATTCTGTATAAAAGACGACAACGGTGTGGAACTGTATGATTTCCATAAACAAGTTAGACATGAGATTATGATATTTTGCACCGTTTGCTTCGAGAGTAAAGATTCGTATTATACAAATGGCGTTTTTGTGTTTCTTAGAATAATATTTAGTTGGTAGATCGGTTGGCTGCTGATCCAGCGATCAATGGGCTCATGGCCATTAACCCAATACCATTGTGTGATATATGCATATGTTTGTGAGCTGTTGTTTTGTTCCATATAATGTGTTCCATTTATCTGTCCCTAATAATATTTAGTGTATAGATATTTAAAAGAGACCATATGTAACATTTGCAAACTTTAATTAATCACAAAGTTAGCACTCCAAATATAAACCTAAATCTAACAAAAACAGCATTTAATCTAAAACTAACCCTAGTATCCTCAGTAACATAAACATATAACATCCGTATTCGTTCTACAAGGGCCAATAGTCTTCTTGTAAACATGGATAACATATAGACAGTACAATCTGCCTTCAAATAATTGCTTATACAAGTAAATTCAAGTAGGAAACAAAAGGATAAATTAAAAATTCTTGATATCAACGGGACAAAAATTGTGGTTTGTCACCCGTTGGTCTCAATAATTTCTAATTTATCCTCTTGTTTCCTACTTGAATTTACTTGTATTAACAAAACTTCAAGGGCCAAGTAAACCTAACCACAATATAACACTAAACTGAACAATTCGAAATGAACGAACTAAATTGAACATACAAAATTAAACTGAACAAACTGATTGTACTTATTCTGGCAAATTAGATTGAATAAATTAAATAAACTAAACTTAAACTGAATAGAATAATCATAAAAAGGGAAATGGATCTGAACAAACTACTTTTCATAAAAGAGAATGAACAAAATAAGCTTCGAAAATAAAAATCAACAAACTAAATTGAATTATCTAAAATTAACAAATTAAATTGGATTAACTAAAAGGCACAAACTCAACTGAACTAACAAAACTGAACAAAGAAAACATGACTAACACGGTCAAATTAACCCTGCCTAACTAAAACAAATCACATAAATTTGATTAACCAAAACGAACAAGCTATAACTTTAACAAAAATGAACAAACTTAGCTGAATTAAATAAAATGCGCTCGCTACACTGAACAAACCAAATTCAGCAACAAAATAAGCTAAACAAACTACACACAAAAAACAAAACTAAACAGATGGAACTAAAAAAGACTACACTAAATAAGTCAGACTAAGCCCAATTATACAGGGATGCATCCTCTTACGACACCTGTTCAACATATACGCAGAAAGCATCATTCGAAATGTACGAGAAGACCCACGTTATGACCAGGTTCAGCCCATTAATATTGGAGGACAGGAAATCTCAGAAATTATGTATGCAGATAACACAACACTAATATCAATGTGTACCACAGGTTTAGAACAAATGATTATGTCAGCAAGACATCATAGAGTGGCACAAAATCATTTCCTCAATGCAAAAAAAAAAAAAACACAAAACGTAATGCATGTCAGCTGAGATGAACTCACACCTACAATATTCATTGACAAAAAATTAATAGAAAATGTCAGCAACTTTGAATTTCTCTGTTCAACCATCAAAACCACAGGAGATTGCTCTGCAAGAGATTAGCAATAGCCTTACAAAAAAACATCACAGATAAAAAATATATGGCAATTGGGCAAACAGAAAAACAATATTACAACTAAAAGATATATTTGCAGTGTTTCAGTGGCAACATATGGTTGTGAGGGAGCGCGGTAGCTAGTTGATAGTGAGCTTGCTTGCTATCACCGGGTTCCAGCGTGCCAGGTTTGAATCCACGTCCAGACACACAAAAAATCCCGGTTGTGATTTCTCGCATGATACGACCACTCCTCCAGTCGACTCAGCTGTAAATGAGTACCTGGCGCATGAGTTAGGGGAGGTAAAAAAACAGCAAGGAAGGGAACTTGCTACCCCAGCTAATAGTTTCTACGGCTTAGTACATGAAGAGTTATCTTCATCCCCGACGGGAGATGCCATAGGACTAACCTTTACCTTCTATATGGTTGTGAGACGTGGGCGATGACATCTGCACTGAAACAGACAAGCCCGTAACCCGTCAGGGTCGTAGAGGTACCACATTGGATGCTTCAGCACACAGAATCATCCAACGATTTCTACCTTCAACGATGAGGAGGAGTGAGAAAAAATCCTCTCATGTTCATTCTTGATGTTGTTTTTCCATGTCTTTATTTGCCCTCCTCACGTTCAATTTAATTTTTTTTTTTAAAAGGCAAGTCAATATCGACATTCGAAATTAAATGTTATAGAAAGATTGTTAAGAATTTCATGGACAGAAAGGCGAACCAACGCAAATGTTCGCAAAAATCTTAACATAGAAGAAGAGTTACTGAGGCTGACGGGAATTAAATCAGGTCCGTTTTAGCGTCACCGAATCGCCTTGCACATCAAGTTAACGGGTTTTCCCGTACTTGACTAATCACATCCTCAGTTACAGATGCGATTTTGTCACGACATTCAAACTGTGTAATAAAGTCACTGAGAACAAACCAATCGAGACAATGACTATTACAACAGCGATCATCCCATACAAATATTGAAGTATCCTCAGTAACACAAACATATAAAATCCGCATACTAAATTGGTAGCATATCCTATTCAGGACGTGACTATCAACCCAGCAGTTTTTGGCTGTAGTGATTTTTTTATTTGTTTGTTATTTCTTTATTGTCCGGCTCTGTGGCAGAGTGGTACAGGGCCCGTCTATGACGGTCAAGGTACCCAGTTAGATCCCCGTCACAGGCAAGTGTACATCCGGATCGTTCAGAAAGCACGGGCAAACTACTCAACGTATTTATATTGCCTAGAAAATCACTACACTATTCGTACTACAAGTCCGAATAAAGACATTGCCAAAGACTACTTGAAAACATACAAAATATAGAGACAGTACAATGTTGCTTCAAATAATGGCTTATACAAGTAACTTCAAGTAAGAAGCATGACGATAAATGTAAAATTCCTGAAGTTGACGGTAATTGAAGCAGGTCCGTTCTAGCGGCACCGAATTCGTACAATTGTCATGTCTCTATATTATTTATGTTTACAAGTAGGCCTATTCGCTTTTGTATTACGAATACGGATGGTCTATGTTTCTGACAATAAACTAAACAGCTTCGAAAACAAATGTCTACGAAAACTGATGAACATAAAATGGAGCGACTTCGTCACAAATAGTGATCTAAGAGACAAAACACACCAAGAGTATGTTTCAAACATCATAAGAAAACGAAGATGGAAATACCTTGGCCACGTTTTACGACTAGATGTAAACAGAATAAACCAACAAGCCCTTATGTGGTCACCTGAGGGTAAAAGAAAAAGAGGAAGGCATAAAACAACCCTTAAAAATACCATTCTTAAAGAAGGGGAATTAATAGGCTGTAAGACCATCCAGGAACTAAAGCTGCAGGCAGCGAACCGCATCACATGGAGAACCAAAACCTCTGCCCTATGTGTCACTTTCGGCACGAAAGGAACAAACTAACTAACTATGTTTCTGGTCCTGTGGATACTTCAATACTTGTAAGGGATGTTCGTTGTTGTTGTAATAGTCCTTGTCTCGATTGATCAGTTCTCAGATTTGAGTACACAGTTTGGATGCTTTGATAAAATCGCATTTTTGTTGTTGGCGGGGGAGACACTCAAGTACGGAGAAATCTGTTTATTTGAGTTGCAAGGCGATTCGGTGCCATTAGAACAGACTAGGTTCATTTCCCGTCTGCCTCGAGAATTTTTCCTTTATCCTTATGCTTCCTACTATAATTTACGTATAGAAGAAGAATGGTTCCTAAACTATCTACAGAAAAACGCAAACTAACACATTTTGGACATATAAAGAGACACAATGGTTTAGAAAGATTAATCATGGAGGGAAATGTTCCAGGTAAGAGAACAAGAGGCAGACCAAACCTACGATTGATACGTGGTATTGAAGTCCTTATGAACATGACACTGGAACAAGCTGGACAGTTTGCACAGAACCGAAAGTCTTAGTGAGTGGCTGTGAGGACAACGTTCTGTAAAGGACTCGTCACATAGACAGAAACCCAATTAAGCGAAAACAAATCAAAGCAAAATAAACAAAAGCACACCAAAAAAGCTAAACATAACTAAAGTAAATTTAACACATAAAATCCATCACGTAATAATTTACTAACAACACGCTAACACAAATCTGTTATCTGTTAGTAAGCACCCGTCCTTTTCTTTAGAGGGTGGGAGGAGGAAGGATACCATTTTGGAGGATACACCGGTATCCACCTATAAAAGGATAACCGATAAAAGGATACACCAGACATTTATACTTTTCTAGTACACGCTGGCTGTGGACATCAACATCATTACCATCATCATCATCATCGTCCTCGTCACCATCCATGTCCACCGATACAAGGAAACATCGGATACACCAGAAATGTATACTTTTCTAGTACACGATGGCTGTGGACCATTACATTAGTTTTAATATCTGTCACATTATTCTCAAAAACAACATTTCAGTAGCTTCGAGTTCAATGTATGCTTGTTACATTCCATCTATAGAAATACATTGGTTTGAGATGATTATAACACGTGTAATTCAAATTCGCATATTCTTTGACAGTGTTCCATTGCACAATTATAATTTGCAACAACAAACATGGAAAATCTATAAAATATAAAAAAGGACACTACGAGAATTTCCTAAAAATATCAAGAAAATACAGAATGTTCATATGGCAATGTATTATGTACCATGTCACCATGACGTAAAACCATTAAAGGTGAATATTGCTGTAAGCGTGACATTCGAGTAAGAATGCTAGTATTCAAATTTGACTTTTTTCCTGGTTCTTTTTTAGTATAGCTTCACATTTGTTTTAAAATTTCCATTTGGCAACCCTGCTATCAACGACGAGTAATTGTCCAGTTGTACAGCTGACATAACGATTATAACCAGTTCTGAGAAAAGCAGACTTGAGTTTTCTCTCCAAAAATGTATTAAACAAGAAACAAGTGGCGCAAAATTTAGTTTTAAATAAACATGACTTCCCTTCTTTAACAACAATACTTTTAAAAATGACGATTTCTGATAGAATACTCAACGAAATCGAAATGGAACCAACACAAATAATGTCACTCGTATTGGCCGTTGTGTCATCTCAATAAATTATTCATAGCAACGTAATGAGCAAAACTAAGTTAACGTTTTCCGTTTACGAATGTTAACATTAATGTCAATAAAGCTAACGTGTAGAGAAACTCACACACACACAAGAAAAGAAGAAATAAATAAATTACACACACATATTCAAAGAGCTTTCTGTATTTGCTTTCAAATTGTGTTAACTTTTCCAGTTCTACATAAACAAGTAACGCACACTTCAGATCAAGCTCACCTTATGTACAATGTGCACATTTTTGTGTTCTGTGTATCAACATGTAACAACAAGTGGACATTGATAGCGTGATCTGGTTTTACAAGATTCATTTCTGTGGTTATGTTTTAATCTCAGATCCAACGATGCGGCAGATATAGTTATGGTTTTATGATTTAATCTCAGATTCAGTGGTGCGGTAGATTCATTTATGTTTTAATCTCAGAAAAAGCGGTGCGGTAGATTCATTTATGTTTTAATCTCAGATTCAGCGGTGCGGTAGATTCATTTATGTTTTTATGTTTTAATCTCAGATCCAGCGGTGCGGTAGATTCATTTATGTTTCTATGTTTTAATATCAGATTCAGCGATGCGGTAGATTCATTTATGTTTCTATGTTTTAATCTCAGATTCAGCGGTGCGGTAGATTCCTTTATGTTTCTATGTTTTAATCTCAGATTCAGCGGTGCGGTAGATTCATTTATGTTTCTATGTTTTATTCTCAGATCCACGTATGTGGTTGCTACTGTGGATCTCACCAATGGCCCACTAGACATACCACTCATGCAACCTCCACCTTAGTGGAGGACATGCCGTTATATTGAGGTTATCTTCTTAGAGAACCTTCATGACAAGTCATCTATACAATTATGCTTTTATTTTGTTGTTGAAATGTGTTTCATGTTTACCTGAATATATATGTATTCACCCTCTATGGTTGGGAGGGAGCCAGAGATGTACTGTGTAGCACTGGGGAGGAGGAAACTGACAGCACTGTTTTTTCCTATGGCTGAAACCCATCATAGAGGCACAGTGACTCAGGACGTGACAATCCTTTTGACCTGAACATTTGGTTGCATGCCTGGAGCAATAGAGAAGTTCGGCATAACCAGTAGTCAATTGGTGGCGGGGAATGAGCACAGTGAACCTTATCTTGGCTACAGTGGCTAGGAGCAGTGCAAAGGTTGAAACCTACCTTCCTGGAGGTGTGATAGTTATTCTCTGGCTCTGTCCCTGAGTTGGCCGAAAATCCACAGACTTCCCAGCAATATAATGCCATTTAATGGCATTATGTCAAAGGGCATGAGCCCATGGACCGCTGGATCAGCAACCAACCAACCAATCTCAGATTCAGCGGTGCGGTAGATAGGAAGATGTGCAGGTTATAAGCCTCTATAAGCCTCTATGCAGGGTTTACCACTAAGTCACTTCCACACAGTGTATTTAATCCACTTTAAATTTCAACTTTTGCAGTTTACCAGACATATATTTACCTTTACGGAACTGTCACGACATGTGTGTACTGTACTGCATGGAGATGATAATGCAGATGATAATGGTGGTGATGATCATGATTGTGACGATAATAATTGTGACGATGATGATGGTTGTGGTGGTGATGATGATGATAATGATGATAAAGATGGTGGTGATAATAATGATGATTATGAAGAATTCCCTTTATCTATGAGGATTTTCGTCTGAATAACATATAGTCTTTAATGACAATGCGGTTCGCTGTCTCAAGGATATGGTTGTGCTAAAGATTCCATGGATGTATGCTCGGTCCCAAAGACAAGCATTCCAATGCAGCAGTAGAACAGTGTCCCACTTCATGTGAGGAGTTAAGCAAATACTTCTGGGTCAACTAATTTCATCACTATTTTGACAGATTTGTTTAACCGTCTACAATACTGGCATAATTGGCATTCCTGGCCACCTAGGATTCTGCCACAAAAGGATAAAAGTCTGGCAATGTCTGCTGACCAGCATCTCTCCGTTAACCATGGAGATTATTTGATAAAAGACAAAAGTAAAAAACTCAAGACACATTCAAACCATGATTAGTAGATAACAGAACATACAACATGAAACATAGAATTATATAGGTGAATCCCGCCGAAGACGGATGTGTCGGGCCATTGGTGCAAATAAAACTACGACACAACGCATTTTCATTCTCTGGACTGCATCCTGCTGGAAATCTAGTAGGATCATGTCCTGCTACAAGGGAGCTCCAGTGGGAGTTTGAGAATAAACGCTGAAGAAGAGGAATATAGGTGAATGCTGGATATGTTCTATGAAACCAAGAGAACAGTATTTTATCCTAAAGTCGTCCATGCGACCCATGGATCTGCGTGAGTAATGTGTTTCTTATGTTGACACATTTTTGTGAAACTAGTTAACAACTAAGTTGTATCATTATTTGTTGTTATTATTATTATTATTATTATTGTCATTATTATCTATATGAAATTATATGCAGGGCCGTAGTATGATCTCTAAAAAAGGTTTCAACAGAATGGGAGATAATTATTTGTGTTTTCGTGTATAAGATCGCTGTCTTATCTAACATGTGATGACCTTTCTATGAAACATCACCAAGAATGAGGTTGTTATGACTATTTATCCGTCTTTTTGTCACATTTATAGTGCTAAAAGTCATGTTCCGATTTGATAAGGAGAAGGGTGGTGAGGGTCTGAGCACGCCAATCCCCTCCCCTATATCTACGGGCCTGATTATAAGAAATGGCTCACGAATTCAGACAGTACTACTTGAGAGTTTTTTTTTAATTGAAACAATCGTTTTCCCCATACCACAAGATGATAACTCAAACTAACCCGTCGGTCAAAATAGATTGTTCACCTCAGATGTCTATGCTTAGATTCTTCTTCTCCTTCTGCGTTCAGCATGTGGTCATGCTATACCGTCAGACCTGTCATCACGATGAAGTCCACTGTCTTCTCCAGGTCAGAGCGGCTGCCCCATAGCTTTTGCCTCAAGTCTGTATCCTCTGGCCAGGTCTGCTGTCTTTGTATGTTGGGCAGTCCTGAAGTATGTGTTCTGGAGTCTGGGTTCCGGCTTAGATTCAATGGAAACCTTTGACTTTGAGAATAATGTGCCACAAATACGTCTCTCGATTTTTTTTAAATTATTTTTTTTCCCCGAAGATTTTCTGTATTTACATTTCAAACTACATTTCTTAAAATATTACTGCCCCTTTTTTTCAAACAGCTTGACTTTATTATAGGGTTGCATCCCTTACATTGCGCTGAAATAGCTGGTCAACTTTCAGAAGATACAGTGATTTCAGATACTATTGTCGCACGTGTGTTGCCACAACCCGAAAGCCAAGCAAATAATATCAGTACTGTGCCTACCATGCATGTAGGTAGGATGCGACTAAGGAGGTTATGGAGTGGATTTGTCTCTCATTCTGTTTTACATATGCCGTCATTTTTACACTGCAATTTTACCTTGTTTTGATTGTAAATAAGCACAGCTCGCGGGTACTGGGGTGAGCAGCGTTGCCACTGTTGGTTTTTTTTCCACTAGGTCTGACAATCAGCCGAACATATCGGCCTGCCCGTATGGACACAGCGGTGATGGAACCAGTCTTAGTCTATTTAAATGACTGATATGTATGTTGTGCACAGTTCTGATGCGGAAGATAATAACCTGCTCAGTTCTGTCAAGATATTGATAGTTGTCTTTGATTGACTTTTCTGAAAGCTTTGATGAGGGTCTCCTTTTCTTTATAGGTGATTTTTTTGATCTTTTTATTCCTGTGTTGTTCCTCAATTTGCCAACATAGCCTATCTGTCTCCTCACGTCCTGGTATACCTCTGTGGGATGATATCAACTGTAGTACTACCCTTCTTTTGATGCTCACTTCTCGTATGATTTCCTTCAGGTCTGGCAGTTTATTGTTGTAAAGGACTTGTAAGACAGATATTGAACGAGTAAGAAACCACCTGTTGACATTGGCTTGTTTTCTTTTTTAGTTATTTCTGTAGAAATGTTTATTTTTATATTCTTTTGCTGATATTTTATGTAAACTTCAGCACCCCCATGCTTCTATGTGGTACATATCTTCAATCATGTTGCATACTATTGTTTTCATTTGAAGATTATGCCTATTCAGTTCTCTCATAGTGTACCGGTACTTGTTTATGGTTGTTCTGATAATGATGTTTTGATATTGTTCCCATTGAACAGGGAAAATTGTTGGTGTTATTTCTTTTATTATGTCTGATAGTTCACCCTTATATTTTCTGTTTAGTTGTTGTTTTTTTAATCGGTGAAATATTCTTCTTCAGCGTTCACTCTCCAACTCCCACTGGATCTCTCTTGTAGCAGGACAATGGTTCAACTAGATTTCCAACAGGATTTAGTCCAGAAAATGGAAATGAGCGGTGGTGCCGTTTTATCTACGCCGATGGTCAGACACATCCGTCTTCGGTGGAGGATCGGTGAATAAAACTGCTTATCTTCAGCCTTCCACTGGCTAGGTCACTTCTTCAATTTCTTTCATTCTCTTTAAACATGTCTATATCTGTAATTCTGTCTCCTTAATAAAACTTACTGTCTTTTATAGTTCATACAGTGTCACATAGAGCTTTGAATCCAGTGTTGTTTCCTCTGGCCAATATGTCTGCCTCTGCGTTTCATGTTCAGAACAATCTTGAAGTATATGCCTGGTACTCTGTGTTGCCTGTCCACATGGCCGTGTTGCCAATCTTGAATTTTGTGTACGTGACTGCGGAGTCGGTTGTGTCCTGTTCTGAGATATTATAACTTGTTCTGATCTATTCATAATGTGATAGTCATCTTGTGTTGGTGTTTGTGGCTTATTTATTGACTTGTTCATTTGTTGTTTTTTTCTTATGATAGGTGATTGGTACATCTGGTTGGTCTTCGGCAGCACTTTGAATAGCCAGTTTGTCTGCTTTTTCATTTCCTGGTATTCCACAGTGAGAGGGTATCCACTACATGATTACCCTATAACAGTAAGACAGATCATTAAAGTAGTTTTTGCAAGTCTGTTAGTTTTCCAGACTGGAGAGCTTGAAGCACTGATCTTGCATCTGTCAGCAATACCACGGGCTGTGGGCCAGGATTGAAGTTCAGCAGTTTTTCAGTTGCCACTCTCTTGCTGCAGTTCCCAGGTTTTGAATCATTTCATTAGACACTCCATCAGCTCCTCGGGACTTTTTCATTTTGGATATTGAATGCTTCAGTTCTTTCATTGGTGCCTCCATGACTTCAGGTATAGGTTAGCCTTGTGCAATATTTCACTGGTTCTCTCGAACCTCCTGTTTTTGTCTGGGCTAACTTTGATGTTATTATCATTTGCAAAGGATTCTACAAAATAATCAGCTGCATGTTTACCTGTTAAAATGTTTATATCTTTGTAAAATGTGATCCTTGTATTTCTCCCTGTACCTTCATCATTTAGCTGATTTACCAGTTTCCTTAATTTCCTAGTGTCTCTTTCAAGGTTCAGAGACTGTCGTTTTCTTTCCAGCTGCTCCGTCTGGCTTGTAACTTGGCTCTTTGAAATTTAGCCTTTGTGTCTAGATGTTTCCATCTCATTTTGCAGCTTCTCCAGTTCATCATTATAGTAGGGTTTGTAGTTTTTGCGTGCGCCCCCCCCCCCCCCAGGTATGGTTTTACTAGCAGCATATAGTAAATTCACTCACTGCTCTATTAATTTCTTTGTCCAAGTTCATGTCCTTAGCTAGAACACTGGTTAAATGCTGGTACATTTTCCAGTCTGCCCTCTTATAGTTCCACCTAGTGAGTGTGCTGCTGTCCTTGATATATTCGTTCTGGATTTCCAAAAATACTGGTCTGTGGTCCAAGCTGCTTTTCAACGACATGTGTCATGTTCCATTCAAGGCCTGGTGAATGGAACATCATGTCTGATGTAGAGGTGGTGTACCATGCTCTCGAGTAGAAGGTTGCTGAGTCTGCTAGCTGGTTAATAAGTATGAGATTATCTTCATCTTGCCAGCTCTCAAGTTCCTCATCTCTCTTGTCCATGTGATCATAGCCCCAGCTCTGAGTGGCTGTTGAAGTCACCACACACCATAAGTCTCTCTTTTTCTGGGTTTGTGTCTAGTGCCAATGGTCTATCATTTGGGCAGTAGTAGTTCAGGAGATGGAATTATGTACTGTCTGTCTTTAGGTGGATCATCTGGTATTCTATTTCCCTCCATATACACTTCCAGCTGACATGCAGTGATATTGTTTTTAATAAGTGTCAGAATTCCACCCTTTTATCTGTCCATTCGGTAGCCTCTGGTTTTAAAGGCTATATCACTGCTGAGGTGTGTTTCTTGAATATAGCATACATTAACTTGTTTTTCGCATAGGATATTTTCAATCTCCAATTTTTGACGTATCTCTTTTGTTGTTGACACCCTCAGCATTCCAGTGCATTATTTTTATTGGTCATTGGTTTGTTTGGCCAGTCTCTGCCTCCTGGCGGCAATTGAGAAGTACTTGCAGTAATTGAGGTTGTACCCTGACTGAAAACCCACCACAGGGCAGGCCCCATAACTATTATTAGATATAGACATGTTCCCGTTGTGTTTTGTGCTAGGCATCCTCATTAATTGTGCGCCTTTTGGCTGGTTGCCTTCGTCTTCAGCACATTGTTTACTTGGGCAGGACTGTGTCCTGCTCTGGTGGGACTGCCCGAGCAGTCTTAGTTTCCAGCCCCTGATGGCTGAACTAACCCCATCATGGTGCTGGCCTCGATGAGGGTTAGGTCACTAAATCTGGCCTTCATTGGGTGTACCGGCATGCTCTTGTAATTTTCTTCATGAATCATGGTCTTAGTGTCCCGTCTGTATGGTAAGTGGGTGTTGCCTGAAATTTTTGCTTGATTCACCTGTGATAAGTGCTTGATTTTGTAACTTTTCCATAGCTTGTAGCTGGGAATTGGATGCTGGTGTACATGACCTTTTTTTAGGTAACTTCCCCCCCCCCCCCCCCCGAGTTCATATCTATGGCCCTGCTTATACGTTGATTTTATGTTCTGTATAATAGATGCGCAATGCTCATCTGCACTATGTTTTCAAAAACCTGTATTCTCCTTTCTGAGCATTCAGTACAATACCTAGAGCATAAGACAAATGTGTACGTAAGAAATAAAATAGAAATAGGCCTATATATTCACAAGAACCATTGCTTTCATTAGTGAGACAACGAAAATTGCATGGCTTGAACGTGTATGCCGACCTGATTTCTTGTCAAAAACAATACTACAGGGAATCGTCGAAGGTGGAAGAAGCAGAGGAGGACAAGTAAAAGCATTGGCAGACAATATTAAGGACTGGACAAGACAATATTTGTCCTCACTCATTCGTATCGATGAGGATAGAAATCTATGGATGACTCGGTCTGCTGGGACGTCCAATGTGGTACCTCTACGACCCTGACAGGTTACGAGATTATAGTATATGATTCTCCTCTCCATTTCCATTGTAAATGTCAAACGCCCATGCCCATACAAAAGAATATGTATTTTTTTTTAGATTTATAGGTCAATAATGGTACACATAGTACACAATGGTATCCAGGCTTATCTTCACTGCTATACTTATTCTGCTCTTCCATATGGTATTTAATATGGTCATTGCAGCCGAGGCTATTTCAAGTCTAATCTTCAGACATGTACCGGTATTGCAACGGATCTCCATCTTCTATCTCTTTCACAGGGTTGCCATTTGGAATATCTGGTTCATGACTAAGTTGGATTTGTCAGGCCGAAGGGTGCGGATATCTCAACAAGATTTAGACCATGACACAATGTTGTTCGTCTATCACAAGTGATGATGACCATTTGTTACATCCACTTTTGAAAATTCAATTAGAGTTTTGTCCTTGATTATGAGTTCGTAGATGGCTAATGAGCCCTATTCGAGCTATAAATGTCATTTAACAGTTCGGACATGGAATGACGACTGTAGACGAATCTTGGTCTATCCGTGACTTTCTAGCTTCTCTCCGCTGTTGAACTGCTGCATTTCTCCTCTTTTCACAAGATGATGCGCTCTTTTTGATTGTAGAACGCCATGTAGATCTATTTTGTGCAAGTTCTTCCCATGTAACATGGTCTATTTCAAAGGCTTTCAGTGAGTTCTTTAACAAGAACTTCTTGTAGCACTTCTTTTGGCTACCTTGAAGTTGTGTACCCTTCTCCAGCTTACCACAGAGAAGTATCTTTGGCAGTCGATGGTCTCGCATACACACTAAATGACCTGCCCAACGAATATAATTCATGATACAATACATTCCGTTCCATAGACTACATTCTACCAATCGAGTTTGAGAACGAACGCAGAAAAAGAAATATTTGGCAATTTTTTGCCTATTTTGAAAGCATATCTACTTTCACATATGATCTTGTTTAAATTTGTCCAAAAATGTACGGAAGCTCTGCTACGATAGTGAAAAGACCTGACGTGGTGAATAATGAGAACAGAAGTAATTATAGTGAATAAGTAAATTTGGATTATAAATACTTACTACTGTTAATAAAACGATGATTAAAACAATTATAATAAAATGGATACGACGAATACGGTACCTATGTAGTGTAAATGAGTTATTTGCAGACGACCAAGCATTAGTAGTATCACATTGACCAAAACCTTTTTTTTTTACTTTACATAACATGTTTTTCTTGTCATTTTTAATGCGCTGCTTTTAAATCTGCAAACCAAACCGTTTTTCTCTATCAGGTCGGGATCTTTAGAAAAACGCAATGGAAGTTTTTTTAACAATACCTACAGTATTACAACATCATTTGTAACAGAAGAAGCTGTTATGTAGGTTTGAATTTCTTTGCAGTATATATACCCGGTACTGTTGTTTTTTCTATTCTTCCTATCTCATTACTTCTGTCTTTTCTATATTTATGTCTTTTCTATATTCACCATGCTTGATATTTTGACTCCAAAAGGTCGAAATCTTGATGGAATCGTTCTCCATGTTCATTACTGACTTCACCAAGGTTGTCAGGGAAAAAGTCAAGATGTGAATTGAGCATACGGATTTTGAGAGATGTTACACCCTACAATTCTGTATGCATTAATACACTAATTTACAATATGTACATAGTCGACAGATTTATGATTTCCCAGAAAGTTAACAACAATAGATTTGAACGCCATCCATGCGCCAAGTTCACAACAATTTCTTTAATTGTTTGCAATATTTTTCATAATCTGAGGTCCTACAAAGATACCTCCCTTTATCTTTGCATTGCTAACTTGAGAAAATTTTCTCGAAGATAAATGCAAGCTTTGCTCATTTTATCAAATGCTTTTACAAAATTCTTAATGAGCCTCAACTTTATATGTAACGGTGGTAAAATGATGTTGTTAATTAATGGCTGGTGGATCACATTTTTATGCTCCAACTGCACATGATCCCTGATATGCAACACCTTTCTTTCATAATGTTTCTGTCTCATGTGGCTGTCCCATTCACATAGGAGGCAACACAATTTAGTATACGAAGTCTGCATACCCGTGAGGATTGCAATGACTTTTAGGTCTCCACAAATCCGCCATTGGTGGTCATTGTACTTTATTTTTGCCAAAAGTATAGTATAGCCATATTGTCATATGTTTCTTTCATATGAACAAAGTAGGGGAATGGAACTGATGAAAATAAATTTCAGTTATGCAATAACACAGCTTTTAGACTAGTTTTGGAAGAGTCTATGAAATGTCACCATTAGTTGACTATGTGCTCATGACTGAGGTGCACCACTAGACCGTTTACGTCTTTGCAATAGCTCTTTGGTAAGAGCGAGATCACATATTAGATTCTGAAAGTTCTGAATGGTTAATTAAGCGAACACTATCATTCACCGATATATAATCCGAGTCAGAGTTAGTTTCTAACTTCTGAGTTCACCTTTACATGTGAGTTCCGTAATATTTTTTTACGTGATCATATGTAAACGCTGTGGCAAACAGTACATCGGGGAAACCGGCTTATGATTGAGCGATCATTTTTGTAACCATCTTCATGCCATCAAGCACAGAACACCCACTCCAGTGGTCACATACTTCAACAGTGATGGTCATCATGGTGCTTGTGATATTCAGGTCACAGCCATCAGATCTTGCACCACCGATGATAGATCTAGGTAAGCTCTTATCTAGAAAATCGTCTCATTTTTTAATTGGGTACACTCAAGCATTTTGGACTCAATGTTGACCACTCTTATGTCTAGTACTCGGTGCGGTCTTTGTCTTTATTATTTTTGTTCCGTCATTTACTCATCTGTTTGTTCATTTAATTTCCACATATATTTACATTTTGTATGTACTTCCTGACCTTCCGGCATCTCATTTCCATATTTCCGTTGGATAAGTTTGTTTGTTGTGATAATTTTTCCATTTATCGTCTTTTGATGTTTTGTGTGTATCTTGATAAAGACCTTTTTTTTGAAACGTTGAATATGATTTGTGTATTGTAATTTGTATGTTTTCTTGTGTACATATCATTTCCCAGTAGTTTTAGTTATAGTCTTTCATGTCTGATTGAAGCGATTATATAAACCTGTGTTTTACGTAAGTAGGATGGTTGTTACGTTTCATGCAGTTACCTTGTTTGGATAGAATCCATAAGGAAGACCACGATTTGGAAAGAATATGTAACATGATGATGATGACTATATAACTTATTTTTAACAAATGTCTGTAGCACTTACATTAAAAAACCTGATCCTTCTTTACATTTTTGTATTAAATATTTGGCTTTCACATCAGTAAAAAAGAATAAAACTCTAGTGACCTGTATAAATTGATGTTTACTGTAATACTGATCTTACTTTCCCAAATGATATTCAATGTTGCCACAGAAATCTTAATTAATACTTAAAATTACAAACTAAAAAATAAATTTACCAGTGTTGGACGCATCATTCTCAGACTGTTTTTCCAACCAGAATCTGTAGAATCATCATTTGTGGCAAATGATCTTGCAATATGTCTCCAAAACATTGCTGATTTGTCCACATTTTGTCTCCAGGAAGGATTACTAACCATTGCACAATATGAAGTGCCCTTGCATAGAATTCTTGGAATAAGCCAAATCATTTTCTGTAAAGGAATGATGTGTCTCTATCAATGTGAGAAGATAATTTTCATTGTCATAAAACAACAACTATTTTTGTATTATGTACTCATTATGTATTATAGCAGATATTCCGCACATCTTAATTGTGAGCATACATATTCTAAATATAGAGTTGAAGCGATACGGATATGTTCACATAAACATTTAATGTCACTATCTCTAACCCTAACCCTGAGTAAAGCCTGTTTGTTTATGTTAGCTGACATACATTTTAGGTCGCGGTAATCAGAGAACAGAGCACACTATTTCTATTATGACTTCAAATAAATATCCAAATTTTATAATAATGCACA
Organism: Meghimatium bilineatum; assembly: GCA_034231615.1. Classification (NCBI taxonomy): domain Eukaryota; kingdom Metazoa; phylum Mollusca; class Gastropoda; order Stylommatophora; family Philomycidae; genus Meghimatium; species Meghimatium bilineatum. Next base: position 28,824,820 of record CM067301.1, read on the forward strand.
TCTATGTGACATGTCCTTTGTAGAACATTGTCCTGTCACTCAGTAAGCCTCTCAGTTCTGTGCAAACTGCACTGCTTCTGCCAGTTTCAAAAGGTCTTCAATATCCTGTACTCATCAACGTCTTTGGTGGCATCTTGTTCTCCAACCTGGAAAAGTTTTATGGTTTTAAGGAAGCAATCGTCATCTTTGTTCAGGTCTTTGCAGACATCTGTGTTGAATCTTCTCTTTGCCTATATAATTCTTAGATCTTTTTATAACACTCCCATTCAAATGCAGATATTTTCATCTCCATTGCAGATGTCATTACCCACATCTCACAACTATATGCTAACACTGGAAATAATATAGCTTCTTAATAGTTGCAACTTTGGTCTCTGTTTGCCCCTTGCCATAGATTTTTTCCTTATACAGGCTATGTCTATTGTCTATCCCAAGGTGGTGATGTTGTCGTAGCTTCCACACTGCCATGGAGCATATGGGTTTGTGAAAGAGATGTAGTCTGCGTTCCAGAGCCAGGTGTGTTGCTCTGGTTGAGGTGTAGTCATTTTGTTCAGGATGGTTTTGATGTTATCTATCCATCTTTTCCTAGGTCTTCCCTTGGCTCTGTATCCTGATTCCATCTTGTTATAAGCACTTACGGGAAGTTGATCATTCATCCTCATAAGATATCCAGACCATTTTATCTGTTGTTTCTCTATATATGCGATACATTTTGCATTATTATTCTGTAGCCTTGTATCATGGTGTGATCCTTGTCATGTTTGGGTAGTGGGACTAAATAGCCATGCAGCCAATCTACTTTTACTGTGCCCTTTAAAAGGCTATTATTTAACATGTCCGCCAACTCTCCCAACTCCTCATCAATTCTCCGACTAATGTCACCGTATCTAATGATATCTGGTCCTGGTGTGATTTTTGCACTTTTCAGTGTCTTCAAAATGGTCTTCTAATTTCGTCAACTGTGATTATTATGTTTTTCCATGCTCAAGTTCTTACACATGTCCATAATCTTTTTCCTGATTTCTTGATATGTCTCAACATTTCTCTGACAAATTTGTGTGGTGTAGTGTGTCAGCAATGCTGCACCTTTTGTCTCATCCATTTTCTACCAGGCCGTATCAGCACTCTGCAAAACGGCAATAGTCGTGCGTCTTATCAGACCCTTCATGGATTTGTGCAAGTTAGCTGTCATGAAATAGGGTCTTATATGAGAAGAGATAGATGCACCAACAAAGAAATAGGTAAAACTACAGATCAACTCTTCACAGTGCTATAAATAGCAGACTTTACATTTTTAATTAGTTGACATCACGGATTTCCGTGTAACACCAATGAAATTAATAGCTGCTGTGACGTCACATCCTGACAATCACTTGAGTTCAAATCTAGACACAGATGAACGTATGCATAATCTGTTTCTTTTCAAATGTACATAATTTTTTAAAATTTTCCACTGATTTGTACTAAGCGCTCAGTATTTCTGCGCTCTATACATGGAGCGCGCACACATTAGAAATATTATTTCTATTCCTAACCATACTTGCCAAATCACACAACAAAGGTCAGGTAATACCTCAAAACTAGAGCAAAAGTCACAGTGAAGAGTTTATCCGTAGTTGCACCAAGAAATAAAAGCTGTATCTACTTAGGCATCATCTGAGCAACATATTTAAGTAATTAAACATTTTGATTAATTCCTAGATATAAAACACAGGGCTGAAGTAAAGTATAGTTCTCCACTGTGACCTTTGCTCTAGCTTCGAGGTGTTTTCTAACCTTTGTGTTGTGATTGCCTTGCAGAGTGCTAGTATTGTTGTATGATTTAGTTTTGAATATAAGTAGTATTTAAAATTAATATTTATTTAAAACGATTACATTAGAGTTAGTATTCAGCCTGGGGTTAGGATCAATTTCTAGTGTTAATTCTAACCTCTTGATAGAATTAAAGTAAATTATTATTATGTACAATAGCAGGAAGATATAATTTAAGGGACAAGCACAGTGGTATACATTAGCAGACGGAATCAAACAATTATGGCATCCGTGTTGTTACATGTGATCTTACTTTCGTTATAAATTCATATATGGAGAAGAAAGCGTGTGAAGTCGAATGATATATTATTAATTGAAAACGCTTGCATTAGAGTTAGTGTTCAGTATTTAGAATTAGGATAGATTATTATTATATAGAATAGCGGGAATATTCATGGAGTTCGTTTCTGTAATTAAAAAAGTGTATCCCTCAGAGAATGCTACGGTATGTGTCTGGTTTTATTCACATTGTTAGTTTCTCAACCCTACGGATAATTGATGTGTTACGGAGATATATGACGTCAGCTAGTTAAAAATGTAAACAGTGTGCTATTTATAGCACAGTCGAGAACTACTCTTTACTTTTACCAAAACACAGTCACCACGAAGACAGTGCCAAAATTACAACTGTCTCCCTAACAGAGACTACTTTTTGTTCATACACTTTGCTGGGACCTTTCCTTTTATACAGAAACCCATATGGGCACAACAAATGTATTTTAGCCGTAAGTGTTATGATAACATGCGAAGTATTTACTTTTACTCAACCAGATAACATGAATTCAATATAATATGTCACATGTTGGAACTGTTATCTCAATTGTTTGATTCATTCATTTAACTTTTGCCTGAAGTTAGCGCATAGGGCAGAGGTCAGATCTCTCCAATGCTGTCTGTTCAAAGCTATTCTGTGCAGTTCTTGAATAGTATATCATATACTATATGAATATTGGTTGTTTTACTTTCTCCTGTATTGTTCTTCTGAGTGTTTCTTTTGGTCTACCCCTTGTTCTTTCTACTCAGGAACATTAATTATTAATTTAATAAATAATAAATGTTTAGACTTTATTTTCATTTAATTTATCATTAATTACTAATTACTAGTAGTAGTAACAGTAGTAACACCGATCATTAAACAAATTATTTGTGCACCAAATCTATTTCTCGCTTACTGTTATCTCCAGCATTGTATTGCTTCTATGATGTTATGTCCTGCAGTCTAAGTTAGGTTAAATAATAAAATTCATACTCATAATGGTAGCCTGATACGAATGATAATTCTTCCTTGTGTTTTTGACTCCATTTCTTGCACGACTAAATGTTTACATGACCTTTGACACTGCCTGGCACAAATTCAAAATTATCAGACTAAATATGATTTTTAACGTGTGTTTTGTGACCAAAGATACAATAGGACTATATCTCAATGTCCAGATTATAATTTTTTTTAGCATGAAATTTAGAAATTTTTAAGTTTATACATGAGAATAGCGTCAAAGTTTCATGGAAGTAAAAGCTTTGATAAAATAACATGTAACTACAGTGCCGTAAATGGCAACTTTCGTTGCGGAGACGTTACTTGATGAAAATGACAGTGTAGAGAACTACAGGAAACTATAGGTCTCAGGAAGACAACAGCAACAAATTGGGCAGCAATAAACAAGACGAGATTTTTCGACTGTGAACGGGACATTGCCGTCTAAATATGCATTTCCACCAAATCGATCCTCATCAACACTCTGCGACTTGCATCTGCCCAGGAATAACATAGGGGGCCTATAGGGGCATAAACCAGAACCAGTGTCATAGATACGTCTTCGATAAGGGCGAGGGGAAAATGTACTGAATTAAAATGGTTATATCTTCGATCTCATGAGTCATTCCTTCATTTTCTTTGGGTTTTATTTTTATTTTTAGACAACCAATTTTATTTTATTTCGGGGGTCTACCCTTTTCGGCATTTTTTCCCTAGTACTAAGTGTCATGATCTGACTTCTTAAGCGAAAAAACACCTACCGCCCCTTTATCAACGAACTTGTATACCCCAAACAAACACTCTACGGTAGAAGACCTCTGTACGTAATTAATTAGGACTTCATTCGTTACGTTTTTTTTTAAATTATTGTCGTAATTTTCATTGATCATTATTTCTGTACTTGGCGTCGCTAGCCAAAAATAGCCAGGCGACTCCAAGTATATAAGTAACCCAAGTATGTACAGAAGATGTAGTCTGTGTTCCAGAGCCAGGTGTGTTGCTATGGTTGTAGTGCAGTCATGTTTATTCAGGATGGTCTTGATGTTGTCTATCTATTTTTTCCTAGGTCTGTCCTTGTCTTTGTATCATTATTTAAATCTTGTTATAAGCTCTTATGGGACCGTTCATCCTCATAAGACGTCCAAACAATTTTTTCTGTTGTTTCTCTATATACTTGATGCACTGTGTTATACTTAGTATCCGTCTGATGTTCTAATTGCGCCACTTGTCAAATCTGATGACTCAAATATCCTTACTTTTTCATTGACATTTCGCAAGTTTCGATCTTTCTCTTATGTATAGGTGTTAGTTGCCAAGTTTGACATTGGTAGCATAATGTTGGCACAAAGATACTCTTACTTATGTGTAGGTGTTAGTTGCCAAGTCTGACATTGGTAGCATAATGTTGGCACAAAGATACTCTTACTTATATGTAGGTGTTAGTTGTCAAGTCTGACATTGGTAGCATAATGTTGACACAAAGGTGCTCTTACTTATGAGTTTCTTTACTTCCATGTTGTTTTTTGGGTGCTTTTGTTAAAGTGACATCTGGTATATCACAATATTTTCATTTTGACATCTTGTTTCTATCTCTCAATTGACTCGTCCGTCTTCTGTGAAGATACTTCGTAGGTGCTTGAACTCTTTGATTTGTATTATTTTTGTGTTCTCTATTTGAATGTTTAAATGCTCTGTTGATCTCGTTATTTGCATAGTTTCTGCTTTTTGTCTATTGATCTGCTTGTTGTATTTATTGCATATTCTTGATAGTGAGTTGATGTGAGTTTGCAGTTTTTCTTCGTCATCATACATGATGTTTTTATCGTCATCGAAAAGCAGTTTGCTGAGTTTGTTTTTACATTGTTCATTCTCTGTTGTTTCATAAATCAGAAGTTTTATAAGAATATGCATATAAATTCGACTACATATGACTATATGTAAAAATAAGATGACAGCTATGTTGATGGAAAAGATATAAAGATAGTAGTAAGAAACATGTATTGGAAATAAACAGCTGTGTCGAGGGTTGACAGTAATGTAGGAGAATTTCAAAAGATAGAGATGGGCATCAGACAAGGATGTGTAATGTCACCAGATCTTTTCTTTCTGGTTACAGAAGATATTATGTGAGACTTAGAAAACATGCTAGGAATAGCTGTTGGAGGTTACAAAATCTGAATAATCTAAGATATGCTGACGATACAGTTCTGATTGCAGGGAGAGAACAAGAAATTTAAACCTTGTTAGACATGGTAGTAAAAAAAAAGTGAAAACAAAGCTTTCAGTCTAAACCAGAAGAAACCAGAAGTAATGGCTGTTTAAAGAAATACACACCGCCAAAATACAACATTACTATGATTCAACATTAAATCATGGGGATAAAGTCAAGTATCTTGGCACCATTTTAACATCAGATAGTAGGTGCTCCAATAAGTAACAGTAATTGCAGTAAGAGTAACTGTAACAATGAAACAGTAACCCTATGATTTTTTTTTAAATTGATAGAACAAGGGGATCTCATCCAAATTTCTCGTTTTTGTATATAGGAAACAATAATTTTTTTTAAATATTTTAGACAGATGCATACAATTAAAAAAAGAACACACTAATTGGTAAATGCAAATTTAAAGTGAAAGTACATCAGGAGTAGATTTCTCAACTTTGTTTTGACACAATAATTAATTAAAACAAATCTGCTGACAACTGTGTATATTATCTCCCCTTCATTGCAAACGTAAAACCACCTTCTATAAAGTGAAAACCACCTTCTATAAAGTGGCAAGTTCTCTGTTTACTGTGACTAAATTATATTTTATTAATGAAGCATTATGTTTAGTCATTGTGACTATCTAAGACACATTAGTCAAGTTTTCTTCCTGTAAACAGAGCCCTATTTCTATCTCGTGAGCACAGTTCACGAAAGTAAGATTGCTCTTAAGATGTCAACATTATGACTAGTAAGAAAAACCAAAACACAAACAATGCGTGGTGTGGTTTGTGCTATGTGGTTTAGATCAGTGGTGCCAATGTGGTGTGGAAAAATCAAGCAAAATTAATGGTACTGTTATTGTTGCCTACCATGCACAGCGTAAAATGTGACTAAGAAGGGTTTGGGGGGGGGGGGTTGAGTTGGCTCTCCTATTCAATAGAAGATCATGTTATCCTGAAGTCATGCTGAAGTTGGGTGTGTCATATCGAAAGGCGCAGATATCGAAACCACGATGTAAATGATGACATACCACATTCCATTCTCCGGATTACATCCTGATAACATACTGGAGTTTCAGGACGAACGCATAAAGAGAAGAAGCAGATAAAGATCAGTGGTTCTCAAAATGTAATTAGGTTCACGTTTGGGGCTATATATTTGAAAAGGGGGGGGGGGTAATTGCACCCAAAAATGAAACTATGGCGCAGATTCTTCCAGATCTGCGACATAAAAATAAGTTTTTGAATGCTTCTATTCTTTTACCAAACTGTCCACTATATCACAGCACAAGGGGGAAACGATGGCTATCGGAAACAGTTCTGAAATCTCTACTGCACTGTCTAACTGCTGCACTGTCTAACTACTGCACTGTCTAACTGCTGCACTGTCTAACTGCTGCACTGTCTAACTGCTGCACTGTCTAACTACAGCACTGTCTAACTGCTGCACTGGAACTGTTCTGTGAACAGTTTATTTCTTTGATGGAATCCATATCAGCATCTGACCTGCTGGAAAACGAGGAAGAAGGGGAAAATAGTTATGCGACGCATAAGATATACGATAGTAATAATCCTTGAGGAAAGATGACAAGCCGGGAACAACACATCGGCTGGAAATACGAGGGCTGGGGCAACACAGTGGAATATAAGGAAAAACTGATTTAGATACAAATGTTATCCATATGTATACACACGACATACTAGCGAATAGACGCAAAGACATACGACGTTTTGAATAAGAAACCATCATCAGGACAAACGATAGCTGACTAACAATGAATAGAAACACACATATGACGAAATGGGAGGCAAGGGATGATGAAAGTGGGAGAGAAAGAAGTGAAGCACAAATGGATATTAAGGGAGTGATATGATGTGATAAACCCTGGTAACGGGACATTGAGATCTGGTCAACAAGACATAGATGCTTTAAATCTTAGTTCTCACTCTGGATAATTGAGTCTCTGCGTTTGTTCTTAAACTCCTGCAGATTAGCAGGATGTAGTTCATAATGCGTTTTGTCATAGTTCACAACATTGATGCGAGTTCTTCGCTTTTAACCTAACACATCCGACTTTAGAATGGCACTGGGTCATTTTGACCTTATATAGGATGGGGCAGCCAACTCCATCATATAACCTCCTTAGTCGCTTCTTAAAATATACATGGAAGGCAAACAGTATTGCTATTCTTTGTTCCCATCTCGAGGTTTAAAAAAAAATGGTGTGTGTTTTTTAAAAACAATTTGTGTTGTCTAGTGCTTATGACGGAACGAGTTGGTAGCACTTGCCTAAACACAATACGTATTAAAAGATGGTTATTTTGTGCATCAATCATTCAGGGCAATATACTGCTAATTTTCCCAAACAACTTGCATATCATATATTAATAAAAGAAAAGTGTGAAAACCAGAATACTGGTTTCATTAGTTATTATAAAGATAAAGAATGCAACAGATCGCATGTAACCCATGTCTGCTGAAAGACACAGTACAAATAGAAATGACCGGAATATACCCGTGTGGTATCAAAAATTCCCCATTACACATTGTTTACTACACTGTATAATCTTGTCTCTCAATTAGTTGTGTGGACTATTTGAAAATAATCCATCTGAAGTCACATTATTTAACTATTACAGTGATTTTCATTGGTCACTTTTGTATACATTGTGTCGACAGCCAATGACAAATCAACGTCAAGTAAAGTCATTTAGAAGAATGAGTTCACGTGACTGTATTTGACGAGAGACACGGTACAGTAAGTCGATATGACCTAGCAAAAGACACCTTACAAAACATTTACAAACAAAAATGTAATAGTCATGATTGAATGATTGTCCAAACAAATGTCATGTGTTTTGTTTTTGCGAAAACTAATTGTACTTGAATTAAACTCATAACATAAAAACATGGATCTTTTTGTACTTGACGTTTTAAGAAGATAAAAATGCGATTGCAATGGAACAATGGGATAAAAACTGAGGCTCTGTATGGAAAAATAATTTTGTGAAATATATGTTGAGGCTCTGTCTAGGATAGCAGGGTTATAGAGAGTGGAATTCCCATTATTCATTAAGGGTCATAACCCCGCAGATACTATCAGTTAAGGGGATGTAATACATATGAAATGTATTAATATGTGCAAATATATTAATAAATCATAAGAACACATATATTTTGATCTGATCATGTGGTAATATAATTTAAATAAACAACTCTCATTTATCTTGAGTGATTTTATGTAACTCTTCCCCGTTCTACTATTTATAAAAACGTTTTTTTGAAAGCAATATGCACGACATTCTTCCCTAACTGTTGACATGGTGAACAAAAGTGTGGCACATAAACTTTTGGATGTTAAGGGATAATGTCCGTATAAGGTTCAAGTTCCCCGCGGAACTAATACAAAAGTTGGCTCTTGACTTTGTATGGGAACTAGTGTCAGTAGTCCGTTCACATGTCTTAGACTCCACCGCGGGGTCAAGGTTCAGCCAGTGTCGAGTCAGCTCGCTCGTCACAGTACCGCTTGGGATCTAGGCTGGTTCCTCCCCATATGACATGTTAAGACAGGACGAAGTCACCGGGGTGAAGTTTTCGGTCGTACGGAATGTTAACAGCATAAACGTGCTCAGCTAAGTGGTGAGCTATACTTAGCGTCCGAGTGGCTTTCGAATGTCGGCGCCTGCTATGTCATACCGCCTCGAAAGAGGATTACGGGGGTATAGGAGAGCTGCTTAGAAAGTGCTTCACTCGACTTTTTTGTCATGAAATAATAACTTTGTAATTTTAGTATTATTTGTATTTACACCCTTACACTTAAACGTATTTTTGATTTAACATTTGGATACTGTTATTTATTGGAAAGAATAAAGTGTTTTGATAAAAAGTAGTAATGTAGTCTTACAGTTTTTAAGGCCATAATTCTTAATTCGTAATTTAAAAGATATTAATTATCTAATTATAATTTCGTTAACAAAAGAAAATTAATTTAGTATTCACAAGGGAAAAAAATGGGATTGCAATCTGTGAGTTTTAAAACGCTTCATTTTTTAGAGAAAATTTACTTTCAAAATAATGCAATTTCACAATATAATGACATCCACCTGTGTCACTGAGTTTTAAAAAATGTAAACTCAAAATATTTTGACTTGATACATTGCTTAATAAAATTGCGGAAATATACATTTGTTTATGTTAATGGAACAAATGTATTGAGTGCAAAGATGTGCCCAGGTCTCACCAAGATTGTCTTGGTTTTATAACACTGACTTATATCTCGCCCTGTTTTGCCTATGTCCCAGTTTCTATAACAGTTTATAAATACCGGGAATGTGTTACGTGTTCAAATCAACACACATGGTCTCGCTTCGTTCAAGCGAATAAACACGCTTGGTAAACCTAAATGCGGTCGAGCGTGAAGAATTGATTTATTTATACATAGGTTAGTGGTCATGCGGTGTTTTCTGTAGACGTATTAATTAATTCACAGTATTATGTGATTGCCATGTCACGGAGATCATCCAATAAATAAATTAAATTTCCAACACAGCTGACCTGTGTTCTTTGATATAATTAAAAAGAAAGAATCTCTTCAAGAATATTTTTCTAGTAAACAAAAATCTGAACGTAGTGATAGATAAACTTAATTTCCAAAAGAAGTCGTCCCTGGTTGGCGGGTCCGAAAAGGGAGCATGGGGAGCTAAACTGTTACCTGTCAAGCATATCGTAAACAGCAACTAAGAGGAATTTAAGGTGGAGTGTGTTGTCCCATAAAGACCTGTAGATAAGGAGGTTGTAGGGTTGAGATATTCAACTTCCCGTCCTTTAGCAAATCAGAATAGGTCTATGCCTTTTAGTATTAGAAATATGGCCAAAATGCGGGAATATAGCCCCCCCCCCCCAGATTTTCACAAAAGGAACAACAATTCACATGAAGAAATATACACGAAAAAACACGAATGACCTTTTTTTAAAGGAATTACTCCTCCCCCTCCCTTACTTTATAACATATTTATAACACTGGTCTCACCCCACAGTGTCAAATTGACCTAGAGGCTATGCTGAACTTCGATTTGTCAGTTAAGCTGTCAATTATGGCACAACTTTTATCTGGACTATATCCTCCTGTTCTGCAGGAGCTTGAGGTAAATGCAAATAAAGTAAATAGGTTACTATATCAATATAAAAAATGACAATAAATAAAAGGAACAAACACAACAGTTAACGTGTCGGTCCAATTGGGACCTTTATTAAGAACAAAAGACCAAAATGAATATAAACAAAATGGATCTCTCCCACCAGGAAATCGAACAGGATCTTGAGAATGGATACAGAAGATGAAACAAGAAGTTGAAAAGATGTTTACACCAGAAGGCATCGATCTTGAACAGACTTGTACACCAGAAGGCATTGATCTTGAACAGATGTGTGCACCAGAAGGCATTGATCTTGGTGAAGAAAGGATTATCTTTTCAAGACTATCTTTGCAATCACTGGAGAGTTTATTGATAAACATATGCTATGAATGTGAATGAATGATGTGTTCATGGGGTTCATCTCCGAACATTTGCATGACACGGATATTGTGAGACACAGACGATCAAAATAATTCAGAATTAGTGGTTCGAATGGACATTTACCACCAGATCACGTGGAAGAAGAGTTCACGAAACCAGTGGAGCGTTCACCAAACAACAAGCAGCCTAACGATGTGTGTGTTTGCTGTAACACAAGTACGCTTGCTAGAAATTGAAGCCTATTTTGGCTAAGACGATATCAATGTCATCATCATCAGGTGCTATGCCGGCTGGTGTAGGCGATCATGGCTCTTCACAGCTCTCTGTCTCCAGTATTAGGACTATGTATCAATCTCGCCGTTGTTTCCCTGCCGTGCCAGGTTGTCAAACTGTCTAATATTTTCTCACATTGTCGCCCTCTGTCTCTGCTGCCTTCAATCTTGCCTGTTGTGACTATGTTCTACAAACCTCCTTGTCTCATGAAGTAGCAAAAAATATGAAGATTGTCTTTTTTAAAAATATTATTGATTAAAGTCCGTTTTGCATTTGACTCTTTCAACACTTCCACACTAGTTTTTCTGGCAGTCCATGATAATCAACATACCTTAACCAAAAGGTTTTAATCCCTTATCGACCAATTATCAACTAATGAGACATTTATTCATGCACTGTAAATGTCACGTGAATGTGTCTCCTGTGTACATCGTTATTACATGTTTTTGAGTATTACTGTATTTCTCGGTTGTTTTTTGTTTGTTTGTGTTGTGTTGGGAGTGGGCGGGGGTTTACGTGAAGATAAAATGAGACGAATGAACAGGCCTAAGTCTGACCTATTTATTCGAGATTCGTAATCAGGGCTGGCACGTACTTTAAAAAAAATAATAAAGTGACATTTCTGTAAACATGACAGAAGTTTAACATTACCAAAGGATATTCATTTAAGATGTGGTACCGTCTTCGCACGAAAGGTCAGCAACAGTCCCTATTTACCTCATGTCCCTTTCCCTGCTATTACACCATACTGTAAGCTTATAACCCGGCGTTGTGACACACGCTCCACGTGTGGTAAAGGGGGGGGGGGATTTCATTGTTTAGGGGGACACTTCGGAAAAAAAATTAGGTACTTGAGATTTAGTTGTCTATTAGGCCTATATGTTTTGAAAATTTAGCCTACTTAACTGGTTTTTTTTTCTTCTAATAATTTTCTAGTGTTTTCTTCCTAAGTCATGTGTCCCGAACATGTTATAATTAGGTTTCATTTATGGAATAAGTCAATTTTTGAATAGACCTATAAAAATATAGGGCCCCTTTATGTTTACATGTGGGGATGGGGGGGGGGAGAAAGACATCAGAATTTTTGAAAGATTGAGGTGAGTAAAGGTTTAAAGAAAAGGTTGGGTAGCACTGCTATAACCTGCCAGGTGCACAGGAGTACCACATTGGATGAAATAACACCCAGAGCTCTCCAGCAAATTCTATCTTCAGCAACGCAGGTGAGTGTGAAAATACTTTGACTTTGACCTATCCAGCCCGTTATGTTGCCTGTCCATGATTTTCTTAGTCTTCGTCTGCTTCTTCGAACCTCGACTGTTCCCTGTAGTATAGTTTATGACGAATAATCATATCATCACACGTAAAAAAACCCATCAGGGCCGTAGACAAGTTTTCATTGAGGTAGGGGGTTTACCTATAAAATAATGTGAAAAAAGGCATTCATTCATATTTGTATGTAATTCCCTCTTTTTGATGCGAAAGCTGATGCCTTTTTTGATGCAAAAGCTGATGACTTTTTTGATGCGAAAGCTGATGACTTTTTTGATGCGAAAACTGATGACTTTTTTATGCGAAAAATGATGACTTTTTGATGCGAAAACAGATGACTTTTTTTATGAGAAAGGTGATAACTTTTTTGATGCGAAAACTGATAATTTTTTTAATGCGAAAAATGATGACTTTTTTATGAGAAAAGTGATAACTTTTTTGATGCGAAAGCTGATGACTTTTTTGATGAGAAAGATGATGACTTTTTGATGAGAACTGTGATACTATTTTTTTAATGAGAAAGATAACTTTTTTGTGAAAAATCGTTAATGTAGAGTTACAAACCCACCTTTTGGCTAAATTCCTAGCAATAAAAAGCATGTTATGATTTCCTAAGGGTGGGAGGGGGAGTTGAACACACACCTCCATTAACAACAGACCTATAAACCATGTACGTAGGTATATTTGTCGCTTTACTATTGACAGTAGTGATTCTTATAGACCTATATGAATCTATTTTATTTCTAACGTACACATTTGTCGCTAAATGGACTAGTAAAGTGGCTTGGTAAAAGCTCACCAACCAAACTTATTGACAACTTGAGAGGCAGAGAGTCATGGAGAAACATGCGAAGGACAGTCACCCTCAGTTTCCTGGATGAGGAATATCCACAAGATATATGGGTCAGAGTATACACAGATGGGTCAGCACAGAATGCTGTGAAGAATGGAGGTGCAGGTGTATATATAGAATATCCACACAAGCCTAGAGATACAATCAGAACACCGACAGGAAAATTATGCAATAATTATGATGCAGAAATCCAGGCAATTAGTGTGGCAGTTAAAAAACTGCTGAACTCCAACTCTGACCTACAGCCTGTGGTATTCCTGACAGATGCAAGGTCAGTGCTTCAAGCTCTCCAGTCTGGAAAACTAACAGACTTGAAAAAACTACTTAGCGAATTGTCTTACCAGTATAGGGTAACCATGCAGTGGATACCCTCTCACTGTGGAATACCAGGAAATGAAAAAGCAGACCAACTGGCTAAGGAAGGTGCTGCCGAAGACCAACCAGATATACCAATCACCTACCATCAGAAAAAACAGATGATCAAGTCAATAAGAAAGCCACAAACACCAGCACAAGATGACTATCATATTATGAACAGATCAGAACAAGTTATAATTCTACGTCTCAGAACAGGACACAACCGACTCCGCAGTCACATGTATACAAAGTTCAAGATTGGCAACACGGCCATGTGTACATGTGGACAGGCAGCACAGAGTGCCAAACATATACTTCAAGAGTGTTCTGAGCATGAAACGCTGAGGCAGACATATTGGCCAGAGGAAACAACACTGGAATCAAAGCTCTATGGGACACTGTATGAACTACAAAAGACAGTGAGTTTTATTAAGGAGACAGAATTACAGATATAGACATGTTTCAAGTGAGAGTTTTATTAAGGAGACAGAATTACAAATATAGACATGTTTCAAGTGAACGAAAGAAGAAGAAGAATGGAGAAACATGATCGCTTATGCCATTCGGCATGGCACTTGATTGATTGGTACATTTGTCTCATGCCCTCTATAGGAGATGCGCAGAATTCGTCTGTAACATTTGTATTCTAAGGTTTGTAACCTCTCTCCAGGACTGCAGTGAGTGTTCAGCTTTCACACCAACATAACACAATAGACAACATATGCCTAAGTGAGTTTCAAAGTTAGTTTTTCACACTAACACTGATTTTGCTTTTCCACATAACAGAGATGTGGTTCTACAGAAGAATGCTGAGAATACCATGGACTGCCAGAAAAACTAATGTAGAAGTGTTGAAAGAGTTGAATGCGAAACGGACCTTAATTAACAATATAAGAAAAAGACAATTTTATTTTTTCGGCCACTTCATGAGACAGGCATGTCTAGATAGCATAGTCACAACAGGCAAAATTGAAGGCAATAAAGACAGAGGGCGACAATGTGAGAAAATATTAGACAGTTTGATAACCTGGCACGGCAAGGAAACAACAACGACTTTGATACATAATACTGTGGACAGAGAGCTGTGGAGATCCATGACCGTCTACTCCAGCCGGCGTGGCTCCTGATGATGATGACATTAAAGTTAACATTGACATATCCGCTGCATCCATTTCCAGCCTTAGGGACCTATCTCTAAGTCTGTTTTGTGTTTTCCATCGCTGCATAGGCCTATGCAGGATCCGAGGTATTTGAAAATATTCAAGTCCTCAAATGTATACCAATTTATCATGTTGTTGGTTTGTGCTTCTGTACCTTCGCTGTTAACCAAGATAATATAAGATCATATTTAATTCAGCGTTGATTTTGGTCTCCTTGCTAGCACAATGTGAAAAAAATTCTGGCAACACTGTGTATGAAAAAAAAATTATGGTGCTTTATGGGGAAATGTGGCCACATCACGTGTCCATAGTCCAACTTTTTAATATTGTGAGTAAGAAAGACATCTCCAAATAATCACATGTATATTTTGATAATTTTGTGTTTCTTGTTTATGTGTGGAGCTAGTGGAGCGCATGGCCATGTTGTTAGAACTCCGTTCTCAGACCCTTGATGTCCCGTGTTCATCCACGGTTGGGACAGGATTTTATCTTTTGGAAATGCAATTAAAATCCTTCCTATATATGTTGAGGCGTCTGCTATGGCAAAGCAGCCTTTATTTCCGCAACCCATAGAAAGTCTCTCTGCACTCCTTCACAGGAAAACATGCAGTAACAAAAGTTTTAAGTTTTTGTTGTTTATGTGTTTCTTGAAAAAGGTCCCAGTTGGACCGTAAAGTAGAGAAAAGGTCTTTGTTCTTTTGTTTATTACTATTTATTTATTTTTTACATTGATAGTTAGGCTATAACAGTAACCATTGGTATTTCATACAGCTTTTGTGACTTGGAGATTAAAAAATCACAACTTCAGCTGCAGATAAATTGAGCTGCATGCAACGCACTGAGGGGTACCCCTACTAGGTTCATACTGGGGTCCTCTCAATGCGTAGAGTGAAGATAGTTGGATGTAGCGATTTATGCGTCTTATCAAAATTTCGTTTTGTTAACTACTGTATGGTGTGTTTAGTTACAAATGTGACCACGTCTCCCGTAATTAACCAAAATTTTACAATAAGAATTCCTAAGACACATTCATTTTGTGATGTTGTTGTGTTCAGTGAGACAGTTTTTTAAACAACACCATGCTACCAATGCCAAACATGGTCTTTAATAGTCTCGCAGCAAAGAAAAATCATTATATGTGAAATGAAATGTATGAGAAAAGCTGTAATGGTTGCTAAACAAATTAACTAAATAAACTAGATAAAATAAGAAATGAAGAAATTAGGAAAAGAGTTGGTATACCATCATGTATTGAACATATCAAAAGACAGCAAGTAAAATGGTTTGATCACCTTATGAGAATGAACTTAAATACCAATAAGAGCATATACCAAAAGAGTATCCGGACATAAAGCCACAGGCAGACCACGCAAACGGTGCATAGACAAAAAACAAGATAACCTTGAACAAACATGGACTCAATTCAACCAAGGTGACACATCTGGCCCTGGATCGACAACAGTCCATCCGAGTAGAACGCTCCTTCATTATGCATTTGCATTAAGCCGAAGTCTCCTGTGTATGAAAGAACGCTCATAAAACCACCCCACTGCACATAGGAAGTAAGAGCTAATCGCTTGAATTCCTGGTACTAGAAAGAAAGAAGAACGGCAGGTGTGAATACTATCAACCATAATTCACCTGGATAAAGACAACAGCTTTTTAAAATAGATTTAGAAAAGTCCCAGATGACTGGTTAAATGTAACTGTAGGGAGCAAGTCCAAGATGATTGGTTAAATGTAACTGTAGGGAGCAAGTCCAAGATGATTGGTTAAATGTAACTGTAGGGAGCAATTCTAGGATCTGGGAAGTCTTTTACTTTAGAGAGCTCTTTGCTATGACCATCCTACATTTTTGAGACAAACTGTTAGGTAAAAAGGGTTGATTCCCTACCAGAAGTTCAGGCATTATTTCTTCCCAGAAGTCATTGCAGAAAAAAAATCATGAGGATTGGTAAAGTGGAATTCCTCTATAGAGAATCCTCTTATAACACATTTCCCTATATAGCACCACATTTAAAAATCCCCAATTATATTTATTCTTTTTTGTTTGTACTGTACATTGTTTGTTTGTATCTGATAACAATACTGTGGACAGAGAGCCATGGTCGCCTACGCCAACCAGAATGGCATATGATAATGATTGATCAGTAATGATGAGGTTGTGTGGTGGTGAGGTGGGTGGGTTTGGGGAAGGAAAGATACAAGGCGTAAGCGACCATGGCTCTCTGCCCACAGTATTGTTATCAGGATTGTTGTTGTTTCCATGCCTTGCTAGGTTGTCAAACTAATATTTTCTCACGTTGTCCCCCTCTGTCTCTGTTGCCTTCAGTCTTGCCTGTTGTGACTATGTTCTCAAAACCTATATGTCTCATAAAGTGACAAAAAAGAAGATCTTTTTCTTATATTATTGATTTGTGGTCAGTTTCTTTTTTAATCTTTCAACACCTCCAACCACATCTCTATTGCCTCTAATTTCCCACTTTCCAGTTTGTTTATAATGAAAGCACAAATTTTCTCTTTTACTAGATGCGTTTCCATTTCTGCGTCATAGAAACATGGCTTGATCAAATTTCAATCATCTATTTTATGTATTATTGTTTTGTTTTATAGTTATTTGTCTCTTGAAAAAGGTCCCATTTGGACCGACACGTTGAGATTTGTCCTGTGTAGTTTTATTGTATGTTTTTTTAAATATACTTTTTAATATATTTTTATTCATGGGTAAGGTAAGTGTTTTTAGTAACCAGTTTAATTCATTTTGCTTTAACCAATAATTTCCAATACGGATGTTCTCCCATGCCACAATGCTAGGTTGTCCAGCATCTCACTTTGTCTTCCCCTACTCTTCTAATTTATGAATGAATTAATACCAACAGGCATAAATGCACAAGACTTGCAACTGACCGACAGGCATGGAGAACTATGACATCCACCCTATGTGCCAAACTTGGCAAAAGAGGAACTGACTGACTGACCCTTCTTACTCCTCAACTTGTCTGTTGTCATGGTGTGTTCCCTCTTTCCTGTTCTCATGATGTCCAAAAAATGTCTACTGTCTCTTTCTGATGCTGGTGAGCAGCTTTTTTTTAAAAATTAATTTCTTTCACGTCATCTTCAATACGCTCTTTTATATGTCCATGGTGTTCTTAACATATTTCTATAAAACCACATCTCTGCTGTCTCAATATAATTTTTCACTATTCTGCGCATTGTCTGTGCTTTTCAACTATTCTGAAATATTTAGGTACCACTAATGCATTCAATTGTACCACACATACATCCAATTATACCACCAATACATCCAATTGTATCACAATGCATTCAATTGTACCATCAATACATCCAATTGTATCACAATACATCCAATAGTACCATCAATACATCCAATAGTACCATCAATGCATTCAATTGTACCATTAATACATCCAATTGTATCACAATGCATTCAATTGTACCATCAATACATTCAATTGTACCATCAATACATCCAATTGTACCATCAATGCATTCAATTGTATCAACATAGTTCATGATCAGGTTTTGAACTCCGAGCGAGTTTGACAGATTCGTATTTGTTAGATGGGTTCAATAATGATTCAGCTAACAAGTTTATGAATTACATTATAGTATAGATAAGAATTAATTCTCTGTTTTGACTTTTAACCCATTGGCTACCGCAGCCAAAAAGATATGTGAAACAGAAGTTAAAAGGAGAATCATCATCAAGTGCCGTGTCGAATGGCGTTGGAGATCATATCTCTCCATGTACATCGATTCCCCATATATGTCATCATCTCTGTTGGTGTCGTCAATTGAAGCCATTTAGTCAAACTGTACAATATCTGTTCTCTATGTCTTCCCTTGATTTTTTTTCCCCTCTATCATTCCTATTGTCACTATATTTTCAATGCCTCCACTTCTCATTATGTGCCTAATAAATGTTGACTGTCTTAATAAATGTTGAGAGCAAGGGCATGTTAATAAGGTACTCGAACGGTATTCTGTTAAACCCGTCATCCAAGCACACGTTTCCAGACATGCATGAAGGCCTCGAATTCGTGGCAAGCGAAATATGGTTGCACAATGCTTCTTTCAAACATCTGTAGTCTCCAAGCCCGAAAATAATGCGGGCTCTCTTCTAGATCTCCAGCTAGGTGACGTGCAACAATCTTCTCAATACGTATACCCCTGGTGTTCTGCCTATTGTTTGAAAAATAAACAACTAAATATCATTATTGTAGTGTATACTTTGTCAGCTGTGATTTACAAGCTGTGCTGCATCTAGAAAAAAAATATTTCTTAAATCGATGCACACTTTTTTAATTCTTCTTCTTCTTCGTTCGTTCTCAAACTCCTGCAGATTAGCAGGATGTAGTCCGGAGAACGGAATGCGTTGTGTCATCGTTTACAGTATTGCTGCGATATTTGCGCCTTTCGGCCTGACACATCCGACTTCAGCATGGCTTTGGGTCACTGACCCTATATGGGATGGAAAAGCCAACTCCATCCACTAACCTCCTTAGTCGCCATGTACTACATACGTGGAAGGTAAACAGTGTTGCTATTCTTTGCTCCCCTTTCGGGCCTCGGCTTCACACGGGCTACTTTTTAATTCAAATTGAAGTCAATATTTTCAAAGGTTTGCCTCTGTGACGCTGAGCAATGGGGCCCACTATTCTCTCCAACTGACACAATGCCAACACTGATTGGCTTTTTGAAAGTCTATAAATAAATAATACTGTCTTGAGTTCAAAAAGGTTTAAGAGTAAATCAGTTCAAATACCTTCAATTGCTCTCTCAGCTCATACGGAACTAATTCTACATTTTTAAGTAGTTTTAAATTGTGTGTTTTAGGCATAATATTCTTAATTCTGGACATATTAAGCCTAGTGGTTGCATATATATATATATATATAATATTTGAGAGGAAGAAGTTTCGTTTCTTGAATTTGATTCCCAGAATCAACATTTTTATACTGCCGACTTCTGCTGAGTGCAATAGTGGCAGTAGACAGAGAAATATCAGCTGATATTTAAAACTGCTTTGTTTTCATTCAGTGGATAGCTTATACTTTTGGTTAGCAGCAGCGCTATGCAGTGAGGAAACAGTTGTATTTAATTGTTATATTTGAAGTTTCACATAATTCATACGCAGGCGTACAGTTTTATTGAATTATGAATTTACGAGTGCAATGTTTTAGTATTTGAACTATGTGTAGTTATTGAGTAATTTAATATGTATTATTATTTAATTGTAACAGACAAATACTGTACAGTGTAGTGATTGTAGTGTAGATAGACAGTTAAGACAGTGTGTAGAATAGGCTTTTGTTACACGTTACTCTGTTATTTATGATAGCGGCTAGCCGCATTATTTCTACAAATCTACTGTCTTTACAAATCTACTCAGTAAGAGTATAAGTTATACTCTTGACGTAGAGACTTGGTTGAGGTATCGTTGGATTGCAATTTTCAAGGGCTATCTAACTGTGGTATTTAAAATGCTGTACACCCATTTTGAAAATTTTGTCCTAATGCCTACTATAACTATGATCATCATAATGATGTGATCACAATCAGACACACCATCATCTCTGACGGATAGAGATTCAATATAAATCTGTCTAAACTATTAATAATACTCATACAATCGAATGCCCACAGAACAGCGTTGTAAATTAAAATGATTGGTTATTATTGTCGTTCCATCACGATTAACATTAATGCTTTATTTTAATTTTAATGAATATCTGTGTTAGGCTTACTGTTGGAAAAAAAACAACCAGTGCCTAGCTCTATGTCAACTTTGTGAAGTATACACTGTAGGTTAATTGTCTTCTATATCTGTCTATACATAAAGGTTAGGGCCTAGATGTGCTGTGTTTTAGGCATAATATTCTTAATTCTGGACATATTAAGCCTAGTGGTTGCATATTGATTGGACATGCAGACTATGTCACACTGTGACTGTGCATGATTGCGTTCATGCGTTCACATACAGTACTGAATACATAGTATGATATATCATAGACTTGCAGCTATGATTTTTATTATGATGGTTACATGTATCACCCAGCTTCAAGAATTCCCAAATCATTAATGCATGATAGATACCTATACCTAAGAGTATAGGGCCTAAGTATTATGAGCAATTTATAATCAGGCTCTATTTTGAAGGATTTAATGTAGTCTTTATGCAGTTTATTATAAGCTTTTATTTTGTAATAAATGTGTGTTTGTAAAGGCATTACACAATAGCCTATTTGACTTAGTCCTTCTAGTGATAGGTCTATATTTCAAAAGTTTTATTTTGTATCTCGTTCTCCCAGCAATTTTGCTTTTGTTTTGTTTCCATCTAACTTTAATCTTCGGTTTTGTAACCAAATTTGTTTGTTGGGATGCCAGTTTTTATGGACATTTGGTTAATTAATACTTTAGCACTATGTTAAACCACACACTTTTAGATTACAAAAGGACTTGATTCTTCTTTCTTGATTAGAAACTGGCTTCATCTTCATAGCATGTGGGGCATTCCCATAAGTGCTCCGCCCTCCATTCAAACAGCCATCCCAGTGTATATAGAGTCAGAGTAGGCCTGGTCAGGTGTTGATTGTGCGATATTCAGGACTTTACAAAAAATTAACTTTTTCTTCCCTCACCTCAAGATACTCTCATTTCTGACATTCTCTGTATGTGTACATTCTCAGCCTCATCGACATCATCTTGAAAAGAATTTATTACTGCATTGATTACGTCTGCTTTATCTCTTCTCAGCATTGTGCCATCTATCACTGCATTGCCTGCCAATAAGTCAGTTCTCTCATTTCCTCTGACCTCAGCATGACCAGGGCTCGCTTCGTATTTACCCAAACAGTTGTTTTTGTGCACTACATACGTTGCCTTAATTTTCCATGCAGTAAATGCCCAATAATTTTCCAGAATTGTCTTGCATACTAATTCGTACATCATCATTCAACTTGGCAAATCTAACTGATAATTGTTTGCTTTGCATACACTGTGTGTCACTAACCAATGAAAAGAAGCATGGAAAAAGTCAAATACATCAAGATAGGTGAGGTCGTGTTAGATCAGCACACTCTGAGGCTATTCTGGAGAAGAATTTGGTATGCACCAGGATCATACATTTCCTAGATATGCTAGTGAAAATGGGTTCAAGGAAGGAAAATTCTAATTGTTGACCACCAACTGTTTTTGTGTTGTAGGTCTATATCTAAATTTTGATGAGCAAAGAATAGTGACACTATTACCTGTTATGCATGTTGTAAGAGTCAACTAAGTAGGTGTTGAAAGTGACGTTGCCTGTTCCATCCTATAGAGGGTCAAGTAATCCAGAAACCATACTGAAAGTCAGGATGAAAGACGTAGATATCACAGCTGAGCTGTAAACCATGACACAATGCATTCTGTTCTCTGGATTATGTCATGCTAATCTGCAGGAGTTTGAGAACAAATGCAGAACACTTTTCAAAATCCCCTTTTATATTTTGTTAGTTATTTTGTACTGTATATAGCAAATTTCTGTTAAATTTCAGAAAGGTGAATTCAGTGTTTGTGGTTGGCCTGTGCTACAGAGTGATCATGATGTAGCATAAACAGGACAGGATGTAGTAGTTATCACACCCTTTGTAAACGCCTGTTGATCTCAAGCTAATCTTCCCATGTCTGCGAGTGGCATGTTCAGATGGTCTTTGATATCTTATGCTCATCGTCTCTTGGGCTGCCTTTTTTTGCTGCCCCAGCATCATTATGGTCTTTCCTAAGTCTTGTCATGTTGATTGATATGGCCAAGATATTATAGATTTCTGGAGAGAGCTTTGTTTTTCAGCCATTTTGTTTCCATTTAAATTCAAAGAATAGAGTT
This sequence comes from Meghimatium bilineatum, assembly GCA_034231615.1. Taxonomy (NCBI): domain Eukaryota; kingdom Metazoa; phylum Mollusca; class Gastropoda; order Stylommatophora; family Philomycidae; genus Meghimatium; species Meghimatium bilineatum. The sequence continues at coordinate 28,847,409 of CM067301.1, forward strand.
GGAAAAAACAATTACAGCTCGTCTTTATCTTAAAATGACTAAAGAAATGTGAAATTAACCAAAGAAATATGGCATAGACTAGTATATGAGATAATTATGCTGGAAGAAAGCATGAGATACAAAAGATCAATGTACCCATTCGTTGTGAAGAAGTTATCAAGAATTGATCTCCTTGAAAGAAGTTCTGTGCCGTTCTCTCTTTGGTTTTAACCTTGAGCTAGTTCAAGTGAGTTGGGATTGGGAGACCAATCAATAACCCTTATACCACAGAGATAAACTTCATCACAATATATTTACATTCAAATGGTTCAAATCACAGATAAATTTTAGTGGTTATTTTTGAAAAATTGCTGAAAATAAATAAACATTTAGGTATGTAAAAATAAGTAGAAGTAAATTTTTACATAAAAATAAATCAATAGTTCATTTAGATATATAAAATATATCAAAAGTTAATTTATATATAAAATAAATCTACAGTAAATTTAGATATAAATATAACTGGCTGAAATAAAGAGGAAGATCATCACAGATGACAAAGGGTAACAGATGGTTCATTTACATTTTCTATCTTCTTGTCACTTAGTAGGCCACTATGGCCCCCATTGAATATAACTTCATGCATTCATTGACACACCAGATGTTTCTATTTTAAGGATATTATTGGCTATCAACAGGTGTTGTGGAGTGTACTAACAAAGTGTGTTACATTTGCTTAGGGACTAGTGTTTATAGTGTAGCTGATTTATGATTGTTTCATTTATAGGCCTTTTATTCTCTAGAAGTAAGCTACTCTTAATTTTAATGTTATATTTGAAGTGGGCATATTGCTTAAAATACTGTTCATGGCAAGTGTATTTGTTTTCAGTTGTGAGGGTGCAGACAAGATTTCGTTGTACTGTATCTATAATTAGGAGATGGATAAGAAGGATATTCTGATGTTGATTAGTGAGCATATGCTGGATGTGGATACTTCGATAGATGGGATGTGGATACTTCGATAGATGGGATGTGGATACTTCGATAGATGGGATGTGGATACTTCGATAGATGGGATGTGGATACTCCGATAGATGGGCATCCATAATGTGATGTCGGAATTTGAAAAAAACCTATTTCTCATTGGAAACAAGATCAAGATTGTGACAAGTGGCAAAACCACTAGCAAGTTCTCAATCAATATCAACAATAGCAAATTAGAAAGAGTCACCAGTTTTGAATACCTTGGTTCTCTTATCAACAGTAACAGTAATTGCTATGAAGTTGGAAGGAGGATGGCTGTCGCGTCAAAGAAGCTGATACACATGAAAAACATGGCTGAGCTGCTGCAAAACAACAAAACTAAAATTTCTAAGAGCTTGCATATTCCCAGTGGCAATATATGGTGTGAATCTGGACAATCACCAACAAAGTTAAACATAAAATAGCAGCATTTGAAACAAAATGTCACAGAAAATCTTCAAAATACGATGCAACAAAAAGATCACCAATGTAGCCACCCTGAGAGAAATTAATGTAAAAGAAAACTGACTAAACAGCATGGTTCTTTCCAGAAAACTACAATATTTTGGTCATGTCAAATGCCATGACAGCCTAGAGAAGACCATAATGGAGGGGATGATACCAAGGAGACGAACAAGAGGCAGGCTAAGAAGAAGATGGATGTAAGATATCAAAGATCACCTGAACATGACAATAGTAGAAGCAGGAAGACTGGCTCAAGATAGACAGAAGTTTCGAAAGGCTGTAATGACTGCTTCCTCCTGTTCAGTATATGCTACCTTATGATGATCATGGGTGTCATGGTGATTGGCTTACCAGAACAGCTATTTTGTTGATGGTTTTAAAGATCTGATATAACCAAAGTGTACTAGAGTCCATGGTTGAAAAGTAACTTCTTGAATGATTATTCTGTATTTCAGTGAATAACGCCTAAATTCTGTACCTTGTCCCCAAATGTGCCTCAATTGTTCTATAAAGAATTCATTATCTCTTCATAAAGGTTTTCCCGTCCTGCCATAATGTATTTAGAAATAACTATAAAAATTGATATTTTAGTGGCTTATCTGCAGAAATGGTCTATTTAACTAGTGGTTTTAGTGGTTTGTCTGAGATAAGGTGTTTAATCTATAATTCCTCTGGTTCATAGGGACGCCAGTTAAAAACATCAACACAAAAATCTCATTATTCCCGTTTCCTTATTTATTGGTAAGTGTGAAGAATTTTAATCCTCTCCAGATGTGAATACTATCAATTCATACATTCCTCTTCTTCCACCTTCAGCTGTCCAAACTATAAAAATTACTTGATTAAATGTAAACAGTAAAGATGAATCATCATCACGTTACATATTCTTTCGAGAACATGGTCTTCCTTATGGATTCTCTGAACACTCCGTGATTCTGGATGAGTTTACCTGCCGATCTAGAGACATGTTTGAGGAATCTGATATAACAGTGTATCATAGTCATCTTGGGCGCCCTCCTGCCGTTAACCCTGCCTTCAGCTATTAATCTTTCCATGCTGTTATGTCTCTTTATATGAAGATAAATATGAGTGTATTTAAGGAAATCTTAGTGTATTATGTACACGATATAGAAAATTTACAGCTATATAGATATATGAGTGTGTTTATTTTGTGTTCTGAAAAGCAATGCAAACAACAATGACATCTTCCAAGGATTAATAGTGCTGTGCAGTATGTTTTGTAGTCACTGGTTGTGTATGCTGCTTACTAGTTGAACTGACTTGTAAAGATTCTCTAAAATGGATGAATCTCTGCATCACATAAACCCAAACCCAACATTGAAAGCAAATATTATTTCAAGAGGTCTTTTCTGGTGAGTAAATATATATGTTTAGTTAGTGATAAGTAGGTTAATATTATATTATAGAGATATTTGTTCTGTAAATTTATCTGATTGTTTTGACATGATCAGGTTAGTCTGAAAACTAGACTGGAGGTGAAATTGTCTGATCATTCTCTCCAAAGTGCACTGTCACATAAGACTCTTTAATTCAGTGTAAGTTATATAAGTATAATGACAGAAGTATATACAGTGGAATCCCATTATAATGCATATGTTTATAACAAATTTACCTTCTATAACAACACTTTGTCAAAATCCCCAATTATTATTTATTGTTTATACTGTATATATCAATTGTCTTTTATTACATGCATATTTTATTGGTATAAAAGAAGTTGTTATTATAGTATTCCATAATAGGGAAATAAGATGCCATAGGAGGACATTGAGAATACCAGGGTCAATGAAAAATACAAATAAAAAAATGTTCAGAAAATTAAATATAGGAGAGGGTTGGCTGCTAAAAACAGTATAATAAAAAAACTGAGATTTTTTTGGAATCATAAAGAGACATAATATCATGGTAAAACTGGTAACAAAAAAATTATGCGCCCCAAGATGATGATGGGCAAGAGATATTTCAGAGTGTTTAGACATGTCTGTGACAGCAGCAGGTAAACTCTGTAAAACTGTCCAATACTGCATGTTTCCTGTTAGGGAGTTGAAGGGAGGGATTTTGTATCTTTGTGATAAGGCAGAAAAACATTTCAGACAAAAGGTCTTTATTAAGAAAACTGTCCATGGATGGAGAAATGTATATGTGCTTGTGTGTTGCTGGGGACTGAAAGGAGAGAGGCGAGCAAAGAATAGCAACACTGTTTACATTCCTTGCATTTTGTAAAAGATGGCTAAAGGGTGGAGTTGGCTGTCTCATCCAATATAGGGTCAAAGTGACCTAAAGCCATGCTGAAGTCGGATGTGTCATGCTGGAAGGCGCAGATATTACAGCACTATTGTAAACCAAAACACAACACATTCCATTCTCCAGACTATAACCTGCTAATCTGCAGAAGTTTGAGAACGAACACAGAAGAAGGAAAGAAAGTATTTAGGAATAACGACACCAGATAGATGGGAGAAGTTTGACAGAGATACAAAACAAAATAGAACAGATAAAAGCAGCATTCATAAAAATGATGAATATTCTGTGAAATATAATCCTGTCAATAGAAGATGAGTAAGAGAGATACATAACACTGACTCTAACATATAGATGCAAGGCTTGGACAAAAAATTTACAGGGCAGTAGAAAATTATAGGCAGCAGAGATGTGGTTCTATAGAAGAATGCTGAGGGTATGATGGACACCTAGAAAAACTAACAATGAGGTGCTGAAAGAGTCAAATGCAAGACAGGAGTGAACTTAATAATATCAGGAAAGATACAATATCAGGAAAGATACAATCTTTATGTTTTGGACATGTTATGAGACAATACGGTCTGGAGTATATAGTACAACAGCCACGATAGAGAGCAAGAGAAACTTTGGACGACAATGCAAGAAATTATTAGTTAGTCTGACATCATGGCATGGCTATGAGTCAACAACGATTCTGATAAAAGATACTGGAAATTGTGGAGATTCATGATCGTCTACATCAGTCGAGATGGTTCCTGATGATCTATGAAGGTCCTCTGTATGTGCATAATATATGTTGCTGATAGAATTGGTATCTTTCTAAAGTTGATTTTTTTTCTAAGTCATACATTTTATTAATGATTTATTTGTTCATTCTCAGCCTCCCACTGGGTCTCTCCTCTCATAGTAGAATGGTCAACTAGATTTTTAGTAAGATGTATTCCAGAGAACGGAGATACATTGTCACCGTTTCATTTGTGTCAATGTCCCAACGCACATCTGACTTCTATTTAATGATTTCAGTCCTGTTATTCTCATGTGTATACTGCATGGAACTGTCGAGGGTGGAAGAAGCAGAGGAGGTAAAATAAAGGCATGGAAAGTAATATCAAGGAATGGACAGGGCAAGATATTTCCACACCCATCCGCATCACTGAGGATAGAATTTGCTGGAGGACTCTGTGTGCTGAGGCATTCAATGTGGTACCCCTACAACCCTAAAGGTTTACTGGTTCATTGATTGATTCTCATGTGTTATCACATGAGATAATTCAAACCATTCCTCCATCACATCTTATCACACCAGAATATTATAAACCTAATCGCAGACTGCGAGACACATGCCTGTATACTCAGTGACTTGTTGAGCATGATTGTGATAGTTCAAGTGGGGTGCAGTCAGGAACGGTGGCTGGATGAGGTGAAGAATTCCTGTGTGTGGAAAGTGACATTTATTTTTGTGCTGGGACATGCGGGAATCCAGGGTAGTGAGAGAGCGGATAGTTTGGCCGCACGCCCGGCTACTATGGCTGTTGGTGGAATGATGGATCGGGCAGACATTTTGAACGCCTTACAGGAAAACGCATGAGCAAATAACTATATAGGTAACAATGACTCTTGTTTCATGACTAGAATAAGGGAGCTTGGTTTGAAATGTGGTGTCGCTAAAAAAAATCGGTTTCGTGGGCGAGGAAGAATGATGGTCAATCAACGGCTTACTGGAACAGTCAGTAACATGTAATGGCGTATACACTGAAAGAGAGATTTGAGCACCTATGGACTTGTCCGGAGTGCAGTGACGATGATACAACGACTAACATAATAAACCTAATGATTCATATAGTTATTTCCTCTATTCCTCACCAAAACTTGTTAGCACTCCTCACCATTCTCCACATTTCTCTTTATTTACTCGGACTTCTGTTTTCTACCCTGAGATTCTTTCACAGGTATGACTATTTACAGTGAAATTCCTCTATAACACATCCTGTTATAACACGTTTCCCTATTTAACAACACTTTTCAATATCCCCAATTATATTTATTCTTTTTTTTTAAAATTTTTTGTGTGGGTATTGTAGATATCACATTTTGATCAGTTTGAACCAAGTTGTTGTAATGGTGAAGGTTATTGAATCTTGGGCATACCTCAGTGCTGTTTCAGGTTCAAAAATTCTCTTGCTATGATTCCATAATGTAGAACTTCCTTCTATTACTGGGTAAAACTAGTGTTAACTTTTCATGCCCACAGTTTAAGTCACCCCCCAAAAAATATTTTGCTTCATTTTTTTCCCTTGAATAATTTTTAGCCCTCAAATTGCTCTTGGAGACTGTTTTGTTTGACTAAGGTAGTTATTGTGCCAGACTTCCAGCCCATGCTTTGGAAGATCCAAAATAGAATTATGATTGGATGATATCTATAGTCACATCTAAACTCAGAGGTAATCACATGGAACTACTGCCCAGGACATGCAGGCATACAAAATAATAAGAGGGAAGATAGACTTACAACCAAGGCATCAATAGTTGTGGAGTTGATAATGGAATGAGCTGAAACTGCTTCCTGAGTGTCTGCTGAATGTATACATCACTGTTTGTGATATATCTAGGTTGAGATTTGGAGAATTGAGTATTAAGTGTGCTAGTTGTAGAACTGGACATGTGCAGAGCAGAATGAAAAGAGTATTCAACCCGTCAGCTACAGGAACCATCAGCATGCATAACCTTCATCATATTCTGATAGAGCACTTAGAGACTTTCCCAGAGTGCAATGAAGTCTGTTCAGTACTATGGAGATAACCATTTTATTTTAGAGACAGTTGTAGTTTTCATAATTCTTTGCCTGGGTGGCCTACAGATGAAATTTTCTTTATTATAATGCTATTTCTTGATATAAAATTGTATAGGAAAAAATTGTTACTTTTGCTGACATCACAAAGATAACTCCAGGTGGGATACTATATTAGAGAAGAGGAAATATTAGAATTTTGTTATGTATAAAATGTGTGTTGTGTTGATTGTAGATAGATGTAGTGTTATTATCTGGTGATGATGGAATCTCAATGTTTCGGCAGGTGGTGTAATCCGCTGCTGAAGAAGGGCTATAAAAGAGCTTTGGAAGAATCAGATCTGTACAACGTTTGTCCATCAGATTCATCTGAGTACCTTGGAAACAAGTTAGAGAGGTAAGCTTGATTGTATATTCTGTTTGTAATGTAAGAGATTTGGAATGATGAATAGCTTCTTTATAAAATCAGCTCAAAATGATGTCATTGTACTCAATCTTGTATTTTTTCCCCCCAATATGTGCTTTGCTCTTCTCAACATAGCAGCCATCTTCCTACTCATAGTATGGCTAGAACATGTAACTGTATTACTCAAGTTCTTCTTCTTCAGTGTTCGTTCTCAAACCCCCTGCAGATTAGCAGGATATACTCCAGAGAACGGAATGTGTTGTGCCATGGTTTACAGCCTTGCTAGGATATTTGTGCCTCTTGACTTGACACATCCAACTTCTGCATTCTTTCTTGGTTACTTGATGACATGAATGGCTCTTCTAAATGAGTCACTTCTTAATGACATGAATGGCAAAAAACAGTGTTTCTATTCTGCTTCCCTTTTGGGCCTTGTCAACATATCTGTATTTTTTAAGTAATAATAATTATGTTAAAAATGTTAAATGTTTAAAGTAAATAAGATAATGGGAAAACAGAATAGAGTAATGATAAAACATGAACTATAATAAAATAATGAGAAAATAAAATAATGAGGAAACAATAATATAAGAAAACATAATAAATAATGAGAAAACAATCAAGTAGCGAGAAGATAAAATAGGATAATGATGAAATCAATAATACAATAATAGGAAAACTAAAAAAATGAGAAACAAAAGAAAATAATGATAGAACAGTAAATTATTGAGACAGTGTAGAGTAATGAGAAGACAGAATAGAGTAATAAAAAAGAGAGAGAGAGAGAGAGAGTACTGGTAGAATATTAAGACAATAGAATAATGAGGTGGCAGATTTGAGTGTTAAAATAACTGAATGTAAAAGAGAGAAAACAAAAGTAAATAATGTGGTGACAAAGTAGAGTAATAAGACATAAAAGATTAATGATAAAATATAATGAGTATTGAGAAGACAGAATAGATTAATGAGACGACATAATAGAGTAATGAGAAGACAGTAGATTCATTAGGAGACAGAATAGAGTAATGAAAAGAGAATAGAGTAATGACTAAACAATATAGTAATAAGAGATAAAATATACTATTAAGAGGATAATAGAGTAATTAGAAGACAGAATATAGTAATGAGAAGACAATATCAGTAATAATAGGTCGATAGAATAATGAGAAGCCATCAGAATATAGTAATGAGAAGGTGCAATAGTGTAGTGACATGGTACAATAGTGTAATGACAAGGTGAATTGTGTAATTAGATGGTGAATAGTGTAATGAGAAGGTGAATTGTGTAATTATATGGTGAATAGTGTAATGAGAAGATGAATAGTGTAATTAGATGGTGGTTAGTGCAATGCCAAGGTGAATAGTGTAATTAGATGGTGAATAGTGTAATGCCAATGGGAATAGTGTAATTAGATGGTGAATAGTCCAATTAGATGGTGAATAGTGTAATTAGATGGTGAATAGTGTAATGAGAAGGTAGAATGAGTATTGTGTCTCCAATCTTTGTTAGAATGTATAAAGTTTCTAAAATTAGAAGTTCTTTTTCTTCAGTGTTCATTCTCAAACTCCTGCTGGATCTCTCCTGTAATAGTACTACTAGATCTCCAGCAGGATGCAGTCCAGAGAATGGAAATGCGTTGTGTCGTCGTTTTATTTGCACCAATGGCCCGACACATCCGTCGTCGGCGGAAATAATCAGGAGTAAACATTACAAATATTTGTTTCATGGGTTAATATAACAAGCTTATGTAAGCAGGGTTTAGCAGTCTCTGATCATGATTCTGTAGAACAAGTGTCTCTTATAAATAGTCCTTATACCAAGTAGATCAAATCAACTTAGTAACTGTCTCTTATAAATAGTCCTTATACCAAGTAGATCAAATCAACTTAGTAACTGTCTCTTATAAATAGTCCTTATACCAAGTAGATCAAATCAACTTAGTAACTGTCTCTTATAAATAGTCCTTATACCAAGTAGATCAAATCAACTTAGTAACTGTCTCTTATAAATAGTCCTTATACCAAGTAGAACAAATCAACTTAGTAACTGTCTCTTATAAATAGTCCTTATACCAAGTAGATCAAATCAACTTAGTAACTGTCTCTTATAAATAGTCCTTATACCGAGTAGATCAAAATCAACTTAGTAACTGTCTCTTATCAGGTGTCTGCTCAATAATCATTTCTTATCAGGTGTCTACAGAATAATCATCTTTTATCAGAGTTCCAATATCTCATTAGTATTTTACCGAAAAGTTAAGGCAGCACCCATGGACTCAGATATCAAAACACATATAGTTGCTTTTATAGTTCAGATATTATGCTAAATTTTGTTTTTTATATTGAAAGAATCATAAAATACCATATCTTGTTAACCCACTTTTATTTTGTAATGAGATATTCAGAAACACAAATGTGTATTTATACACCTGCCAACATCCCTTGGTTCTTTGAAAACCTTTTGTTTTCACAAATTAACACATCATTATTCAGCTTTAATTACCACAGGTCAGTCAACGGGTTTTGTCTGGTAGGGTCTACGTGCCTTATCAGTTACTGTCATACCAGCCTCATTTAGTGTAGAGTGCAAACAGTGTTATTGTAATTTGTATAAGGACTATCATGGTTGCCATTATTTGTTCATAATATATCTAGTTGTCATGTGGTCCTCTTTATGTCTGTGCTCAAAAATCTGTTGCAGAGTGGAGAACACTCATAAGAAAAGTAGTGGTGTGCTAATTTTTAGTCATGGGAAACCAGTAGTCATAGTGTAATACAAGAGTAGCAGTATACTTAGTAACTGTAGTATTAATACATGAATAGTAATACATATTGTACATGCAGTAATAATGCAAGAGTAGTAATAGTGACTGTAGGAGTGGTATCAGTAGTAGTAATACATGAGGAGTGACTGTTGCAGTGGTATTGATAGTAGTAATAAATGCAGTAGTGTTATCGATAGTAGTAATACAAGAGTATCAATTTAGGCAGTAATGCTATCGGTGGCAGTAATACAAGAGTATCAATTTAGGCAGTAATGCTATCGGTGGTAGTAATACAAGAGTATCAATTTAGGCAGTAATGCTATCGGTGGCAGTAATACAAGAGTATCAATTTAGGCAGTAATGCTATCGGTGGCAGTAATACAAGAGTATCAATTTAGGCAGTAATGCTATCGGTGGCAGTAATACAAGAGTATCAATTTAGGCAGTAATGCTATCGGTGGCAGTAATACAAGAGTATCAATTTAGGCAGTAATGCTATCGGTGGCAGTAATACAAGAGTATCAATTTAGGCAGTAATGCTATCGGTGGCAGTAATACAAGAGTATCAATTTAGGCAGTAATGCTATCGGTGGCAGTAATACAAGAGTATCAATTTAGGCAGTAATGCTATCGGTGGTAGTAATACAAGAGTATCAATTTAGGCAGTAATGCTATCGGTGGCAGTAATACAAAAGTATTATTACACATAGTAGTGATATCGGTAGCATTCATCATTTACATGCCATCCCCGCAACGAAAATTGGCTGTAACAGACCTCCAACATCCCGTTTCTTTTCTTGGTGGTGCACTCTGCTAGACTGTAACCTATCCATCTCGTGATATTATTCTCTCCCGTTTATATCTCTACCTAACTCTTGCTCGTCTTCCCTCGACTTTACCCTCCAGTAACGGTCTTCAACAAGGTGTCATATCTTTTAATATGTCTAAAATATTTTATTTGCTTGATTTTTATTTCATTTAATAATTTTGTCTTCACATTAAGTATTATTAGAACATCTTTGTTTTTTTTCTCTTTCCATGATGTTCTCTCTTTCGTCTACATAACCACATCTCAAAGGCATCAATTCTGTCATCTAATTGTTGGTTTATTGTCCATGTTTCTGAGCCATACATTAATATAGAACAGTCGTAGCATTTTATAATTCTCATATTTAGATTGTAATTTGTTTAGATGTTAATATTTTCCTCATGTCATAGAAAGTACTTTTAGCTACTCCCATTCTTTCACATCTGCCATCATTTGTGATTATGTGTCCGAGATTATGCCAAACCTTGAACATGAAGATAAATATAGAGAAGACCGCAGTAATGAAGATAGTAAAAACAGAAAGAAATACCAACATATTGGAAACAACAGACTTAAACAAGTGACAGAATTCACATACCTAGGAAGCAATATAACAACAGACGTCAGGAGCAGCATAGAAATACACAATAGATGTAGTAAAGCATACCAAGCCCTAGGACAAATGACACCAATCTTCAGAAACAAAAATGTAGATTTAAACATCAAAATAACACTATTCAAAACAATTATTATACCACCGCTGTGTTACCAGAGTCAAACATGGACAACTACAGCATAAGATAAACGTACATTTGTGACAGCTGAAATGGCATGCATACGCAGAATCCTAGGAATATCGCTAAGAGACAGAGTGAGAAATTAAGGCATTAGACAAAGAACCGGTACCACCCCAATCTTGGAATATATTAAGAGACAACAGATACGATGGTTTGCACACATCAACAGACTACCATCAGACAGCATACCTAAACAAGCTATGCTACAACAGATACAGTGAAGGCAGACCTAAAGGCCGACCACGAAAAATGATAGACCACCGAAATCAAAGAGGCGACATACTTCACAATATATTCAGCACACTGGTAGTTAATGAATTTGCCTCTCTTTTGGAGAAGCGTGCCTCTTTCAACCAGCGGACAGTTCAATTAGGTTATATTAGGACACACTACCATAGAGATAGCAAAGACCTCAAATCGATGTGTTTATAATATTCAGCACACAAGAGGGCCATCTCCAGAAAACTAACTGTTCTACTTCTGAAAACTCTTCTATTCCTTACGCTGAAAGGCAACAAAGGGTTAAGTGAATAGATAGATAGTGTCCAAGATATTGATATTGTCTACTTGTAGTTTTTCTCCATATATTTTTATGTTTAGCACCTGTTCTTTAGTGACGTTGCTGATTATCATGGTTGGTAGTAATAATACGAGAGTATTAATATACGTAAGTCTATCAAATCAGACCCGAATTCGGGTGCTGAGATGTTATATCGAACCGATTCTTTTTTATGGATGTGAAGCATGGACTGTAAACAAGAAAATTCAAAGTGATTTGGAGGCTACAGAAATGTGGTTTCTGAGAAGAATAATGAAAATACCATGGACAGCCAAGAAAACTAATGCAGAGGTTCTCATTGATGCTGGCGTAAAAAGATCAATCATATCAAACATTAGAGGCAGACAGTCAAGGTTTCTATGGCATGTGCTGAGAAGAACACTTGCTTGAACACTTAATAACCACTGGAAAGATGAAAGGGAGAAGAGATAGAGGTCGACAAAGAGAAAAGTTACTAGATGGGGGTTGTATCGTGACACGGTAGAAGCTCACCAACCGAGCTTATTGACAACACAAGAGACAGAGAGTCGTGGAGAAACATGATCGCCTACGCCAGTCGGCATGTCACTTGATTGATTGATTAATATACGTAGTAGTGGTATCTGTAGCAGTAATACACGTAGTAACTGTAGTAGTAGCATTATTAGTAGTTGTGCAAGAGTAGTAATACACATAGTAACAATAAAGGTAAAGGTAATATGAGTCACGAAACAGCGTCATAGAACACGGTTTGCCCATAAGTGTTCAGAGTTCGGAGCTAGTATTGAAATGTCTGTGCTATGATGCTGGTTTCTAGTCAAGAAGCCTATATGATGAGATGTTGTGAGATACATGGCTTTGTTAGAATACGATTTGTGCTGAAGACGGAGGCAACCAGCTAAAAGGCACACAATTAATCAGGATGACACGCATAAAACACAATGGGAACATGTTTATATCTATTTACTGATATAAAAACATTTCAAGTGAACGAAAGAAGAATAATCTTGATCTTGTGAAGGTTACAGTAGAATACTATTGATCTTGTGACGGTTACATTGGAATACTATTGATCTTGTGAAGGTTACATTAGAATACTATTGATCTTGTGAAGGTTACATTAGAATACTATTGATCTTGTGAAGGTTACATTAGAATACTATTGATCTTGTGAAGGTTACATTAGAATACTATTGATCTTGTGAAGGTTACATTAGAATACTATTGATCTTGTGACGGTTACATTAGAATACTATTGATCTTGTGACGGTTACATTAGAATACTATTGATCTTGTGAAGGTTACAGTAGAATACTATTGATCTTTTGAAGGTCACATTAGAATACTATTGATCTTGTGAAGGTTACATTAGAATACTATTGATCTTGTGAAGGTTACATTAGAATACTATTGATCTTGTGAAGGTTACATTAGAATACTATTGATCTTGTGAAGGTTACATTAGAATACTATTGATCCTGTGAAGGTTACATTAGAATACTATTGATCTTGTGACGGTTACATTAGAATACTATTGATCTTGTGAAGGTTACAGTAGAATACTATTGATCTTGTGAAGGTTACAGTAGAATACTATTGATCTTGTGAAGGTTACATTAGAATACTATTGATCTTGTGAAGGTTACAGTAGAATACTATTGATCTTGTGAAGGTTACATTAGAATACTATTGATCTTGTGATGGTTACATTAGAAAGATAATTATATGTTTAGTGTGATTCTATACCGTGTGAACATAAAAATCTCATTTGTTGTACTTCATAAATAACGACCATCTGGATTCCTGGGCTTTATATACTTTCGAATGGATTATAGACTGTCTAGCAAGAATATTCGAGACAAACTAAAACCACAGGCTTAACAGAGATCAGGAAGAGATTAGCAATGACCCTACACAAAACATAATGAAAAATCTATGGCAGGGTACAAATATAGCTACAACTATTAAGAATCTATATTTCTTCCAGAGGTAAAGTATGGTTGTGAGACGTGAGAAATCGCATCCACAGTTAAAAATAAAATATTGTGATTGGAAATGAAATACTAGAGACAAGTCCTAAGATTATTATGGACAGACAGACGAACCAATGCAGACATTAGGAAAGACTTGAACATAGAAGAAGAATGGCTTCTCAAAACGATCAAAAATTCAAGCTAACATTGTATACATATAAGAAGACACAAACAGCAGAGATGACGTTTCTATGACGAATACGCTGAATGTCTTTATGAGATATAATTAGAAACGACATCAGACAGGTAACCAAAAACAATACCAGCATTGAACATTAGAGCATATCAAGAGACAACAGATCAAGTGGTTTTCACACACTCCCATACTACCAGCAGACAGCATGCCACAGATGGTCATGACACATAGACATCATGGCTATAAAGCCAGAGGCTGACCATGTAAAAGATGAATCACAGAGATCACGGGAACTTGCTTACAAACAGTACACAAAAAAGGTCACTTCCAGAGCTCGTCTAGCCCTGATTCCGCATGGAAAACAAGGACCACATCGTATAGATAGAAAAAGACACATTGGTTTAGAAAGATTTATCATGGAAGGAAAAAGTTCCAGGCAAGAGAACAAGAGGCAAACCAGGACTACGATCGATAGACACAAGGATATCGAAGACCGTCTGAACATAACACTATAAGAGGCTGGACAGCTTGTAAAGAACTGAGATGCTTACGGACTGGCAGTGAGGACAACGTTCTGTAAAGGACACGTTGCATAGGTAGTAAGCATGGACATGTCTTTAGTTTCATGAAGAAAAAGCAAGTGTCCCGACTCATATCTATGAAGATCCAAGCCAGTTATTTTGTTTTCAGAAGGTAGCTGGCATGAAATCGGCCTGCGAGTCTAGATCACGGGTGCATTTATTCAGAGGTTCCTGATTTTATCACTTGAGTTATGACCTTAGTCCTCTGAGATATAATCTCTGCTGATAACTTGTACTATTGAGGGGCGGTGTACCTTAGTTTGAATCTCAGTGACAATACGTACTAGTAATGTGATTCTCTGAGCCTTCTCAATGACGTATGAAGTGGCATACGCTTTATATCTCCACAACTCTCTCTCTCTCTCTCTTGTTTTGTTAATACAATTTCGTTGGTGATATTTTCTCATGCTACAGTGATAACGCATCGTCCCCGTGGGTAAGCGCGTAGCGTGCGAGGTGAATCTTCACATTCTCGATCCCCACCCCCTTTTTTAAAAATAGAAAATTGTAACATAATATTTAGTGCTAGAAACTTGACCAATAGGCGAGTCAAAAGCTAAACAAACCCCTCTCGTAGCTATTTTTCACAAAAAGATCATTAAATGTTTCATCTCAACGGTGATCGGATACACGAAAATGTTTCATCTCAACGATGATCACATACACGAAAATGTTTCATCTCAACGGTGATCGGATACACGAAAATGTTTCATCTCAACGGTGATCGGATACACGAAAATGTTTCATCTCAACGATGATCACATACACGAAAATGTTTCATCTCAACGGTGATCGGATACACGAAAATGTTTCATCTCAACGGTGATCGGATACACGAAAATGTTTCATCTCAACGATGATCACATACACGAAAATGTTTCATCTCAACGGTGATCGGATACACGAAAATGTTTCATCTCAACGATGATCGGATACACGAAAATGTTTCATCTCAACGATGATCACATACACGAAAATGTTTCATCTCAACGGTGATCGGATACACGAAAATGTTTCATCTCAACGATGATCAGATACACGAAAATGTTTCATCTCAACGGTGATCGGATACACGAAAATGTTTCATCTCAACGATGATCAGATACACGAAAATGTTTCATCTCAACGATGATCGGATACACGAAAATGTTTCATCTCAACGATGATCATATACACGAAAATGTTTCATCTCAACGATGATCAGATACACGAAAATGTTTCATCTCAACGATGATCAGATACACGAAAATGTTTCATCTCAACGATGATCAGATACACGAAAATGTTTCATCTCAACGATGATCAGATACACGAAAATGTTTCATCTCAACGATGATCAGATACACGAAAATGTTTCATCACAACGATGATCAGATACACGAAAATGTTTCATCACAACGATGATCGGATACACGAAAATGTTTCATCTCAACGATGATCAGATACACGAAAATGTTTCATCTCAACGATGATCAGATACACGAAAATGTTTCATCACAACGATGATCAGATACACGAAAATGTTTCATCACAACGATGATCAGATACACGAAAATGTTTCATCACAACGATGATCAGATACACGAAAATGTTTCATCACAACGATGATCAGATACACGAAAATGTTTCATCACAACGATGATCAGATACACGAAAATGTTTCATCACAACGATGATCAGATACACGAAAATGTTTCATCACAACGATGATCAGATAACCAAAGTGCACGAATGCTCTTATTTTAAATATTAGGTTAACCCCCCACCCCCCACACATGAGGAGAGCATATGTACGGACTTTCCATGCATCCATCGTTTTCTTTTTGTCTTTCGCTGTCTCTTCTCCCTTAATCGTTCCAACAGTTGGTAAAGTTGCTGAAGGGGTAATCTGTACAGACGCACTATTTACACTGAGACGACTTAGTGGGAAAAAAAAACCAATCGAATACAGTAAGAATCTTAACACAGTATTTGTAGACCAGTAAAAGGCATTCGACAGAGTAGATAGAGACATTCTATTTGAAGCTTTAGAAAATTATAACATCAGAGTACAGCTGTTAGATAGTTTGACAGAATTAGACCCTATACCAAAAATGTCAAAGCTCAGTAAGGACAACAGATGGAATGACGGATAATTTCGAAACTTGATCTGAAGTAAGACAAGGCTTTGGGCGTTCCCCTCTACTTTTCCACATATACATGGACATAATATTACAAGAGTCATACAAAAATTAACAAAGAGAAAAACATTGCATATAAATCTAATGAAAAACTTAAAGGTATCAACTAACTACTATTTGCTGACGATCAAATTTACGAAAATAAAGACAATTTGCAAAACCACTTCAGTGCATTACTATTAGCATATAAAAAGTATAACATGAAAATTAACGTACAGACAACAGAAGTTACGAAAATCAGCAAGTCTGCAATACCAATAGATATATAACAATCGATAACACCACAGTGAAACAAACCAAAGAATTTAAATATCCAGGCAGCATTTTTTCCAAAAATGCAAGACTAGATAGAGAAATAGAAGCAATTTGTCAGAAAACAAACACGGTGACTTACCAACTTCCACCATTGCTTCTTCACCCAAAGATCAAGATGGAAATAAAAATACAGATAATATCTACAATTTCCTATACCAACACTCTTCAGGCAATGTCAGACATTGTCTCTATAACAGTCACATGTGAAATGAAGTGTGTAAGAAAAACGGCAATAGTTAGTAAACTAGGTAAAAGTAAGACAATGAAATTAGGAAAAGAGTAGGTATAATATCTTGTATTGAATATATCGAAAGACAGCAAGTAAAATGGTTCGGTCACCTTATGAGAATGAAGTCAAACCAAATATCAATAATGACATATAACAAAAGAATATCCGGATATAAAATCAAAGGTAGACCACGAAAAAGGGTCGATAAAAAACATCAGGAAACATCTGCTGGGGGTCAGAGGAAATGAGAGAGACGACTTATTGGCAGGTAATGCGGTGATAGACGGCACATTGCTGAGAAGAGATAAAGCAGACTAAATGAGGCAGTAATAAATTCATTTCAAGATGAAGATGATATTAATGAGGTTGAGAACGTACATACAGAGAATGTTAGTAATTAGAGTATCTAGAGGGGTGGGAAGGAAAAGTAAATCTTTTGGAAGGCCCCGAATATCACACAATCAACACCTGACCGGGACTCTGAGTCTACATACACTGAGATGGCTGTTGGACCGGAGAGCGGATCACTTATGGGAATGTCTCACGTTCTGTGAAGCTAGTTTCTAACCAAGAATCAAGAAAACAACAAGATAACTGAACAAACATTGACTCGATACAACCAAGGCGACACATCTGGCCTTGGAAAGAAAACCGAGGATCCCACCCCTACGCTTAACTGCAAGTGTAGTTAATATAAACCATCATTCACATGGGGAAATGACAATAGACTAACGTCTCTAGTTTTTCTCTCTCCACTACATGCCCGAAAAAAATGTGTAATTATCAGCAAAACAAATGCCAAAACT
Organism: Meghimatium bilineatum; assembly: GCA_034231615.1. NCBI lineage: Eukaryota > Metazoa > Mollusca > Gastropoda > Stylommatophora > Philomycidae > Meghimatium > Meghimatium bilineatum. Next base: position 28,865,520 of record CM067301.1, read on the forward strand.
TAAGCAAACAGAAGGGGAAAAAAAAATAAAGTTAAGTGCCAACCAGAAATCTAATCCATTTCAATCCGTTCTTTGATGACTCATTGTCACGAGAACAGTAATGTCAAGGTACTCCCACAGCCACATCATTACCGGGCTCCAGTTAAGATCTGTGAACAGAAAGTAAACATGACATGAAAGGCTGATTTGTACAATTATTTCCGTGCAATTCGTTATTCGGCCTTGGCATTCGACTCCGAGTCAATAAAAAATACCCCCCCCCCCCAAAAAAAAAGCAAACCCCCAAGCAAAAACCAACTGTAAAATACTGCATGTTTCCCGTTATGGGGGTGCAGGGAGGGATTTTGTAGCTGTGTAATTAAGGACCGCATGCGCTTGATGTTGCCACGTCATGTAAAGGGTGAGTTCTTTAATTTACCCTTCCACAGAAAAAACCCAGTCCTTACAGGGGCTCGAACCCTGGACTACACGGATGTGAAACAAATGCTCTAACCTCTCTACCATGGGCAACATATATACATAGTGATCAACGAAAAACACCACAATAATAAAAAAAATTACGAATGACGACTTATTTCCTTTCTGTACATGGGCCTTTACTTTCGACGGTATCGCTATAGAATGTCATACTTTAGGGACATGCGATGTGAAGTGTATTCTACCCGCGACAGAGCGGCGGCAGAAGAACTGTTCTCTGAATTAATCAGGCCTTTCTTTGTTCCATTTCTTTATTATTACCGTGTTTTCCGTTGGTCAATATTTATAGGATCATACTTGGAATCGCATGCCAAAAATGGGCAAGGCTTCACCAAGTATATAAATAGTAACAATAGTCAGACAAATCGAAATAATAAAAACATAGCGAATGAAGGCCTGTTTACTTTTTTCAGTTTGGTCTTATAGTACCGTCTATGATCGCGGTTCTGCCTCGCTGTATTTAATCTTAGCCTCAGATTTCATTTTTATGTGAAGGGGTATTTACACCCCCCCCCCAACCCGTTCTGTTTTCTTTCTCCAACTGCACTAGATAGGTACCCATCTGTACAGCTAGGTCGACTGGCGAGTGAGTGACTTTCTAGACTTAAAACCCAGAATATCTGAATGATAAACCAGTGCTTTAGCAATGGAACTAATCCCAGCGGTGTTAGGGTTGTCGTTCTAACACAGTGTTTCCCAATCCTTTTTTTTTACCATGCCCCGCCCAAGTCTTTTTAAAAATCTTATGCCCCCCTATATAATATATACATATTTTTTTAGATACAATTTTTTAATTATTCCCAAAATGAAGCATAATACAGCTTGTTCGATTTACCCCCCTGAACAATCAAATTGCCCCTCAGTGGGGCCCACTGAGGCGTGGTCCCCACGTTGGAAAAACTGTTCTGGCACCTTTCTCCCTCAGAAGGAAAATTTGATCATAAGTACGAGCGTATATTGTTCATCCACGCTAAGTCGTAGATACAACTTTGTAACAGAGGAAAAAGGGGGTAGGGCTATTTTTTTTAAAGACTTCAAAGCTTTGAGAAGCGCGGTAGCCTAGTTGATATTGAGCTTGCTTGCTATCACCAGGTTACAGTGTGCCAGGTTCGAAACCATGTCGGACACACACAATCGAGGTCGTGATTTCTCACTTGACAAGACTACTCCTCCAGTCAACTCAGCTGTAAATGAGTACCTGTCCGGTAGACTCAGCTGTAAATGAGTACCTGTCCGGTAGACTCAGCTGTAAATGAGTACCTGTCCGGTTGACACAGTTGTAAATGAGTACCTGTTCCGGTCGACTCAGCTGTAAATGAGTACCTGTCCGGTCGACTCAGTTGTAAATGAGTACCTGTCCGGTTAACTTAGTTGTAAATGAGTACCTGTCCGGTCGACTCAGTTGTAAATGAGTACCTGTCCGGTTGACTCAGCTGTAAATGAGTACCTGTCCGGTTGACTCAGTTGTAAATGAGTACCTGTCCGGTCGACTCAGCTGTAAATGAGTACCCGACGCGTGAGTTAGGAAGGTAAAGACAGCTTGGAAGGGAACTGGCCAATCCCATGTAAAAGTTACTTCGGCTTAGTATATGAAGAATTACAATCATCTCCGACGGCAGCTTGTTGCCATGGGACCCACCTTTACCATACCATAGCCCTGGTTCGATGCTTTTCATTTTACTTGATAACCAATTTTCGTTGGAGCAATCGATAGGGGATGGGTCAGACCCGTAGCTACGCTATCAGTATGGAGATGGCACAATCTTGAATAATGCCTTTTCGCTAGTTTTCGTATGTACTTCTATTTTTTTTTAATGAGAAATGTGATGACTTGTTTTTGATGAGAAATGTGATGACTTGTTTTTGATGAGAAATGTGATGACTTGTTTTTGATGAGAAATGCAATGACTTGTTTTTGATGAGAAATGCAATGACTTGTTTTTGATGAGAAATGTGATTACTTGTTTTTGCGAAAAATTGTTAAGGGAGGGATTTTACCCATCTATTGGCAACATTTCTGATGCTAAAAATCATGTTCCGATGTACTAGTGAGGTGTACAAATAGTATTACTTATTGTGTTCTGGTGTACTTTTGAGATGTATACATGTACTTTTGAGATGTATTGTCTTTTTACATTACGCATTGTGTTCTGCGGATCGTTGACTTTTATATTATAATTAGGGGGTAGGCCTATACATAAATGACGTCAACAATTTGTACACATTTTTACCCCCCTCACCCCACCCCCTTCCTTGTGGAAAAACTGCCAAAGTTTCAGGGACCAAGCACCTGCTAAAAATGAAGAAAAACTACAAGATTTGGTTAATAGTTTGTGGATAATTCAAATAAAACAGTTTAATTGATGTATAAAAACGTAATGATGACGTCAACATTTGTCAACCTTCACCCTCCCCATCCTTTCCCCAAATCAACAACTGTCTAACTTTTTCAGATCCCCCCCCCCCAATAATTGACGTAATCTATGAATATCTTGTCTAAATTAATCAACAATGTTAATTCATCCCCCTTTTCCACTGCCCTGTGTCCACATACATTATTTATAAATGGATGTTTTATTATTTCTTATCGCAAGTGTTATTGCAAACACAAATAGCCTATGTAGGGCTATAACTGTCTATAACCAAATTATGTATTTAAGAGCAGTCATATAAGCGTTAAATATCGTCAGTAAGCTTGGGTGTCAGAGATCTTGCATGGACATTTTTTGCCAGTATTTTAACCTTCCGAAAATTGAATTCCTTGGTTTAGCAAACTAGGTCACATTTGAGTATATCTAGGTCGTCTTGTTTGTGTACGGTCACTAGGCTCCACTATTTTTTTTTCTTCAGTTCATGACACAGTAAACATCCAGTTATTCTGTCATGTCAAGATACATGGTTTTGTTGGTATAGGAGGGAACAATTGCAGTCAAGCGTTGTGTCTCTGACCAACAGGGTTGCCATATGACATTAACAGAAATTAAATTTAAGAAACATATCTTTAAAAAAAAATGTGCTGGCTTTAGAAAAATAGCGTAGATTACTTTGATTTTTTTTCCTTGTCTTTTTACAATTGAGTTGCATAAAATGAATTTTTTAACAACTATTTAAATTAGGACACAAAACATTCATTTAGACACATCACAGTTTTTGTTAGAAATGTCTATGTAGACACAACACAGTTATTTTATAGAAAAATCTACACTTTTATTGTCATCAGAGTTGTTTTTCAAAGTTCTCATAATAGATCAATCAGTCACATGCCATGACAAGTGGTGTAGGCGATCATGCTTCCTCACAACTCTGTCTCCTGTTGTCAATAAGTTCAATTGGTGAACAATTTTGTCTAGCAATTTATAGGCCTATTTGAGAAAATTTGAGAACGATGGACCTCCAAAATTAAGGAGGCGACAAACTCCACAATATACGCAGCACACAAGAGGGCCATCTCCAGAAAACTATTCTACCCCTGACGCTGAAAGGAAACTAGGGATTTAGCGAATAGATAGATAGATAGATTGAGAAAATAGGGTAGCGTAGTTTTCTAAGACTTAATTGGCATGACAAATATTCTTCAATTTAATCATTCCGCCTGCATTAATTTGTGTCTTTTATGCACAACTAAGTGATAACGATAGAGAGTGATTAGATAGAGAGCTGTGGAGAGCCATGATAGCCTACGCCAGACGGCATGGCACCTGATGATGATGATAATGATGAAGTGATAACCATGAAGTAAATTAAGTTATGAGCAGGTAACCCTTAACAATCTCAAGCTTTTCTGACAAATGCGCAGGGCCTCATTTGAGTAACTGAGGTGGCACTCAAATGTATAAAGTTTGCTGTCTCATAGGCATGGTTGTGTTTGGGAAGGGAGTGGAAGGTATACATGTTCGGTCATTAGATGAAGCTTTCCAGTGCAACAGTAGGCCCTATCCCAGGATTATCGTGTCCTGCCGGGAGTGCAGCATATTAGGACAATTTGCAGTATAAAAATAAAAGAATAAACATAGAAAACTGAGAAAGGACTAATACAAGTGAGACGGAAAGTTGAAAGTGTGAATCTACAACTTGTATTGACATAGCAACATACTCTATCAAGCCAGCAGGAATCCCAGCATTTGCTTTGATATAGTGTTATTCACATTATATTGCGATTTCTTCTTCTACGGAACAAAAAACCTACAATACACAACAATGATGGACCCAGCAATACTGAAAGCAGAAGAAAAAAACACGCAATAAATTAGTAAAATGTGGAAAGGCCGCAGGCACTTTTGTTTAATAATAAATTTAGTTTGATAATATGTTACATCATCATCATTAAGTGCGTCTCCGCAACGAAGGTTGACTCAACGCATCTCCAACATCTCCTGTCTTGGTGGTGCACTCTGCTAGACTATAGCCTGTCCATCGTGTGATGTTACTCTCCCACTTGTATCTCTGCCTACCTCTTGCTCGCTTCCCTTTGACTTTACCCGTTGACTTTACCCTTTGACTTAATATGTATGTTTACCCTTTGACTTAATATGTCTCTTTGACTTTACCCTTTGACTTAATATGTCTCTTTGACTTTACCCTTTGACTTAATATGTTACATAGTTATGTTGTATTCTGAATAAAGGCCTTTTCTTCAAAACGTTGATTGGTGTATGTTTTTCTGTGTTTGTCCAGTGAATAGAGAGACATGTGTGTGTTTCCAGTGATTAGCAAAACATCAGCACCCAGTTTCTAATTTTCACCTGCCAATATTCTAACTTTAAAAAATATTTTATGTGGATTTTAAATGACAATTTTAATCTTGAAACCTTCCTGAGAATGATTGAGTGACTAAAATAGTTGTTTTTCATGGTTTCCTTTATGCCCGTGTCATCATATCCATTCCTTGTACCAGTTTATCCAATCTAGCACTTGAGAGATAAAAAAGGACAAACAGGTCATATAAATATCAGGTATGATAAACGTACTGTTAAAGGGGAAAAAATCATACAATATTTTGGACAGAAAAAGACATGACACCATAGTCCTGACCATCACCGGTAAAGACCTGTCAATTGAATTAATTAGGAACCTTTTTTACGTTTTTGATTATTGTTGGGATCCGGTTGGTCACTATTTACATACCGGTACTTGGAATCGCATACCAAATATAGCGAAGGTGAATCCAAGTATATAAATAGTCACGAACCGAAAGCCTTAAAATGGTCCCTGTCCGGTCATGTGAGAATTCTAGATAACAGGTCTTACTGGAGATGGTCGTACCTTAGTGCAGATCTTTATTTAACAATCTCTAATGTTATTGCAACCTGAACTGTAGCCTCTATTACTTGTTGATGGTCACAAACTTCAGTCATATTCTCTGATATAACTAAAACAAAATCCAATCATATGTTGTGATATAAATAAAACAAACTCGAGTCATATGTTCTGATACAATAACTAAAATGAACTCCAGCGGTGCACAGTTGAAAAAGGCACACCTTATCTAAGAGGCACACTTTGTCTAAGACGCATATCTTGTTTTGTTAAAATAGCATGCAGCACTTATTGGAAGAGAAAGGTGATTTACAGCAAGCAAAGTGTAGGCAGAGTCTGAAGGAAGCAATGTGAGGTAAACAGTATGGCAGTGTACACCACCAAGGCAAGCGCCAGATGATGTTGTGTGTCCATTACAGCCAACCTTCAATATGGAACAATACTTGATATTGATGGTTGATTATAACAAAATATTTAACAATCTTGTTACTCTCTAACGATAATATGGAACAATAATTGATATTGATGGTTGATTATAACAAAATATTTAACAATCTTGTTACTCTCTAGCGATAATATGGAACAATACTTGATATTGATGGTTGATTATAACAAAATATTTAACAATCTTGTTACTCTCTAACGATAATATGGAACAAATGCAGAGAAATCCCTCTATGGGGCATTATTTTATAACACATTTTCCTATACTGGTGCAACAACCCTTTTTGAAAATTCTAATTATATTCATTCTATATTGTTTGAAATATCTGGGAGCAAATATAAACAAATTCCGTAGATTGTTCATTTGAGATTTAAAGAAGATTCCCAAGTGCAACACTTAGATGAACACAAATGATAAAGCTGTGGCAAAGTAGCACACTAAAAGTGACACTAAAATAACCCTTTTAAGATCATGTGTTTTCCCAGTGCCTATGAATGCAAGACTTGAGCCTTAAACAAGACAATATCCAAAAGAATAAATTCATTTGAAATGAAGTGTTACAGAAAGATCCTATGAGTATCATGGACAGAGAAAAAAGAACATTTTAAATTTGAAATTACTCAAACTAAATGAAGGGTGTCTTCTAAATACCATCATAAGAGGGAAGAGAATATAGTCTGTACACTTGATGGCATCAAATGTCTGATTCTAGAGAGCAGAGTAACAGGGAAGAGAATAAAGTCTGTACACTTGATGGCATCAAAAGTCTGATTCTAGAGAGCAGAGTAACAGGGAAGAGAATAAAGTCTGTACACTTGATGGCATCAAAAGTCTGATTCTAGAGAGCAGAGTGTCAGGAAAGAGAAGAAGATGAAAATCAAGAAGACGATTGGCCAGTGAAATTGAAGAATGTATGAGCGCATCTCTGGCCAATGCAGCCTGCTTGCCCGGGGCAGAGAGGCGTTCAGAGTATTGACAATGAAGACAATGTTCTGAAAAGAATATGTCACAATATGTATACCAGTATATTGTTTGTACTGTATAGGCCCTGTAGTGAATTTCTGTTATTACATACATTTTGTCTGTCTGGACCAAGTTGTTATAACAGCATTCTACTGTACAAGGAAAATTCTTGGTTAAAATTGGGATAAGCAAACACAGAATAAAATAACAAAGTAGGCCAAAGACTATATGGAATTATCTGATGGAATGTGAGAGATTTGGGGAAAATGAAAGTATTAAAAGAAAAAGGATAACATAGAAATAGGTGAAAACAATGGCAACCTACTGAACATATTTATGTTTCCTAGAAACTCAATATATAATACAAGAATATCCGGGTCTAAGGCCAAAGGTAGACCAAGAAAACGGTGGACAGAAAACATCAAGATAGCCTTGAACAAACATGGGCTAAATGCAACCACGGTGACACATCTGGCCTTGGAATGACAGCTGAAGCTCCCACCCTTATGTTTAACGGCAAGTGTGAATGTGATCAACAATTATTCACCTTGGGAAAGACAATAGACAATAGAAAATCAATACCACCAATAATGCTGGGTTGATCACTACATCTTGAATAGGATATGCTCCATGTTCAGAAATGTTGCATACAGTTTAATCCCGACAAATTAATCTACTTTTTTTTTTGCGGAAAGCGAAACGAACAAATTTTTCGCAAATGAAATAAATGGTCCGTTTTGCATAACCAAATGGGAGTGACAAAGATATTCAGAACACTATTGTGGTTATGACACTATAAATGACATTGTGTGAACATCCCTTTTTGAAAATCCCAATTATATTTATTCTATATTGTTTAAATAAATTTCCCATGTTCCATATTGGTATACTGTGAATGGTGATGATGAAATGTTCTTCATAAATAAGAATGGCAACATTCAGGTCCGTAGATGCATCTGCAGTAAGGGAGGGACATGGTGGTATTATCTAAAATTTAGCTCATTCACCTGTGTTTGTTTGTAATTCCTTCTTTTTTCAAGAGAAATTTTATGATCTTATGAAAAGTCGCCGGGAGGCGGGGGAAGAGTTTATCCAACTTATGGATAAAACCCTAGTACTGAAAGCTATGTTCTAATTGTCTGATGGTTTGTGGGGAGGTTAAACACACACCGACTTATGTACAGGCAACATTGTTATGTACATGAATGTTGCTGTAGAAATGATAGCTGTTTGAGTCTATCAAGTGTGGTTGTGTAGGTTTCCTTCAAATGAATGTCAACTATAGTAGTAATCTTCTGCTCCATTAAGGTCTTAACCAGAGTGTAAAACTTGCCTGTAGTTGTTTCTTACATTTCTCTTTCTTTTGAATCCCCAGTGAATGGATTAAACAGATCAAACGTCAACACAAAGGAGAGAAACCTAGTTTGCTCAGAGCTCTTTTCAACACATTTGGCTTCCAGTATATGCTTGTGGGATTTGTGGTGTTGCTAGAGGTAAGCACATAGTGGTAAGACTTAGGAATAATCAAGTGTCATGGTGTATGCTAACATGTTTCTCCACGACTCTTGTCTCTTGTGTTGTCAATAAGCTCAGTTGGTGAAATTCTACCTGCCACAATACTAGTCCATCTAGTAACTTTTCTCTTTGTCGTACCCTATCTCTTCTCCTCTTGATCTTTCCAGTGGTTATTAAGTGTTCAAGCTGTGTTCTTCTCAGCACATGACCTAGAAATCTAGACTTAGGATGCATAAAGTTAAAACGTCACATAAATACATCATTGCTGCAGAAGTCAGATGTGTCAGGCCAGTGGTGAAAATAATATGGTGACACAATGCATCTCCATTTTCTGGACTACATCCTGCTCGAAATCAAACTGGACCTGCTGCAAGAGAGATCCAGTCGGAGTTTGAGAATAAATTCTAACATTCATAAACAACAGTATTGACTCATGATAAAACACATTATAAGGAACAAAACAACAGCTCACAAACACATGTATATATCACACACTGGCCAAAGTGTGTCAAAGGGCACAAGCCCATGGACTGCTGGATCAGTAACCAATCAACCAACCAACTCATGATAAATCCTCTAAAAGACACATTATGTAATAACAATAGCCCCATATACAATGTTTGTTGAAAAAGTATTAGATATTCACTTCCTGTAGAAACAATTGAATCACAGGTGCTGTCCTCATGTGGGTAAGTGTGAAACATAGGTGCTATCTACATGTGGGTAGGTGGAGGAATCTTTCATTCTCATAGTTTTCTTCCTCTTCTTCTCTTTCTTGCCACTCTGCCCTCAGGAATCAGCCTTTTGATACCATCATGCCATTTTAAGTGTCCAAAATACTGTAGCTTCCTTCTTATTTGTATTTAGATGATATTTAGAAGCCACCCTTAATTTAGTTTCAGTAATTTCAAAACTTCAATGTTCTTCTTTTTCTCTGTCCATAATATTCGTAGAATCTTTCTGTAGCACTTCATTTCAAATGAATGATATTGTCTTGTTTAAAGTCCAAGTCTCGCATCCATTTGTTGTCACTGGGAAAACACATGATCTTAAAAGGGTTACTTTAGTGTTGTTATTACTACTTTGCCATAGCTTTCTCATATGTGTTAATTTGAGTGTTGCAATTGTGAGTCTTCTTATAATCTCGACTGTAATTAGAGTTGCAGTCACTTGTAGGATTTTCATATGTCTTAATATTATAGATTAGCTTATCTGTCACTGTTTGAAATTTTGTCAAACATTTGATGATCACCAAGTGGAAAGCATTGAGAAGATTTAAGAGACTTAGAGCAAAGATGCAATTGGCATTGCACAAATTATAGATTGATATAGTTACTTCAAAACTGTTAATCTCTTTCTGATCTCTGCTGAAAATCCTCCTGTGGTGTTAATGGTTGACCAGAGATATTCAAAGTTGGTGCCATTTCTAGCTGTTGTTTGTCAGTGTTATTGTAGGTGTGAGTCCATTTCTGTTGATTGTCAGTGTTATTGTAGGTGTGAGTCCATTTCTGTTGATTGTCAGTGTTATTGTAGGTGTGAGTCCATTTCTGTTGATTGTCAGTGTTATTGTAGGTGTGAGTCCATTTCTGTTGATTGTCAGTGTTATTGTAGGTGTGAGTCCATTTCTGTTGATTGTCAGTGTTATTGTAGGTGTGAGTCCATTTCTGTTGATTGTCAGTGTTATTGTAGGTGTGAGTCCATTTCTGTTGATTGTCAGTGTTATTGTAAGTGTGAGTCCATTTCTGTTGATTGTCAGTGTTATTGTAGGTGTGAGTCCATTTCTGTTGATTGTCAGTGTTATTGTAGGTGTGAGTCCATTTCTGTTGATATGCATTATTGTGATCATCATTGCATTGAGGAAAAAATGTTCATATTTTAATCAGATTATATATTCCATTGCCTGCCCAGAAGCAATTGTACATCCAGACCATTCACGAAGCAATCACAAACTACTGACAATAAATACTGAAAAAAAAGTAATACATCTACAAATATTATGAGATGATGGCTACATCCTGTAGGATCCCATGGGATATGCTACAAATTTTGTATTTCAATTTTCCCATTTGAAATATGGGGAAAGTTATTACTAATATAACTTTTAACCAATGAAGGGGGTGACACATTTTATCAATGGATTGCTCTGCAATGCATAAGTAGTACCAGACAAAAGAAAGAACAAAGTAGCACCAGGCAAAACAAGGAATAATCTAATTTTCTTTCTCATTGCAAAGTTGATGGGGTTTTTTTTTGGTCTTTTTTCAGGAAAGTACAAAAGTCATCCAGCCCCTCCTACTCGGAGGACTCATACGTTACTTTACTCCGGACTCTTCAGTCAGCAGGTTTGAGGCATGGATGTATGCCCTAGGTGTTTCATTGTGTGCTATAACTTTGGCCATATCCCACCATCCTTATTTTTTCTGTGTCCAGAGGATAGGCATGAGGATGAGGGTTGCCTGTTGTTCACTCATGTACAGAAAGGTAAGATTACTAGGATCATTATAATTGTTTGCCTGCATTAAGTTTATGTCAGCATGGTAACAGAATTGATAATTTAAACCCATTGACTGTAAACCCAGCTTATCATACTAGGTGGTTTAAAAGCAGACCACCCACATTGTGCTAGCAATACGATTGGATGCTCTAGTGGCGCCTCAAAATTCAACAATAATATTTACATGAATAATATAATATAGAAGTATTGAGGATTTATTATTAAAGAAAAATCATAATTCGGCAAATATTATTTGAACTAGATTCACACAGTTGGCACTCAACTGACTTTGTGAAATATTTTTCCACATAATCTAGTGATAAATGACCATCACACCGTTGGTGGCAGATGCAGTCAACATAATGCACACATTATTATTTAATAATTTCCATAAAAATGACATTTATGAAGTAACTATATTTTCATCTTTTTTTTTTCAGTGTCTGAAATTATCGAACAAGGCCATGGGTGAGACAACAACAGGTCAGATTGTCAACCTGATGTCTAATGATGTCAACAGGTTTGACCAGGTAATTATCACTAATAACCTTTGGTGTACTTAAAAACAATTAGAGATTCTGATAACATACCTCACCTGCCAACTTGTACAGATATTCTCTGTTGTGTACAGAATACATTTAGGCATTGTTAACTGCACCCATATTCTTCTCAAGTGTTGACATTTAGTAGAGTATACTTTATCAGGGATTAAATGTGACCTTGTAAGCATAAAATATTGGGGAACGGGGAGAGTTGACATCCTTTCTTTGATTTCAATCTCATACCATATGCAGGATTGAATGATCAGTTTTTGGGCTATTGCATGTTTGGTCATTTAATAAGCAGTAATACTGTGCTGTGCCAGAATGTTGGTAATTACTTCAATTCACCTTCTTCTTGTTCTTCCTCTGTATCTTGCTGTTTCCATTTTCATGTTGTATGCTCTTGCCATTGGCCAATGATGATTCATTCAATCTCTGAAGAATACTGGATTCTTGAAATTATTTTTAAAAAAACAGAAGATAACATATTTTGGACATATAAAAAGACACAATGGTTTAGAGAGATTAATCATGGAGAAAAAAGTCCCAGGAACGAGAATAAGAGAGATGAAGACTATGATGGACATAGGGTATCGAAAATCTTCTGAACTTGAGACTGGAAGAGGCTGGATAGCTTGCACAGAAACGAGAGGCGTATACAGTGGCAGTGAGGACCTTTTATATAAAGGACATCATATAGACAGACAACCAGCAACACATCAGTGAATTAGCAGAGTTGATAGCGAGCTTACCTCACAAACCCAACTCTTTGAATTAGTTGTTCGAACGCTACCCACCTACACTGCACTGGAAATATGATTGAGTGTATTAGTAGCACCTGAAGAGTCACCAATAGTTGAGTAGCAATTTCCTGTACAGGAAACACTTCAATTTTAATTTTATATTAACCAACAACACAGTGGAAAATCTTGAACTGGCTGATAAACATAGAACATGAATATTGCAATAAAATGTAAGTGTTCTAATTTCCTCTTTTAAAATTTCAGGCAGTAATCTTCCTTCATTTTTTGTGGGTGGGTCCCTTACAAGCCATAGTGGTACTTGTTATCCTCTGGTATGAACTGGGACCTGCTGTCTTGGCTGGCTTCTTTGTGCTGTTACTTCTGATCCCTCTTCAAGGTTTCATGGGAAAACTATTCTCAAAACTCAGGTGAGTTTGCTGTTGGTTGCAGTTTTGTTTTTTTATGTAATATTCTTTTTCAATCAGAAATATGTACACAAGACTCGAACCCAATACCTCCATGAGGCACCACCTGTCAAACAGTATGACATAAAGCATTTTTACTGTCCCGGCCATCGACATCATTAATAAAGAAAAATAATGCCACTTGTAACAAGTCTTCAAAACGTATTTATCCAATACCCCCTTGGAACATTCCCCCTAGAGTAAGAAACACATTCCGTATATTTCCAAATATAAGCAGATTCATCATATCACAATCTCCCTTATTTTTTAACTTCTGATATAACCAAATTGGTCATACATCTGCGGTTGAAAGCAGCATACCTCACCACAAGAGGAAATTTTAATTTTAAAGTTTCTAAATGGTTAACTAGCAGCATCAGTTAATATTTTGCACTCTGCTAGACTGTAACCTGTTCGTCTTCAGTATTTATTCTCAAACTCCCTCTGGATCTCTCTTGTAGCAGGACAATGGTCCTACTAGATTTCCAGTAGGAAGTAGTTCAAAGAATGGGAATGAGCTATGTCACAGTTTTATTTGTGCCAATGGCCCACCACATTGTCTTTGATGGTAGTAACCTGTTCATCTCCTAATATTTTCATTTCACTTGTATCTCTGCCTACCTCTTGTTCAACTCTACTCTCAAGTAAGGTCTACAATAAGGTGTCATGCTTTTATTATGTCCAAAATGCTTTATTTGTTTGATTTTCATTTCTTATAATAGCTCTTCATGAAGTGTTATTGGAATCTCATTGTTCATGTTCTTCTCTTTCCATGAAGGTCTCCTCATTCTTCTATATATTCACATCTCAAATGTATCAATTCTTGCAATATCCAACATCAAAAAAATCCGGAAATGCAGTTAAATTGAAGAATCTATGAAAAGTTAGAACACCAGACATTAAAGCTTTATAAATCACTTAGAGTAACACAAATCAACTTTTTCACAAATAAATAAATGTAATAGCCTGATAAAGATCTTTTTGCTGAAATGTCAAATTAGTGTTATTTTTAGTAATTAGTAAAGGTTTATTTTCCTGTATCTTCACTTTTCATAGACTACTTTCTGATATTATCATTTCTGAAGATAACGTTATACTCTTGAACAAATTGTCTCACCTGTTCTAGTATTTTTTTTCAATACTACCCGTATATAATTCTTTTACATAACAATGATATGAATGCAAGTCTTGAACAATAAATGAACAGGATAGTGAAAAATTAACAGCATCAGAGATGTGATTGTATAGAAGAATGCTGAGAGTACCATGGACAGTTCGAAAAAATTAATGAGAATGTTCTGAAAGAGTCAAATGTGAGACAGGGGTTACTTAATAATATCAGAAGGAGACATTATCTATTGTTTTGTCATACTATGAGAAAGTTATGACAGAACATTAGATAATGTCCCAACTCCGCTGTACTGGCCACATCGTCCGTATGCCAGATAAGCGCCTTCCAAAGAGATTATTCTATGGGGAGCTGTGCGAAAGTAAACGTTCATGTGGAGGGCAGAAAAAGCACTTCAAGGATCACCTAAAAAGCTCTCTCAAGCACTGCAGCATCGATCCTAGCTCCTGGGAGACTACAGCACTTGATCGCTCAGCCTGGCACACCCAGATCACTGCTGGCATCATGAAATGTGAAAAAGAAAGAACACTGCGGACAATCCACAAGCACAAGAAGTGTAAGAACAAATCCGTAAATTCTCCTACCCCGAACCTTCAGCACTCCTGCATGCACTGCAATAGAACTTTCCGTGCACGAATTGGACTCATTGGGCATCTACGAACTCACAAACCAAATTAGTTAATTACCAATTTTAATTATTATATATATATTTTCTTTTTCATCGCATTTAATGTTTTTCATGCCATGCTCATCTTCGCTTGTGAAGGAGGAACATCATCATCATCATCATGAGAAAGGAGGTCTGGAGAACATAATTACAACGGGCAAGATTGTAGGTGCGAGTGATTGAAACTGATAACGTGAGAGAAAATATTGATATTCTCTGTAGCATGACTAAGAGACAATAATGACCCTGATAAAATACATTCGAAATAGAGAGTTGTGTAGGTGCATGATCTCCTATGCCAGTTCAGTACAGCACCTAATTATGATGATGATATAATCCTACATATAAAGCCTCCTGTGTGTAAAACAATCAGATATTAGTTGAATCTGTATCAATCTATAGCATTTGTGATGGTAATTTAATCTTCAGACTCAAGACTGCTGTTCATACAGATGAGAGGGTCAAAGTCATGAATGAAATTATTTCTGGCATGCGTGTTATCAAAATGTACTGTTGGGAGAAACCGTTTGGAGAACTTGTAGAAAAGATTAGAAGGTAAGCAATCATTGTTTTGTTTCTCCTCAAACTCAATTATTTTCAATTTATTTGATATATTCATTGATATTGTTGAAACTGATCAGGGTAGCTAGTTCAATATTTTGTACATTCTTTTGAGGGGAAAATTGAAGAAATATACAAAAATATTGCACTTCCAAATTCTTGATAACTTTTAATAATATTTAGGAAATAGCATAGAGAAATTCATAATTTTTCAGAACTTGTAAAGATTATGTTCACATTTATAAATGGACAGACCAGACTAGGGAATCAAGTATATCCTCTTCTTCTTCAGCGTTCATTCTCAAACTCCCACTGGATTTCTCTTGTAATAGGACAATGATCCTACAAGATTTCCAGTTGAATATAGTCCAGAGAATGGAAATGCGTTGTGTTGCTGTTTTATTTGCGCCAATGGCCCAAAACATCCGTCTTTGGCGGAAGTATATCAAGAACTGAGACAAACAAATTATTGATATCAGAAGTCAGAGCACTATCACTGTACTTATTTATCATTTCCCATGCTGCAATAACTATGCTTGTGAAACAAGTAAGTTTTTGATGTTGCAATTTTAGGATCTCAATTTACCTTCCACTGTTAATCCTAGCTCACTTTCTAGACTTAACTGATGCAGTCTGTTTACCAGAGACGACATGCGGTCTTGGTCAACTCTGGTTTACTTATCCTGATGCAGTCTGTTTACCAGAGACGACATGCGGTCTTGGTCAACTCTGGTTTACTTATTCTGATGCAGTCTGTTTACCAGAGATGACATGCGGTCTTGGTCAACTCTGGTTTACTTATTCTGATGCAGTCTGTTTACCAGAGACGACATGCGGTCTTGGTCAACTCTGGTTTACTTATTCTGATGCAGTCTGTTTACCAGAGACGACATGCGGTCTTGGTCAACTCTGGTTTACTTATTCTGATGCTGAAAGCCTTTTAGGCATATATAGAGATGTAATGCTGTTGTACATGTAAAGGAATATGTCTGAGGATAAGAGACGAGATAGTAGTGTGGGAAGAAAAGCAAATAAGAGATAAAGAACAGTACTATTAGAATGAAACACTATATCTATAGAATATTAATGAGCTAGTACACTTCATAATAGTAATGTGTGAGGCGCGGACATTAAATAAAACGGTAGCAAAGAAAATCGCAGCTTTCGAAATGAGATGCTACAGAAGAATTTTACGTATACTATGGGCAGCTAAAAGACAAATTAAGAAATGCTAAAATCAATAAATGTCGAAGAAGACTCGCTCCATAACAATATCTTGACAAGAAAATATTTTGGTAATGTAAAGAGACATGACAGCATGTAAAAATTAATAGCTGAAGGCAGAGTTAGCAACAATAGGGGAATAGGCCGGCCACCCAAGACGACGATGGTGCAGTAATATATCAGATTGTTTAAACATGTCTCTAGCTGTGGCAGGTCAACTCGACCAGAATCAGTTTTCAGAAAATCCATAAGGAAGACCACATTCTGGAAATAATGTCACATGATAAATGAAGTACACTTCACATTTAGTGTAGGAACATGTTTGCTTCCATATCCATTGTTAACCCTTTACCTGCTACATTTTTCACATTAACTGATCCCAACTGTGCTAAATTCTTTCCCTGTGTGCTGAGGTTACATTTATTTATTATTATATTTGAGCTAAAAAAAAAGTCAAAGAGCTTCCACTTTACCTGCTGTTTATTATCACCAGTAAATATATTACACACTGATGGTATCATTGACTGATGCTGGTGCTTGGTAATTTCACAGTGAAATAGTTTTTAGCTATGAGGAGATAAAAAAACAACAAAACAGTGAACTGCTCTATAGCAGTAAGATAGAGGAATGAGTAAACTTGTTGGTAGCAGCTAAAGGGTTAAACTTAGTTTGTATCATTACTACATGTTTATATTTCATATTTTATGTATTTCAACATATCTTTGTTTTATTCAATTGTTTTATATTTGTATGATGTTTCATATGTTAGTCCTTGCTCATTTAAAATTTAAAAAATGTTTCTTTGTCAAACTCAAGGTGTAATTTATGTATCTTGTGGAACATTTATCAAGCTGATAAGTTATTTTATCAAGCTTAATAAGCTATTTTATCAAGCTAATAAGCTATTTTATACAGGTAATTTTTTTAATTGCGATTCCTTTTTCCATTGAAATTGTTGATCTGGTATAAATATTGACAAGAAAACAAAGAATGAAATGGTTAGGTCATCTTATTATATTGGATGATCCAACATTTCAAGCTGTTAGAGCTTACAACATGAAAATAGAGAAAGTGAAAATCGGCATGGGAAAATCAAGGAAAAGGTGGGATTGACTAACATCCCAGGATTCCACCACATATACTATTTTAATATACTAGGAAAGTCTCTGACAAGTATCACTAGGCAGTGACTGTAATGGAATCCCTATGAAAATAAAATTTGGCTGACCTAGAAAGACATAGAGAAGTGGTGAATAGGCAGATGTGGGAACAATAGGGAACAACGGGGCAGAACTTGAGAGAACTGAATGAGTTTTACTCTTTTTGTCTCTGATGATTTTTCTGCTCTGCCATAATCTGTTTAGACATAACTGTTAAAATGGAGGCTTCGTCAGCTTACTGGCACCACCAGTTAATTTAATTGACGATTTTAGTAGCTTATGGAGTCAAAATAAATTAAGGGTATTTTGAGAAGGTAGGTTAGTGGCACATGCACCCCGAACAATGCATATATCCGGTGTATATATATTTTATCAACTGTAGTGGGAGCTATTTGACGCCTTGTATTTACATTAGATACTAATTTTATTGTATTATTTGCTTAGACTTAGAATAGAATCCTGGTTCATTACAGTGTTGACTATTTGTTATTACTGTAGTATGTTTAAAATATCAAAAGTAACTTTTGTTATTTTGTTTAGCCAAATTACTACTCCTGTTGTGTTCATTTTTCTCTTTCTCTTATGCATTCATTTTTATCCTTTGATATAATTTCCTTAAGTGTGGTACTTCTTTGAATATAGGATTATATAACCCAAATAAATAACCAGTTTATATTAATCAACTGTATCCAGCAAGGAGTTCCTTACCATGGACAATGTATTCTTGTGTACAGTGGAATCCCTCTATAATACATCCTTTTATAACAAATTTACCTATTTAACAACACATTTCATAATCTTCAGTTATACTTATTCTTTATTGTATGCACAGAATGCAGTGAATTTCTGTTATTACATACATATTTTGTTCTGCCAGAACAAGCTGTTATAATGGGATTTGCCTATATATTTATATGCTCTAAATGCTCTATACATATTTCAATGCATGCACTTATCTTTATTTACACCTGCTTTTTTTTAACACTGGCTGATTTTCAATGTTGCTGTTGTGTGTGTGCTTGCATGTTTAGCTAAAGCAGATGTATTCTACAATGGCCTTTCAACAGAGATGGGTAAAATATGGCTTGCAGGCTAAATCGGGATTACCGAACCATTTTTACTGATCTGGTGGTCGATTTAATATTAATATATCCACAGAGCCAGAAAATATAGTCACAAATTACATTATTCACAGTTACTTCTATGAAATAGGAGAAAAAAAACAAACAAACTTTATTGCCCCATCCCACACAAGAAAAGCTAATCCAGTCTGCTAACATATAAATCCAGTCTGCTAACATATAAATCCAGTCTGCTAACATATAAATCCAGTTTGCCAACATATAAATCCAGTCTGCCAACACATAAATCCAGTCGGCTAACCCCAAAGGTTGCCAACCTCTGCCTTGCAACATCAATAAATGACTGCTAATACTTTCCCAACATGTGTAATGTTGTAATAATTTAGTATTTAATAGTCTATGCCTGATCATCAGATATTCTCAGGTTTTCTGGTAATTATATATTAAATTATACCCAAACTTTGGCTAAGAGCTTAGGCCTAGGGCTATATATCTTTCGGCAGATCATACATTTTCAATATTAACAGATAGCTAAAGTTCGAGAATTTTTGCTAACAAAAAAAACAGCACTGGGGGGGGGGGGGAGAATTATTATAACACTGAGGGTGGCTAGGTGTGGTTTTATTTAGTTGAAAAACTCCCCATCCCTGCATATTTTAGGTAAATATACTATATGGAGACACATAGTAAATACGTTTAGGGTAAATATACTATACTGTCCGGCTCTGTGGCGAATTGGTACAGAGCTAGTCTGTGACGGCCAAGGTATAGAGTTCGATCCCCACCACAGGCATTTGTGCAACCAGGTCGTTCATAAAAAAATAGCAAACTACTGAACGTATTTATATTGCCTAGAAAATCACCACAACCAACAAATGCTGGGTTGATAGCTTCATCCTGAATAGGATATAGTATATGGAGGCACATAGATAATACATTTTGGGTAAATATAAAAAGGTAAAGGTATGTCCCATGGCAGCAACCTGCTGTCGGGAATGAAGATAACTCTTCATGTACTAAACCTCAACAACTATTAGAGGTGGAGTGGCCAGTTCCCTTTCTTGCTGTCTTTACCTCCCCTAACTCATAAAAGGTAAATATAGACCTACTCTCTCTCTCTCTCTCTCTCTCTATATATATATATATATATATATATATATATAGGCATAGGACTATAGACTATACAAATTCCGGCGGGGACGTAGAACAGGTAGACCTAGAAGGAGATGGACAGATGACATCAATGACTGTATGAAGATAATCATTGAAGGAAGCAGGCAGCTATATATTTATAAGATAGAGTCGGGTTCAGGACATCATTTACAAAGACTAAGTTCTGGAAAGAATAAGTCCGTGTCACGTGATGATGATATTATGTGGATACGCTCAGAAAATATATTTTAGGTAAATATACTAGGCCTATATATGGAGACAAATATAATATATTATATATAGATATAAAATTTAAAAAAAACAAAAACCATGATAATCGGCAAAGACACAGAAGAACAAGAGCTAAACATAAACATACATGGAGAGAAACTACAACAAGTAAAACATTATCAATATCGTGTACACATAGTCACAAATAATGGTAGATGTGAAACAGAATTAAAAGGAGAATAGGAATGGCTAAAAGTCCCTTCAATGACATGAGGAAAATATTAACATCTAAACAAATTACAAACAAGTTAAAAATGAGAATTATAAAATGCTATATCTACTCCATATTAATGTATGGCTCAAAAACATGGACACTAAATAAACAATTAGAAGATAAAATTGATGCCTTTGAGATGTGGGTATATAGAAGAATAGGGAGAACATCATGGAAAGAGAAGAAAAAAAATAAAGAGGTGCTAAAGACACTTAATATGAAGAAAGAATTACTAAGAGAAATAACGATCAGGCAAATAAATTATTTTGGTCACATTAAAAGACATGACACCTTATTGAAGACCTTACTTGAGGGCAAAGTCAAAGGGAGGCGAGCAAGAGGTAGGCAGAGATACAAGTGGGAGAGTAACATCATACGATGGACAATTTACAGTCTAGCAGAATGCACCACCAAAACAAGAGACAGGGGATGTTGGAGATACGTTGCAGCCAACCTCCGTTGCGGAGACGGCACTTAATGATGATGATATATGGAGACACAAAGAAAAGTAAAGAAAGTACTAAAAACCAACACCTCTACTTTTAAGACTGAATTACTATATGCCTAAACGTTATTAGGATGATTTATGAAAAAGTCCAGAAAAAACAACAAGATAAACTTTTTTTTAATTATAACTTGAGCCTTCTTTATGACTTGTGTCCAGTAGACACTTGTTTCGGGTAAATTTGATTGTGAAAGAGTATCTATAGGATGGATTTAAATATTCCAATTGGGGAGGGGGGGGGGTTGTAGATGGGCCCCTGAGTCACCAGCAACAAGGAAGAGTGTTAGAAAAAAAGAGGAAATTCAGTTTTTTGACTTTCGTAGATTTTGTGTGTCCATTGATTTCATTTTTTAAATATTTTTTTTGGGGGCGGGGATTTAGGGAAGGTTATACTAAATTTCTTTTGGACGTGTTTTTAAAGCAATAAATGTCACCTCCATGCGCTAGCTATCTTAGGGGGAGGGAGGGGTGGGGGTCGAACTTCCCCTTTTCTACGGCTCGTGGGGGATAGTCAACTTCAAGTCCATCTCTTCACAGTGTCCTCTGATGACATGCAGGTCATAATGTTACTGCTCTTGACTCAGACCTAAAACATGCATGTACACATCGGTGTTAGTGTTAGCACTAACGTAGAGATTGCAGGGATTGGCTGAAAGTGTCATATATTATATAGGCATATGATGTCGATTATTTGATCAGATCAGGATTGGCAGATAGTATTAATTGAATATAATCACATTCCAAGTTAAATGTGGCAAATAGATGGCCAAACTCCAAATTTTTAAATAATTTTGAAAATTGACCACAAAAAGCGTAAAAAACATACCAAAGCATAATTTTCATGTCCAATGGCATTTAAAAATTGTTAAATACTGGCAACCCTGAAGCAGGCTCCCACAATAATCTATGAAGTTTCAGAAGTAGCTCAGAAAACGTCAATGTTTCAAAATGGTAATACACCGACCTATTGATTACCTAGCACGCTGATGGTAAATAATACATATTATTGATTAGTAACCACAAGAAGGAACTCGTGTGTTGTTACTTAATAACCAAAAAAAACCACGTTTTACATAGTCACTGTAGTAATGAAATTATGAATAGATTTGACATGTGTCAGCTGATCAATACTTGCCCAGTGTGTCAGATATAATACTGGTTATGTCATATAATTTGTACATGCAGTGATATAGCTTGTGTAGGAAAATGTGTCGCCTGGAGCGAAATTAACAATAAGCGTGTCCCGCAAACTGAAAATAAGACATCTTGGCACCCCCCCCCCCCCCAATAATACATGTATTCGGAGCGCCCAGGACAGACCCCTCCTCCCTTCATTACGTCAATGCTTAGATGCCCCTTTCACTTGCTTCATTCCATTGCTTTTTATTGCATTGCATGCTTAGCTTCAACATTATACATTGTTTAACATCAGGACCGTAGATATGTCTGTGGTGGGGGGGTGGTTACCTTAAAAACTGTCATTTCCTCGTAGTTATTTCTTGCGGTTTGATCTTTAATGGGAGGAGGTGAGTTTACCTTAAAAACGAGACATGTGCATACATTCTTCGATGTCGTTGGTCCATCGTCTTCTTGGTCTTCCTCTTCTTCTCTTGCCTGGCACTCTGCCATCTAGAATCAGTCTTTCGATACCATCATGTCGCTTTAAGTGTCCACAATACTTTAGCTTCCTTCTTATGATGGTATTTAGAAGCCACCCTTCGTTTAGCTTCAGTAATTTCAAAACTTCAATGTTCTTCTTTTTCTCTGTCCACGATATTCGTAGGATATTTCTGTAGCACTTTATTTCAAATGAATTAATTCTTGTGAATTTTGTCTTTAAAGTCCAAGTCTCGCTTCCATATGTTGCCACTGGGAAATCACATGATCTTCAAAGGGTTTCTTTAATATTATTATTACTACTTTGTCATAGCTTTCTCATGTATGTTCATTTGAGTGTTACAAGTGCTAATGTTCAGCCTAATCTCGACTGAACATGAGAGTGAGTAAAGACTGTTATTGTCTTATTTTACGGCCTTAGAAAGTGATTCAAATTGTTATTATCCTGCTGGAAACCCAAGCTGCAAACTATTTTATGAAAATACGTAACATACAGGAGTACTTTTCCTAGCTAAAACAGTTACCAAAATAAACTTCAATAATTAATAAGTGTTATTGACCAGCGCGATGCCCATCGATTAGAACACGTGCTCTGTGGTAATGAAGAAACAACATCTAACAACAATAATGGCAATCCAAAAAGTGGGATGCATATCTTTGAGACTAAGCATCATATTCAGAGGAGTACAGTTGGAATTACGTGTTTTTGGGACCTTCCAAAAGAACACTTTCACATTATACAGACGTGTCTTGGTGGTTGGTGTCGTGCAGATTAGCAGAATATAGTCCGGAGAATGGAGCGTGTTGTGTCATAGATTACAGATTTGCTGCGATGACTGTGTCTTTTAGCCTGATATATCCGACCAGCATGGCTTCTGGGTCACTTTAACTGTATGTAATATTGAACATCCAACTCCACCCCATAACCTTCTTAGTTGCCCATTACGATATGCATGGAAGGTAAATAGTGTTGCTGGTCTTTGCTCCCCCTTTGGGCCCGACAACATACGGGCGATGGTTGGTTGGTCTGATGGGCAACTGGTGAAACCTTTACATCTTCCGCAATGGAAATAAAAGGTATAAATAAATGCAAATAGTTCGTGTTAGGCAGATATGAAAAGTTATGGATGTGGAGATATGGAGACCATCTACGATATGAGTGCTGTGAAATAATGGGAAAACTGCCTTCTAAAATGACTTGACTTTTCCCGTGGTACTCATTGGTCAATTTGTGTCAGCATCAAATGAAAATCACGGGAAAAGTCTAATGAATTATTTTAGAAGGTATTTTATCCAATGAGACAACAGTTAAATCGCTGATAGTCACAAACTAAAATCTAGCACTAAATAGCATGGAGGTTCAGGACATAAACAATTTTGATGTCGGGTGGGTAATTGGTTTTTTTTCCTCGGGCAAAATTCATGGTCTACGTTCCGGACCTCGAATATTTTGCTAGATGTCAATCTGAAGAGCTTTTTTTTTTTTTAGTCCTGTGAGAGGAAAAAAACCTTGCTCTATCACGATGTTAACACTTTTGTCGCCTCAGGTTCTCTCACTAAAGGTGCCGACAGAACATGTTAAGTAGCATCATTAATGATTGTATATAATCATATACTCTTTATTATTATTTAGCGTCATGGTTTATAACTTGTTTGCTATAGCATCTGGTATTTAATATTTTGTGCACTCGGACAATTTTAAATAAATCGATAATTAATTTGGCTGACCAGTAAAAATGTCCGAATTTGACCCGATAGTGTCTACTTAAGACGAGATCAACTTTTGGGTGATTGCATTGAGGCACACAACTCTAGAAAATACTACTATTTATCTAGGCAGCCGTGATTCGATGAGGAGGGGGGGGGGGAGAGGGTCATGTTAGGGAACATTATTTGTTATTGCATTGTGTTCTGTGCAGAACATATTACTTATTAACGTGTATTTTTATTTACTATATTGGTTGCAGTTTTTTGTATGTGGGTATTGCTTTTTATGCTTCAATATTTAACCTCCATTAGTAATATGATTTAATATTTTATTTTGTATGTCTTTTTGGTACAATACAAGAATCAGTGGACATGTTTCTACGGAACAAATAGCTAACATAATTAAACGGAACGAAAGTCCGAGAAAGACGCATATACCGACCAATCCAATATTCGACACGTTGCGCGATGAGCCCCTGACCACTCGACATGCGCGCTGCACACTGAGTGGGAGGTGGATGGCCAATTTATTGTGTACATATAGCTAGATCGGTATTTTAAGTTTCCGAGATAGTGCAATAGCATACGATATTAAAAAGTTGGTATGTTGTCACATGAGTTGTCCACTGATTCTTGTACTATTTCTACTTCGCTTCTAAGTTTATTATTTTAATTGGTCCGTTTAGTTTTATCAATATTTGGCACGGTTAATTGTTTCGTCATTTATATGTTCTTTTGTGAAACTTTCTTTTTGCTGTAGTTCGAACAAACGGAACGAGTTTTGTTTTGCTGTTATATCTGTGCCTTTTGCTCATGCACATCCAAATGCAGCATGCATTTTAAGTCGCTGTGACCTTCTATAGGATGGAACATCCAACTTTATCTCGGAATATCTTTAGTTGCCTCCTACGACATGCATGGTATATCACAGCGTGGCTAGTCTTTCCTTACTTTCAGGCCTTGACAAAACATGGGCGAATGTGTATGCCCATTTTTATGATCTGCATTTTATTTGCTGGTTTGTGTTGCTTCTTATTCTTGCGTTCATGTGTGATTTAAAAAAAAAATTATATTTATTGTACGCTCCTTTTTGCTCGGCAGCGATCCTTGGCAATATAAGACCTATCAAATAATGGGAAATCAAGCTTTCTTAAATCACTCATTTGACTATTGCCTTGTTGACTATTCCCTTGATTTTCATTGGCTGTCATACAAAGTATAATCATAGTGACCAATGAAATCATGGAAATAATCAAACAAGTCATTAAGACGTCTGGATTTCCCATGTTCCAACACGTCTTATATTGTCGAAGGTGCCTGTGCTAACGTTTGTATTATCTGCACTAGAATTGTCTTGATGGACAAAAGGTCATCACTGTCAGCAGTAATAAGCGTGTAACAAGCGTTGTATGTTGACTCTGTAATTCCCTTACTTATTTAACATATATAAATAAGGTTGTCCTTTTTTATATTTCATTTGATTATACGTATTCTTCTTCTAACCCTGATAAAGTTAGCAGAAGCTGTCCATCTCAGGCGATACTGTGATAAAGTTAGCAGAAGCTGTCCATCTCAGGCGATACCCTGATAAAGTTAGCAGAATCTGTCCATCTCAGGCGATACCCTGATAAAGTTAGCAGAATCTGTCCATCTCAGGCGATACCGTGATAAAGTTAGCAGAATCTGTCCATCTCAGGCGATACCGTGATAAAGTTAGCAGAATCTGTCCATCTCAGGCGATACCCTGATAAAGTTAGCAGAATCTGTCCATCACAGTGTATGATACACACAAAAAAACAGACAAGTTGTTGCATCTCTCTGTTGTATGTGGAGATGATTTAAAAGTCTAATCCTGGCATAGAATCTTCTACCACATTCGGGGCACGTCTAATGAGATTTGCATCGAGTCTTTCGTCAAGTATACAGTCCTACTGACACTTAAGAATTATCTTTCTAAAGTGACGCATTGCTTGTTCTACGATGTTCATTTGTAACTTTTTGTTGACCGCCAATGAAAATCATGGGAAAAGCATAACGTTAGAAACATATTCCCAATTTAACCCACTGGTTTAATATAGTCGAAAGGACGCGGTTGTAATGATGTATATTTGGTGTTTTGTACTTAATGTTTTCCTAGAGCATGTTTTCTTTGTGCCTCTAAAATTCTATTCTTTTCAACGATGTGAGAACTTCTGTTGATATGTTTGGTCCACATTGGACGATTCTGAGCAGATGGTTCCCAAGAGCTCACTTCGATATTGATCCTCGCTAGAGACACTACAATAGTACAAACTCTCAGAGCATTGGGTATGTCTGCTATATCCATAGGTTGACCGTCTATTATGGTAGCGGAACTGACCAATTTGTGGACTCGCTCCTTACCCGCCACACCAGTACAACTCTCAGAGCATTGGGTATGTCTGCTATATCCATAGGTTGACCGTCGATTATGGTAGCGGAACTGACCAATTTGTGGACTCACTCCTTACCCGCCACACCATGATGTCTAGGAACAATGATAAAGATGATTTTGAGCAATGAGTTCAAATTTTTAGCTCTCTCCAATGACATCACCATTTATCTCTCTATTTATTGTTATTTCCAATTTTGCCGTTAAGCGTCGTAAAAAGGGGGGGGGGTGGACGGGTATCTGTAGCCATTTTGGTGGCAAACAGTCAGCCCGTTTCTCTGTAAAGTTTCCTTGAATGTCTCCTCATTTCTAGTAATTGTGTAATTGGTCTTCCTCGTGCCTTGTATCATAAACTTCTGATGTTGTATGTACGAAGGGCTGGTTGCGTCAGTTCTATTCTCATGAGGTGCCCAGTAAAACCTATTTGTTGTTATCTCTCGATGTAGTCTTAAAACGAGATAGTCTGTATTTCTTTCTTGATATCAATATCTGTATTTCTCCGTCGGGCTCTTCTTGTGCCATTTATAGCTTTCATCAAACATCTCATTTCTCCATCGGTCTCTGCCATTTATAGCTATCCTCAAACATATCATTTCTCCGTCGGGCTCTTCTTGTGCCATTTATAGCTTTCCTCAAACATCTCATTTCTCCGTCGGGCTCTTCTTGTGCCATTTATAGCTTTCATCAAACATCTCTTTTCACGCTCTGTGATCACCTATCCATCCATGGTCTAAGCATAACATCAAAGTTTGCGTTGGATGCACCACAATCATACTTTTCTTTGTAGCGAAACGTGACACTTGAACGTTGGATGTTCACCTATTCATCGGTGTTTTATTATTCAGCGATCGTTCTCAAATTCCTGACGGTTGCAGGGTGTCGTCCGGGGAACGGAACTTCACATAGCAGCAATCAACATCAGAGTTTTTATGTGCCTTATACATCCGACGTAAGAAAAAATTGGAAGGCAGCAGACTAGTTTTTAATCATGTCCATTCAGCTGGCACCTATTCACCTCACAACTTGATTCAACACGTATTTTGACGTGTTACTAATTTTCGTAAAATTTGAAAAAAAGTGTACTGGTTCGTATCTTGTAAGGAGCAAGGGATTTGTGTTCTTCTGTTTATCTGTAAACAGTGAATATTTCTTGTCGTCCTGGCATGCAATGTCTTCGAAATATGTTGGATATTTATTTTCTGGTGTTTTTAGCATGACCAATTCCTGTTTTGTTTTGTATTTTTTTAGTTTGATTTTTATTGCATGCGGGTTTCAATATTTTGGGATAAGCGGTTGTTTTAAATTGAAAGTTTTACTTCACGGTTTGTAGTAAAATTGAGATTGTAGTCACACTAAGTTGTGCCAAAGTGAGATTGTAGTCACACTAAATTTTGTAAAATTGAGATTTTAGTCATACTAAGTTGTGTCAAATTGAGATTGTAGTCACACTAAGTTGTGCTAAATGGAGATTGTAGCCACACTAAGTTGCGTCAAATTGAAATTGTAGTCACACTAAGTTGTATCAGATTGAGATTTTAGTCACACTAAGTTGTTTCAAATTGAGATGGTAGTCACGCTAAAGTTGTATCAAATTGATATTGTAATCACTCTAATTTGTATCAAATTCGATATTTTGCTTCTAGTCTGCAGACTAACTATGATATGTTAATGTGTTCTAATTTCGAACTTTATATGATGTTTTTAACTTTACAAGAATGAATATGTCGCCTCATTGATTGTTACTCTGATGTAACCAGTAGAGTATCAAATGACTTCACTTTTCAGCCAAGAAATGGTACAACTAAACGTGGCTAGACTTCTACAAGGCATCTTCTTTCTGCCTTTCTTCATGAGCATGTCCGTCACAATGTACGTCACATTCACCACCTTGACGCTTGCATCCGATCTGGCCATGACTTCCGATCTAGTTTTCATGACCTTTGGTCTCTTCCTAACTTTGAGGATACCGCTGACTATATACATACCATTTGCCATACAGTACATCGCAGAGATTGCGGTTGTCAGCGCACGAGTTCAGGTCAGCATGGACTTTTCTTTTATTGATCAATAATAATTAAAGGTATTAGAACACGTGGTTGACATTTGTCTTTAGTGACAGCCCGTGATTAGTGAGGGGGGGGGGAGGTGACAGTACAACTAGTGCAACTAGAAATATTTTAAAATCACCAGGTGGTTCTCCTAGGTTAGTTCAGCCTAAGGAAATGAATACCAGAACAGTAAAGACGGCAAGCGTGATGACTGCATCATCAATTGACATGCCGCTAGTCAATAAAAAATACCATATTTCCTGATGTGACTCAGGCTTGAATAACGAGAATTTGACATTTTTATGTTATTAACAAAATATAAGGTAATGTTCTGCTATTATTAGAACACGAGATAGCTGCAAAAAATAGTTCCCGGTATTAGTGGATTATATAGAAATAAGTAACAATAGAATTATCTAAGCTACATTTCCTTCAAAGTAGTTCCCTTCGACAACTGCACAATTTTGCCAACATGCATACAGCTGCTTGGAAACATTCATGGGGTTAATTATTTTGACACCTCTCTCAACTGTCTTGTCGCATTTTTTCATCCTTCAATCATGAAAATAATCATCGGAAAAATTGGCTGCCCGTTTAGTGTCAATTTCAGTCGAAGGAATACGAAAAAATCAGCCAAGACAATGTAGGGAGAATATGGATTCTGTTCCAATGTAATGACATTGTGCTTTATGAGGTACTGCGTTATCATTAAATATTGAAGGCTAAGCGTATTTTCATGCAGCTTAATCCAACTGTTTGTTCTCCATTTTTCTAGTCGTTTTCATCTGATTGTATCTCATAGATGACGGAAGATATAAACGTACATTTCCTTGTTAACCGTTGTGCTTCCAGGAATGAAATCATGGTAGACAATACCTGGGAAATTAAAAAAACAACTTCCAACACAACTTATCCTTTGCTCTTGTCCAAACGAAATGTCTGTACGTTGACAAGCTACGTGTTGAAGTTCATGAGAAGAAAACGACCAGAAAAAATGGATAACAAACAGTTAGATTACGCTGCATGACAACGTACCAGTACATCGATCCCTACTGGTGAAGCAATACCTCGCAAATGTTGTTACTTTGGAATAGCCACCATATTCTCTCGACCTTGTCCCGGCTGATTGTGGTCCTGTTCTCTCGACTGAAACCGGCACTGAACGAACATATCTGTTATTAACCAGATATAAGTTGGTGGAGTTGTTATTAACCAGATATAAGTCGGTGGGGTATGTTATTAACCAGATATAAGTCGGTGGGGTATGTTATTAACCAACTGTAAGTGGTCGGGGCTATGTTATTAGTAAAATAGAAGGAAATGTTATGTTAAAATATAGAGGGAGATTAGGTTAGTAGTGATTACCTCTGAAAGTGTGTGTGAGAGAGAGAGAGATAAATAAGTAAGGGGGCCAACTCTTGCTTATTATACCAATTATTTTTACGAGTTTTCATTAACAACTCCGCGAATACTCATATCATTCATGTCCATTCGACTCGATCTTCATTCATTTTCACGTGACTCGATCTTCATTCATTTCCATTCGACTCGATCTTAATTCATTTTCACGTGACTCGATCTTCATTCATTTTCACGTGATTCGATCTTCATTCATTTTCATATGACTAGATCTTCATTCATTTTCATATGACTAGATCTTCATTCATTTCCATTCGACTCGATCTTCATTCATTTTCACGTGACTCGATGTTCATTAATTTTCACGTGATTCGATCTTCATTCATTTTCATATGACTAGATCTTCATTCATTTTCATGTGACTAGATCTTCATTCATTTTCACGTGACTCGATATTCATTCATTTTCACGTGACTCGATCTTCATTCATTTTCACGTGACTCGATCTTCATTCATTTTCACGTGACTCGATCTTCATTCATTTTCACGTGACTCGATCTTCATTCATTTCCATGTGACTCGATCTTCATTCAGCGTTATTTTGACCGATATAAATATTTGATTGTTGTTATGCATACATATTTAAATTTGATATTTCAACTCCAGATCTCGTGGTGACTTGCGTACCAGAACCGCGACATCCGCTGGTTTGGTTAAAAGCTCTGATATAAACAAATTGGACTAATATTCACGGTTGAACGGAGCGTGCCTCACCATAAGAGGTTCATTTTAACTCTAACCAAACGAATGTGTTCATCATAAATGTGCTGCAAATCGCAATCTTTCCCCGTATACAATTTGAATAATAATATAGTTGAATGCATGTCGGCTACGTGATTTAACAATCATTTGGTACAGGTTTCCCAACATTTAAAAAAAAAATATATGCCCCATCTGAGTCTTTCTAACATTCTGATACCCCCTCCTCCCTAATGTAACATTTTCATATTTTTTATATTAAAAAATTGAATTATTCCCTAAATGATGCCTAATAACAACTTGTTCTAACTGCCCCCCCCCTGAATAATTAAACTGCCCCTCCCACTCCTGTAGGGCGTGGGCCTCCATGTTTGAGAAATATACCTTTAGTGCATTCTTTGTACCTGAGCCAATTACGGGGCAGTGGGGTTGTTCATAGCTCTCCAGGACCGTATGCAAATGATCTGGTGTGTGTGTGTTTTTTTGGTTTGTTTTGTTATAGTCCGACACTGAGAATGACCGTCCAGGTTATAAGACTTACTGATTAATGCGACGTTAATCATTCTTAATGACTCATTTGACTACTCCTGTGATTTTGATTGATCATTACGATTTTACATTGTGTACCAGCCAATGAAAATAAATGGAATAGTCACATTAGCTATTTTAGCAGGAATGATTTCTCATTATCCAGTAGGTTGTATATATACGAGTGTTATACTCTGAGGTTGCTAGTAAATAATGTATCTAGAATGACCAATATAACTGATTCGATTTCATCTGCAGAAAATATTGGGCTTATGGACCGTTAAGAATTCAATAGCAATTCACTGAACGTAAATATTACCTTGAAAATCACTACAGTCAAAAAGAACTTTAGAATTACTCGCTTCTTCACCGTGTAGTAATTTCATAACTATCCTTATTTGGTTGACCCTATCTCTTCTCTGCACTAAACCATCAACCACAGCAGTGCCCGCCAGTGAGTCTGCTCTTTCCTTGCCTCTGACTACTACATGACTAGGGAAGTATATCCATGCAACACTTTCACAAAAACCTCCCAGAATCGCTACGAAATAATATAATTGATAATTCTGTTTGTTCAGTCTTTCTCACAATAAAAGAAATTTGGTGCAGCAAAATGATAGTCGAATCACCTATTTGTATATGTTGTTTGTGATCTATGGTATATTTAAAGTCGCGTATAATGAATCTGTATAGGAACAGTTGAGGGTGAAGGAGAAGAGACGATAAGAGAAAATCCTGGATTGAAAACATCATAGAATGATCCACGCATGGTTTTTCCACATTTATTATAGTCTAGCAGAGTGTACCACCAAGAAAGAGACGGGATGATGGGAGTCCATTGCATCCAAACTTTCGTTGCGGAGACGGCACCTCATGATGTTGGCTACAATGTGACACACCTATGACATAATGAGCTATCGGTCTTATTTTTATTATAACCTAAATATACAAAGACTAACAGAAATGTGAGTGAAAACAGACGAGACAGTGTACATTCTTGGATTGTTACGAAGGTCACATAATCACCATCTTCATACTCTGGGTGACCACATGAATGGAAAGTGGAGAACTTATGGGAATATCATGTGTACTATTATGGTAGTTTCAGTGCAGGATTTACGTATAAGCTAAACTAGCTATAGATTACGGCCCCCGTTTTTCTTGGGGGCGGGGGCCCCAAAAAATGATATTTGGCACTGACATATAATATCTGGATTTAAAAAGGCTCCATATCTCAAATAGCTTACGGCCTTATCATGTCTAAATCCGGCGCTGGTGATTTCTAATCTAAATCAAGACCTGTAGTTTAAAAAAAGAGATTTTAGTAAGTAGATGTGTTCTTTCAATAACAAAAGTTAACAATGAAAGTAGATGTGTTCTTTCAATAACAAAAGTTAACAATGAAAGTAGATGTGTTCTTTCAATAACAAAAGTTAAAAGTAGATGTGCTCTTTCAGTAACAAAAGTTAACAATGAATGTGCATGTTTATATACTACTGTAAAAGTTAACAGTAAATGTGCATGCTTATGTACTATTGTAAAAGTACGGGGTGTCAAAAAAAATAACTGTGCACTCATTTACATTGGTAAAAACACTAAATTATATGAAATCATCCACTCGTGTATTGGCTGTGCCTGTAGGGGAAGCAGATAATACTCACAATGTTTACCTTCCATGCATGTTGTAAGAGGCCACTTCGGTGGTTATGGGGTGGAGTTGCATGTCCTATCCCATATGGGGGACAAAATGATCCAGATGCCATGATTATGTCGGATGTGTCAGGCTGAATTGCGTAGATATTTGCAGCAGAGCTGTAAACCATGAAAACGCATTCCATTCCCAGGACTACATCCTGCTAATCTGCAGGAGTTTTTTTTTTAGAACGACCGCAGAAGAATAAGATGAAATATGAAATCATATGAATTGTGAATATTTAGGGCGGATCTTTGCGACGTCAGTATACAGCTACTTTGTGGACACCCTGTAGTATTTGCATCTACTTCGTGCGATATATCTGCTATTAACCCTCTCTGTACCACTTAAAATATACCCGTGATGCATCAGACTAACAACTATGCTACAGTAAACCTCTAGTAGATGGCATGGCTATATAGCGAGGCTTTCCTCTAAGGGAAGTCTCACTGTACTTTTATCTATACACTCATGTTTTCTCTTCAGAGTAGGAGGAATCTTCTTCAAGCATTGTGCATCCATAAAAGTTGGAAGTCTTGTTGGTATGAAATATAGATTAGAAGTTGGAAGTCTTGTTGGTATGAAATATAAATTAGAAGTTGAAAGTCTTGTTGGTATGAAATATAGATTAGAAGTTGGAAGTCTTGTTGGTATGAAATATAAATTAGAAGTTGGAAGTCTTGTTGGTATGAAATATAGATTATAATTCTGATGTCTTGTTGGTATGAAATATAGATTAAAAGTTGGATGTCTTGTTGGTATGAAATATAGATTAGAAATCGGAAGTCTTGTTGTTATGAAATATAGATTAAAAGTTGGATGTCTTGTTGGTATGAAATATAGATTAGAAGTTGGATGTCTTGTTGGTATGAAATATAGATTAAAAGTTGGATGTCTTGTTGGTATGAAATATAGATTAAAAGTTGGATGTCTTGTTGGTATGAAATATAGATTAGAAGTTGGATGTCTTGTTGGTATGAAATATAGATTAAAAGTTGGATGTCTTGTTGGTATGAAATATAGATTAAAAGTTGGATGTCTTGTTGGTATGAAATATAGATTAAAAGTTGGATGTCTTGTTGGTATGAAATATAGATTAAAAGTTGGATGTCTTGTTGGTATGAAATATAGATTAGAAGTTGGATGTCTTGTTGGTATGAAATATAGATTAAAAGTTGGATGTCTTGTTGGTATGAAATATAGATTAAAAGTTGGATGTCTTGTTGGTATGAAATATAGATTAAAAGTTGGATGTCTTGTTGGTATGAAATATAGATTAAAAGTTGGATGTCTTGTTGGCATGAAATATAGATTAGAAATCGGAAGTCTTGTTGGTCTGAAATATAGCTTAGAAGTTCCTCCCCATTGTATAAGAACCAAGAAGAGACCACGGCCGGGCTCAAGTCTATATCTGCAGACGGTCACAAAGAGGCCTATCTCTCGTAATTGCAGAGGAACGTTCAAACGAAATGAACATTATTATTATTATTTATAGAAATACTGCCCATAAATACGTCAACAATATACTGCACATTTTTTACCCCCTTCCCTTGTCAATGATTGTCAGGAATTCAGGGACTTCCCTGACAAATAATCTGAAAGATAATTTGCATCTCCTCTACCCCCACCCCCCCCCATCCTTGTCAATAATTGTCAAGAATTCAGAGCTTAATTTGCATCCCTGCTTAATTATTTTATGATATACTTCTTCACACTCCTCCCTTAAAAAACCCCAGAAAAAGTACTAAGTAAATGTGTAGTTTATTTTCCATTTTTTAGAACCATGTAAAAATTATATTTCATTCTTGTATACAAAACGCTATTGATGACGTCAACTTTAGGCAAACCCCCCCCCCTCTCCTTACTTTCCCCCTTGTCAACAACTGTCAAACTTTTTCCGACCCCCCTCATAATTATTGACGCTATTTCTGGCCAGTGCAATGTCTTATCTAATGTTTCCTTCTACATGCTCCGTATTCAGGATCATAGCGATTCTTAATCAATTTAGTTAGGTTGTTGATATAATATTTCTCCGTCGCTCATTCAATATTTGACAGTAAGGTTAACCTGATATTTACGTATCACAACTTGTGCTGGGCAGTACTACACTTAATATGTTATACCCGGTTGCAATGCAATGCTGAAACGCTTATCACCTGATTACACTTGAAGCTTTCATTCCTGCATAATCAGAAACACAGATTACATTTGGCATGGTTTCTTAATGTAATTATCTGCACCTCACGTTCGCCGATGTCCACAGTGCTTAATAAAATCTTTGCATTTCTTAATCTTAATAGTAAGTCACGGGGTATTGTAGGAGGTTAAAGTCACGTGATATTTTAGGAGTTTATACCTGTCACACAATAGTTTATAAGATTAATTGTAACAGAATAATTTAGAAGATTAATTATAACAGAATAATTTAGAAGATTAATTGTAACAGAATAATTCAGAAGATTAATTGTAACAGAATAATTTTGAAGATTAATTGTAACAGAATAATTTAGAATATGAATTGTAAAAGTGTATATTAGAAGATTAATTGTATCATGATATTATAGAAGATTAGTTGTAACACGATAATTTAGAAGATTTACTGTGCCAGTGTATTTTAGAAGATTTCTTCTTCTTCAGCGTTCATTCTCAAAGACCCGCTAGTTCTCTTGTAGCACAAGACTGGTCCTACTAGGTTTCCAGAAGGATAGGCCTATAGTCCAGAGAATGGAAATGCGTTGTGTCGCCGTTTTATTTGCGCCACTGGCCCCACACATCCGTCTTCGGCAGGATTTAGAATATTCATTGTAACAGGATAATGTAGAAGAATAATTGGAACCGGATAATTTAGAAGATTAATTGTAAGAGGATTAGTTAGAAGATGTATTGTAATAGGATAGTTTAGAAGATTGATTGTACTTTACATTATATTGTATAAGATAACATGACCCCCTCGGGCTATCAGGTAAGGCCCAACTCCAGTAGAACCAGAAAAAAAATGTAAAATGCATCCCGCTACAGAGATAATGTAGCTCACTCATTGATTAGAACAGAGGTGAGCAATCTCTTAGAGCCGGTGGGTTCTTTTGTGTAAGTGACAGTGCCAAAAAGCGCTTGTTTAAAATCCCTTATAGTTCCAAAAGTGGTATTTTATTGAGCTCAGTGGTCTATGAAAATAGTGAGCCTACTTTATCTGGCCTGCCAGATTTGACCCACTGGCCTTATTTTTCCCCACCTGTGGATTAGAGTAATATTTCTTAAAGTCAG
Source organism: Meghimatium bilineatum (assembly GCA_034231615.1). Lineage (NCBI taxonomy): Eukaryota > Metazoa > Mollusca > Gastropoda > Stylommatophora > Philomycidae > Meghimatium > Meghimatium bilineatum. The sequence goes on from CM067301.1 coordinate 28,901,789, forward strand.
CAAAATTTCATAACAAACATTCAACTTTGATATGTATTATTTGGGAATACACTGATTGAGGAGCGAGTAGCCTAGTTAATAGTGAGCTTGCATACTAACGTGCCAGGTTCGACACCACCAACGAGCAACACAAATCCTGTTCGTGACTTCGCACCTGACACGACCACTCCTTCAGCCAACTCAACTGTAAATGGGTACAGACGCATGAGTTAGTGGATGTAGAGACAACAAGGAAGGGAACTGACTACGCCACCTAATAGTTGCTGCGGCGTAATACATAACGATCTATCCTCATCCCCGACGGCAGGTTGCTGCCATGATACCTACACTGATATAGCAGGTACTACATTACATGCATGCATAATTGACTGCTATCGACTGAACATTGTTATCTATACCAAATATTACCGTAAACCGGTTTACTATTTGATGCTGAACTTTATATAGCCAATGTTATTGTATATTATTATAGTAAACATAACGTTAAATTGGCATTGCAATTGATTTTGGTATATTCATAAACCTCCTTGCCTTATCATCGTTATATTATATATTTACGTGCAGTTAAAAAGGCAAATTTGCAGTTAAAAAGGCAAATCATAAATTCGATCTTCATATCAATATCTGAACGTGAACATCAACTAAAGAGCAAGAGAGTAAGCTTAGTACGTGTGAGATGAGATGTCTAAAAAAAAAGCAGCAAACATATCACGAACATTCGAACATACGAGGAATGAAGAGATTATATTATCTGTTGAAACAACATCTTGGTCAAATATATTGACGAATAGAGATATAAATGGTTCAGCACTTAATGAGAGTTAGCACATCCTGGCCAGCATTAAGATCATACAGCATGAGAATAGAAACGCAAAGAGGCAGCAGAAGAAGAAGACCAAGAAGAGGTGGAGTGAGTTACTGACTTCCTAAGACATTACAATATTACTGCATATCAAGTGCCCAAAACGTTCTATAGCCTGACATCAGTCATTCATACGACACCCTACAGCAAAGGCATAGAAAAGACAATAGATGTATAGACTTGATGTTATGTAACAGTTATGTTTCATGCATAAATTATTTTTTATACTAAAGTAAATGCCTTTTTTTTACCTGAATGTGATCATGTATTACCGCGCGCTGAGTGCCTGATTGACATAAAATGGGTGTGAAAGTCATTTCGGTACTATTCCGTTAAACAGGTCTACCATCCAAATTTAAAAAAAATAACATCTGCGCCGATCCGAAGTTTTGTGTAATTGTGACCTTATTGACTGCCGGCTGATTCTTAGATACAAAATGGCTAACGTAATCGTACGTTTGTTAGAGATGTAGTAAATCTGTTACAGTCGCGAGGACTGCTGCCTAATGCAGAGATGTGCTCATTACCCACTGAGAGGCGGGATGCCTCGTTCGCGGCACCCATTCAGAGCCCTACCCACTCAAAGCACGACCTATACAACCCTCATAAATTCAATATCTTGATCAATATATTTATAGTATGGACAAGAGAAACAATCGCGGAAATGTTATTCGTTTCGATATCCGCAAAAAGGTAGACCCGTTTGCCGGGATTGAACCGTCTACTTGACGCCTTGGGACAAGTAATCTTTAAGCTTCTCACGCAGACACGAGATAAAGTTCATCGCCACATCACACTTTGCAAAGACAGGAATGCTGACTGTATGGAGCGTTGGACCATGGCTTTTTCTAGGTCCCATCGTACTACTGCTAGTGTTGTTATCTCTGCCCGTACGTGCTGGATCTTTCTTTATGTGCTACATGTACTTCAACGCCATACACCGTGTAGTGACACACCGCATTGTCAGTGCTGTCCAAAACACCAGCGAGATCAATGTCTGCTGTCAGAGAATTCAGGTACCTTTATAATGATGAAAAATGTAGAAACATATTATGACATACAGGTTCCTAACTCATGATTCGCGACCCAATTGATGTCGCGAAAGATTTTCTGTGAGTTCACCTGCCGATACAGTACACTAAAAATAATATTGATTTCAAAGAAATTTATATTGTTAATATATTTCTTAAAGTTTTAATAATAGCATACTTTGTTTGACAAATATCGAATATAACCCATAAAAATATGAGTATCTGTATATTTTGTGTTCTCAATAGATATACACTGAAGCAACACATGGTCATATACATCAACGAAAACTCAACCGCACATTTGGAGATTTTGTAACGAGTTGCAACTTCAATCATCGCATCAACTATATCTTAATTTCTAATTATATTGAAATATTTTAAGTTGGAAAATTAATGCTCAATGTGCTTCCTTTTACCCCATTATAAGCCATTAAAAAAATTATAGGCGTCACGTGTCACTATTTGTATAAAAATGGGTTCGTAGGTCACTCACATTGCGTCTATAAATGGGGTCACGATTCGAAAAGCGTTGGGAACCTCTGTTGTAAAATTATAACACCTTCTAATATATTATTTAAACTTATATTCTGAAGTAATAATATTGAATAAATAAATATGTTACAATTACCTACCATTAGTAATAACAAGATGATATAAACAATTATGATACAATGAATAAGGACGAAACCGTTGACGTTTCTAAGATCGTCGTCTGAACGAGCATTTAATAATTCAATTACGAATGCAGAAAAAATATGTATTAATAATATCGCTAATTGTTGGATCTTATCTCGTTGAATCTTCTATGGTTAAATCTTCTCTTGTTGAATCTTCTCTAGTTGAATTTCCTCTAGTTAAATCTTTTCTGGTTGAATCTTCTTTGGTTGAATCTGCTCTGATTGAATCTTATATGGTTGAATCTTCTCTGGTTGAATCTTCTATGATTGAACTTCTTTGGTAGAATCTGCTCTGAATCTTTATGGTTGAATCTTCTATGGTTGAATCTTCTCTGATTGAATCTTCTATGATTGAAACTTCTTTGGTAGAATCTGCTCTGATTGAATCTTCTATTGTTAAATCTTCTCTGGTTAAATCTTCTCTTGTTGAATCTTCTCAGGTTGGATCTTCTCTTGATGAATCTTCTCTGGTTGAATCTGCTCTAATTGGATCTTCTCTGGTTGAATATTCTCTGGCTGGATCTTCTCTGGTTGAGTTTTCTCTTGTTGAATCTTCTCTGTCTTTTTGGTAGACAAAAATAAACAAAGATGTAACAGTGTGTTCTCTGTTAAGATTAGAGTTTTCAGTCATCTCCGCACACACCAGATAGATACAACAACACAAGTATGTAACTATTGTCACCATTGAAGTACGATGTGCGACTATTATTGTTATTTAGTAATTTTTTATGTGGTGAATTGAGGAACACCATAATTAATTTGGACACTGATGTGTTGTATGTCATCGTTATCGTCACTAGAACTTTAATATAAACCCCCAAAGATAGATCTCTCTGCGAGGTGTCGGGTTATTAACATTATGTAGCGGTTAAGGTAAAGGTAAACTGAACCAGTGTCTTACGGTTTTCCCATAAGCGCTCAGCTGCCTAGTCAGTGGTTGAGCAGAAACCGTATGACTATCGTCGTCTACGGCACTTACTCAGTAGAGATGACGCCATTCCTCGAGCTTCCGAGAGCATGCGCCCTGGCAACCTACATTCTTGTGGTTGTGTGACTCACGGGAGAAATATTATCTCAAGTAGCTAATAACAGTGGACTCGAAACCAGAGTCTTCTGGCCGACAGGGGAATGACTTAATGTTACATTACCGCATCTCCTGACGCAATATGTGTGTATATCTCTGCTCCAGAAAGTGGTAATCAGATAGATTGCATGAATAAATCACTTCGTCTATTAAATGATTGTCTGTAATTTAAGATGTCACTCGTGTCTTGTCCGGGAGCTCATAATAGTAACACTTTAACCTGCCGTGCATATCGTAAGAGGAAATTTGGGAGGGGGTTGGGGTGCGAGATGGCTGGTCGATCCTGTTCTTGTACATTCTCTAATTTGTCTCATCCATCCTGTTCTTGTACATTCTCTAATTTGTCTCATCCATCCTGTTCTTGTACATTCTCTAATTTGTCTCATCCATCCTGTTCTTGTACATTCTCTAATTTGTCTCATCCATCCTGTTCTTGTACATTCTCTAATTTGTCTCATCCATCCTGTTCTTGTACATTCTCTAATTTGTCTCATCCATCCTGTTCTTGTACATTCTCTAATCTGCCTGTCCCCATCCATCCTGTTCTTGTACATTCTCTAATCTGTCCCCATCCATCCTGTTCTTGTACATTCTCTAATCTGCCTGTTCCCCATCCATCATGTTCTTGTACATTCTCTAATCTGCCTGTCCCCCATCCATCCTGTTCTTGTACATTCTCTAATCTGCCCCATCCATCCTGTTCTTGTACATTCTCTAATCTGCCTGTCCCCCATCCATCCTGTTATTGTACATTCTCTAATCTGCCTGTCCCCCATCCATCCTGTTCGTGTACATTCTCTAATCTGTCCCCATCCATCCTGTTCTTGTACATTCTCTAATCTGCCTGTCCCCCATCCATCCTGTTCTTGTACATTCTCTAATCTGCCTGTCCCCCATCCATCCTGTTCTTGTACATTCTCTAATCTGCCTGTCCCCCATCCATCCTGTTCTTGTACATTCTCTAATCTGCATGTCCCCCATCCATCCTGTTCTTGTACATTCTCTAATCTGCCTGTCCCCCATCCATCCTGTTCTTGTACATTCTCTAATCTGCCCCATCCATCCTGTTTTTGTACATTCTCTAATCTGTCCCATCCGTCCTGTTCTTGTACATTCTCTAATCTGCCCCATCCATCCTGTTCTTGTACATTCTCTAATCTGCCTGTCCCCCATCCATCCTGTTCTTGTACATTCTCTAATCTGCCTGTCCCCCATCCATCCTGTTCTTGTACATTCTCTAATCTGCCTGTCCCCCATTCATCCTGTTCTTGTACATTCTCTAATCTGCCCCATCCATCCTGTTTTTGTACATTCTCTAATCTGTCCCATCCATCCTGTTCTTGTACATTCTCTAATCTGCCCCATCCATCCTGTTCTTGTACATTCTCTAATCTGCCCCATCCATCCTGTTCTTGTACATTCTCTAATCTGTCCCATCCATCCTGTTCTTGTACATTCTCTAATCTGCCTGTCCCCCATCCATCCTGTTCTTGTACATTCTCTAATCTGCCTGTCCCCCATCCATCCTGTTCTTGTACATTCTCTAATCTGCCTGTCCCCCATCCATCCTGTTCTTGTACATTCTCTAATCTGCCTGTCCCCCATCCATCCTGTTCTTGTACATTCTCTAATCTGCCTGTCCCCCATCCATCCTGTTATTGTACATTCTCTAATCTGCCCCATCCATCCTGTTCTTGTACATTCTCTAATATGTCCCATCCATCCTGTTCTTGTACATTCTCTAATATGTCCCATCCATCCTGTTCTTGTACATTCTCTAATATGTCCCATCCATCCTGTTCTTGTACATTCTCTAATCTGCCCCATCCATCCTGTTCTTGTACATTCTCTAATCTGCCCCATCCATCCTGTTCTTGTACATTCTCTAATATGTCCCATCCATCCTGTTCTTGTACATTCTCTAATATGTCCCATCCATCCTGTTCTTGTACATTCTCTAATATGTCCCATCCATCCTGTTCTTGTACATTCTCTAATATGTCCCATCCATCCTGTTCTTGTACATTCTCTAATATGTCCCATCCATCCTGTTCTTGTACATTCTCTAATATGTCCCATCAATCCTGTTCTTGTACATTCTCTAATCTGCCCCATCCATCCTGTTCTTGTACATTCTCTAATATGTCCCATCCATCCTGTTCTTGTACATTCTCTAATATGTCCCATCCATCCTGTTCTTGTACATTCTCTAATATGTCCCATCCATCCTGTTCTTGTACATTCTCTAATATGTCCCATCAATCCTGTTCTTGTACATTCTCTAATCTGTCCCATCAATCCTGTTTTTGTACATTCTCTAATCTGCCCCATCAATCCTGTTCTTGTACATTCTCTAATCTGCCCCATCAATCCTGTTCTTGTACATTCTCTAATCTGCCCCATCCATCCTGTTCTTGTACATTCTCTAATATGTCCCATCCATCCTGTTCTTGTACATTCTCTAATATGTCCCATCCATCCTGTTCTTGTACATTCTCTAATATGTCCCATCCATCCTGTTCTTGTACATTCTCTAATATGTCCCATCAATCCTGTTCTTGTACATTCTCTAATCTGTCCCATCAATCCTGTTTTTGTACATTCTCTAATCTGCCCCATCAATCCTGTTCTTGTACATTCTCTAATCTGCCCCATCAATCCTGTTCTTGTACATTCTCTAATCTGCCCCATCAATCCTGTTCTTGTACATTCTCTAATCTGCCCCATCAATCCTGTTCTTGTACATTCTCTAATCTGCCCCATCAATCCTGTTCTTGTACATTCTCTAATCGGTCTTTTCTGTCTGTATTAATCTGCATTTCCGTTGTTGTGCTGGAAATCTAATAGGCCCATCGTCCTGACGTAAGGGAGATCCGGTGAAAGTTTGGGAATGAATATCCCAAAAGAAGCCCGTTCTCCCCCCCCCCCAATCCACCCTTTTTTTCTTAAAAAAAGAAAGGTCATGGACTCCCTTTATTATCAAACAAGCACGTAATCATTTTCGAGGTTTATTGTCACATATATCACTACATTTGATAATTACGATCTTGTGATTCCCTACACGAGTCCGTCATATCACTACATTTGATTGAATATAATTACCATCTTGTGTTTCCCTACACTAGTCCGTGGCGCTACGATCACATCTTTTCTCTCCCCCCCCCCCCCCACACCTTTTCAAGTCTCCGTTGTTCCCGTGAGGGAGATGGGCATAGAGTGTTAGTTGAGAATCGCTGCTCTAGATTACATCCTGCTGGAAATTTAGTTCGATCATTGTTGTGCTACACGGGAGATCAACCTGAAGTATGAGAACGAGAAAAAAAAAATACATGAAATGATAAACAGCTTTAAGTTCACAAACGTTGAACTTTTCCTTCCATCTAATTATTGTATAAATCAAGTGACATGTGTAAATAGCATGAATGAATAGTAATACGTTATAGTCAGTCCTCTAATTCAGTCGATTATTAACTGCTGGGTATTTTCCTATGTTTTCCTCTATTGATAAAGACCTTTCCTGGCATTGACTCTATTACATTGCACCCATATAGCATTCTTCCCTTTGTTTTTCTTCTTTAATTGGTTGTTGGTAGTGTGTCTGCAGTCCACCAATGTATTCGATATATAGTAATCGCTTCCTTAATTACCATGTAGCTTTCCAGCTCTTACACGGCTAACAGCATGAACAAATTTATATGTATATGTAGGCGATACCGTGACCATGGACGATACTATAAGACCTAACTGAAAAAGTAAACAAGCCTTCATTAGCTACGTTTTTTATTATTGCCACGTTTCCCATTGATTACTATTTATATACTTGGAGTAACTTTGCTTATTTTTGGCATGCAATTCCAAGTAAATAAATATTGACTAATGGAAAACATGGGAATAATCAAGAACAGGAATGAATGAGGGCTATTTAATTCAGATAGCTGTCTTCTACTGTCGTCCGTTTACGGTATGTCATATCTTGTCATGTATTATGGTGTCGGGTAACGTTAGACAAACTTGTGAAAGTTTGCAACTATGGATCATAGAACTCATCTAGTCATCACCAATGTTTCAACTATATATTGTGTAGTGAAACATCGCATTAGGGGCAGTGATTCTTAGGGCTCCTGATCACTGGAAACGGTTACAAGTGACTACGAGAAAACGAGATTACGTCCCTAAACGTGCGACTGATCCAGATGCAGAGTGCTAAGGAATTGCATCCTTTACAAGCGTAGGGAACACATGTGGTTGCGTCTGTGGGTCTCACCAATGGCCCACTGGACAAACCACCCATGCAACAAAAAACCTTAGTAGATGACATGCCGTTATATTGAGGTTATCTTCTTATAGAAGTTTCATGGCATGTCATCTATACAATTATGCTTTTATTTTGTTGTTGAAATGTGTTTCATGTTTGCTTGAATATATGTATGCACCCTCTGTGGTTGGGAGGGAGCCAGAGATGTACTGTGCAGCACTGGGGAGGAAGAAACTGACAGCACTGTTTTTTCCTATGGCTGAGACCCATCATAAAGGCACGGTGACTCAGGACGTGACAATCCTTTTGACTTGAACATTTGGTTGCATGCCTGGAGCAATAGAGAAGTTCGGCGTAACCAGTAGTCAATTGCTGGCGGGGAATGAGCACAGTGAACTCTATCTTGGCTACAGTGGCTCGGAGCAGTGCATAGGTTGAAACCTACCTTCCTGGAGTTGTGATAGTTATGCTCTGGCCCGGGGTGGGCCGAAAATCCACAGGCTTCCCAGCAATATAATGCCATTTAATGGCATTAGGTCAAAGGGCATGAGCCCATGGACCGCTGATCAGCAACCAACCAACAAGCGTAGGGAATGACTGCTCAATGTCGCTTGCAATAGACGAAGTTTCGTAGCACGTTTTGTATTTGGATCAGTCGCAAATGTACTTTCGTAAACGCGTGTTATTGTAGTCGCTTGTAATCGCTTCCAATAGACGGATTCGCCTTAGAGTCAGTTATTTATAATCAAGCTTTCAGTCATCTGTAATGCTTTAATGAGACATTAATTATGGTGTGAAACCGTGCTCGCCATACTCACAATGAGATCATTGAGTCATTACCATGATGTTAGTGGATCAGTGAATTATTACCATGATGGTAGTGGATCAGTGAATTATTACCATGTTGGTAGTGGATCATAACTGTGTTCGCCAACCTTACAATTAGATCACTGAATCATTATCATGATGTTAATTGTTCATGACTGTACTCGCCATCCTCACAATTAGAGCAATGAATCATTACCATAATGTTAGTGGATGAGTGAATCATTACGATGATGTTAGTGGATGAGTCAATCATTACCATGATGTTAGTGGATGAGTCAATCATTACCATGATGTTAGTGGATGAGTCAATCATTACCATGATGTTAGTGGATGAGTCAATCATTACCATGATGTTAGTGGATGAGTGAATCATTACGATGATGTTAGTGGATGAGTCAATCATTACCATGATGTTAGTGGATGAGTGAATCATTACCATGATGTTAGTGGATGAGTGAATCATTACCATGATGTTAGTGGATGAGTCAATCATTACCATGATGTTAGTGGATGAGTCAATCATTACCATGATGTTAGTGGATGAGTCAATCATTACCATGATGTTAGTGGATGAGTCAATCATTACCATGATGTTAGTGGATGAGTCAATCATTACCATGATGTTAGTGGATGAGTCAATCATTACCATGATGTTAGTGGATGAGTCAATCATTACCATGATGTTAGTGGATGAGTCAATCATTACCATGATATTATTGGATGAGTCAATCATTACCATGATGTTAGTGGATGAGTCAATCATTACCATGATGTTAGTGGATGAGTCAATCATTACCATGATGTTAGTGGATGAGTCAATCATTACTATGATGTTAGTGGATGAGTCAATCATTACTATGATGTTAGTGGATGAGTCAATCATTACTATGATGTTAGTGGATGAGTCAATCATTACTATGATGTTAGTGGATGAGTCAATCATTACTATGATGTTAGTGGATGAGTCAATCATTACTATGATGTTAGTGGATGAGTCAATCATTACCATGATGTTAGTGGATGAGTCAATCATTACCATGATGTTAGTGGATGAGTCAATCATTACCATGATGTTATTGGATGAGTCAATCATTACCATGATGTTAGTGAATGAGTCAATCATTACTATGATGTTAGTGGATGAGTCAATCATTACTATGATGTTATTGGATGAGTCAATCATTACTATGATGTTATTGGATGAGTCAATCATTACTATGATGTTATTGGATGAGTCAATCATTACCATGATGTTAGTGGATGAGTCAATCATTACCATGATGTTAGTGGATGAGTCAATCATTACCATGATGTTAGTGGATGAGTCAATCATTACCATGATGTTAGTGGATGAGTCAACCATTACCATGATGTTAGTGAATCATTATCATCATGTTAGTTAGGTATCACAGGTAGAATAGGGAAGCAACACCAGAAGCTCAGAAACAGCATCCTTAAACACTAAACCAGAGATCCTCGTAAGCTCAGAATGAACATCTTTCGAATATCTACGAGACAATCCCACAGTCTCATCCAGACATCCCCTAATCTCATTAAGGTGTCATCATCAGCTCAGATAGAAAACACCACATATGTATTATGCATATACATAAGGAATCGAGTCACCATCATCAATTTCTGTCTACGTTTTGGCTGCAACGAACTACCAATATCATCAAGAATCAAGGCAGCATATCTTGCATTTGCGGTGCTATATCATAGATGTTATCTTGTCCATCTCATGATGTTTTCCTCCAATTTGTATTTCTGCATACCTCTTGCTCGCCACCCTCAACTTTAGCTTCAAGTAAGAGTTTTAAGTTATTCCTTTTTATATTTTTATTTTTGTATTAGTACTTTTTCTCATGCGTAGTATTGATAGAACCTCTTTTTACCCCTTCCATTATATAGTTTCCAAATGATATGAAAATTTTCATAATTAATTGTTTGTACAGATTTACAGATCATAACAAATTAAAATGTTTGATTGGCAATTTATTTTAGAATTCATGAACTTGAATAACGGTTATGAGACGTGGGAAGGCTGGCTATCTGATTTCTCTCTCATTGTTGTTTTTGTTCGCATTACCTGTAGTGTTCTTTTATTTTACAAGTTTTTACTACATGCACTGATTTTTTTCATTGCTATTTTTTGTTTAGATTATTTATATATTTTACATGTTTGAGTGAATCGCACCAACATGATCATTTATTGAATGATATTTCAAATCTAATTTCCACTGTTGTAAAAAAATTAGTATTATTTTTATCTATCCTATTTGTATTCATTTACCTTATTTTCACATATATACATTCTTTTATCCCATTTAGGACATGGCAAGCAAAGCGACATTTTTGTTGCTGTAGCTATTTTATTGGCAATATTTATGTTCAGTAATTTTCCATTGTTTTATGAACGACCCATAGTAACATCTCCCTATGGCGAACATTGAACCGGATACCTACTCATCCGAGACGCGTTCTGTACCTCTCCTCTGCAGAGGCGGACTATAATAATACAATTCTTCAGTCCCATACATACTAATATGTATTTCACCTATGTATTCCACATATATTTTACGTTCCAATGAAACATTACGTGGTGCGAACGAGTTTTACAAATTCGTATTAAGAACATCTTTGAGAGAAAATAACGAGACGTGCAGATCAACACGAAGAATTGTTGACAGTGGTGAAACGGCTCAGTCATTCGTGGTTTGAACATGCAACGACACACAATTCACTTTCCAAGATTGCCATGCGGGTAACAGTTGAGGGTGGAAGGAAAAGTGGTGAGGGAAGAAAATCCTTGCTTGATAATATTAAAGAATTGACAGGATATAATTTTTTCCACATTCGTAATTATGAAAGAGAATGTTTGGTTGGCGTTTTGTGCCAATCGCTGCACTGTGTTATTCCTATAGGGCTAGAGATTTCATTTTTTTAAAATATTATTATTATTATTATTATTATTATTATTATTATTATTATTATTATTATTATTATTTTGCTTATATTATTCCCTTCTTGTCCCGTTTACTGGTACTCGCTAGTATACTTTCTTTCATTATTAATGTCTTACTGTTTGCTACCTGTTTTATTTGCTTGAGACGCACATCTTTTAGTGTTTTATTCGTCAACTATATTGACGTATAATTTTTTTTTTAGTTCCACATTCCTATTTTATCTTTATATTTCCTGTCCAGTTTATTAGCTGGGAAATTGCCTGATATTTCTAACGATGCTTTTATCTAGGTTTAACTAATATTACCAGGAGAGATAGTTAAACAGTTTTCGCATGCAGTGCCTACGTAGAATTATTGGAGTTAGATGCCAGGACATAGTCACTAATACATATGTATTGGAAACGTAATATTTTCTATTCTCCATCTGCGCACACTCAGATGACTGGGACATACTAGGGCGATGGAAGGTGTAGAATACCGAAAAATCTACTTTTATGGAGAATTACAGTCTGGGAAAAGATTTCAGGATCGACCTCGAATTCGGTATAAAGACCTATACAAACACGGTATGTATGATACAGGCATTGCTATGAAATCATATGAACAGGATGCCATGGCTCGTATGGAATGGAGGGGAAAGATCAGGAGTGGTATAAAGACACACAAAAAAAGTAATAGCAGTTAGTTTAAGAGCTGCACGTCTAAGAAGACACACAACAGCACACGATGGTGCAAAGGTGCAAACTGACCTGTGATTCCTTGTACATACTGTAGAAGACTCTTTGTGTCTCAGACTGTTCATGCCTGAGACTGGTCCATCATCGCTATGGATCGTAGATGTTATTTCTTATAGCACAACAATAATACTATCATCTGGAAAGACGGAACGCTGCCCACTACTAACATGAAATGTGAACTGGAAGCTGATGTGATATAATTTGTTAAAGAAGAACAATGAAAATACGAAGTACAACTAAGAAAACTATTGTAGAGCTCCTCATAAATGTTGGAGTATGTTGTAATAAAAATTATTTAGAGACACACATGAGATGTATATGGCATTGGAGAAGTAGACACAAACTTGAACATTTAGTAACTACGGGATACATTGAATAAACCTTAATGAAAGAGACACGGGCTGACTATGGCCAATGCGACTTAAATGGCCAAAGAAGACAAATCCAACCTCCCCCCACCCACACGACACTTATTTTAATGACAGAAATGGAAATGACAATATTATATACATAGGAAAGATAAATGGGAGACGATACAGATGAAGTCGCAGAGAAACGCTGTTTCGGATAGGTTGGCAGCACGGCATGGGGGAATATCACCAGCTGAAATTGTTAATAAGAAAAGGGACGGAGAGTTGTGGATAAGTTTGTTTATTGCCTCGCTACTAGACATAACCCTTGATTGATTTAACTAACAGTAGTCATAGTTATGAACCTTGTCTATACATGCACTATTCGAAAACAATACTGAAGGGAACCGTCGAAAGGGGGGGGGGGTGAGAGAAGCATAGGAGGACAAATAAAAACAAGAACATACAACATCAAGGAGTGGACAGGAGAAGATTTTACCTCACTCATCTGCATCGTTGAAGAGAAAAATTGCTGGAGGACTCTGTGTTGTGTACTGACGCATCCAATGTGGTATCCGTACGACGGGTTACGGGTGAAGAAAGAAGAGACATGCACTATTTCACATCTTACTCAGTAATGACAGTATTATCTTGAGATCTGTGTACAAGTTTGTACTGGAAGATTGTATGTTAAACGAATATTAACTCAGTACTGTCACATTACCTTATCACTAGGAGAAATGTTCCAGTGTAGGGTAACAACCCTAAATAGGAAGATAGTGGCTGGAGTAACACAGGGCATATGTCAAGATATACAAAAAATAGGTAGATGCGTTACCAAAATAAAACATAAAACAACCTAACAATGAGATACAGGGACAGACGACGTTTCGACAAAATAAAGCCTTCATCAGGACAACATTATCACTACTTGCTCCGGACTGACGAAATATCTGTGTAATAACGGAAATTCAGTATATACAGTACAAAGAATAAAGAATAAATATAATTGGACATCTTGAAAAAATATGTTAAATATAAAAAATGGTTATAAAAGGATGCGCTATAGAGAGATTCCACTGTACAATCAAAGTGATTAACATTTTTGACAACAATACTTAACAAAGAGTGAGGAGTCCAGAATAGAAGAATATAGTAAACATGTTTAGTTTGTGTAGGCTATGTCAGCTATGAGTGTTTCTTATCAAATATACTGTACTAATCACTTGTGTTATAATCAACAATAAATTTAGTTATGGTTTCTCAGTGCATTCATGGCTTCTGTAAAGTTAGAAGGCAGCAAACAGAAATGCATCCAGATTCTCGTCCAGCCGACACCGTTCCATGTCACGAAATGGGAATGTGTTGTGATAAAATGGTTCTAATCTGTCAATACTTGGGTAGTTATATGCGTGTTGGTGATTCTATGTTTGTATTAACTGAATCCATACCATTAAATTTCCAGAGAAATGTGTTCAGGCGGTGTAGATATTAAATCATATTTGAAGCTGTTGTATGATCCATGGTCGTATATATAATTATCTTAAAGAGAGGGCTTTACCTAAAAAAAATAATTTGTTACGGCATTTCGCCCATTTTCGTGTGTAAAGTTCCCTATGTGACGGACAATTTAAAGACCTTTTTTGTGAAAAATGGCTACGAGACTGATTTTTACCGACCTTTTGACCAAGTTCCTAGTGATATTAGCCATGTTCAAATTTACTAAAGGGGGATGGGTTAACACCCCGCTACCCCCTTCTTATCTACCCCCACCTGATCTGATGTGACCATAAAAGTAAATGCGCTCTCGTCTCGTGTCAAGGCGTGATATTTGCTGTGCTGATCTGGATTTATTCATATAACTTTCAGTTTTTTATATTAACGATATCAGAACTTGTCATTGTTCACACTGTGGCCTTATAATCATTCTTATGTGGGGTTGCATTCGTGTTGATAGTTTTGTGAATTTTTAAACATTTCCAGCCGTGAGCGGCGTGTGATCTGGAGAGTCAAACTACTCACTGCCTATACGTCCAGTGTTTGGCTGATTGCCCATCGTGTTCTCTACTACGCATTGGCAGCTGGTATACTCATCACAGAGTCCTGGCCCTCATTGAGGCCTGCCTCTCTTTACATGGCCACGCCCCTTCTGTTCCTGGTTGCTTACAATCTAGTTGGGTGTGTCTTTGAAGCCGTAAGATCACAAGGGGAATGGTATGCAGCGTCTACCAGAATACAGGTAAAATAATAAACATTTCTACGTACCCTATTGTTTTTTCCCTGCCAATTTCACTAAAGCATGTATTACATTTGTATAATGATATGATGTTCTTCCTTCGCAAGCGAAGATGAGCATGGCATGAAAAACATTAAATGCGATGGGGAAAAAATATATAATAATAATTAAAATTGGTAATTAACTAGTTTGGTTTGTGAGTTCGTAGATGCCCGATGAGTACGATTCGTGCACGGAAACTATTGCAGTGCATGCAGGAGTGCTGAAGGTTCGGGGTAGAATTTACGGATTTGTCCTTCCTATTCTTGCGCGTGTTGATTGCCCGCAGTGTTCTTTCTTTTTCAAATTTCGTGATGCCAACAGTGATCTGGGTGTGCCAGGCTGAGCGATCAAGTGTTGTAGTCTCCCAGGAGCTAGGATCGATGCTGCAGTGCTTGAGAGAGCTTTTTATGTGATCCTTGAAGTGCTTTTTCTGCCCTCCACTTGAACGTTTACCTTCGCACAGCTCCCCATAGAATAATCTCTTTGGAAGGCGCTTGTCTGGCATACGGACGATGTGGCCAGTCCAGCGGAGTTGGGACCTAGTCAGCATGAATGATATACAGCACATGTGGAGGCAATACTACACGTGAGAGGCATCCGTGACATTACTAATATATACATTTTGTCAATCATAGCTACACATGAAAAGTGATGATTCTTTCTCAAGGTGCACTGGTTTCGAAGACACCTTTCGTTGTGGATCATAGAGCTTAGGAGAAATATTCTGAATACTCCCAGTCAAGATATGTTGTGAGGGAGTAGTTTATTTAATCCGAGTCTTTTCCATATTTAACATTTTAAAATACTTTCAAATTGTGTTACATCTTTATAATATGTTTTTTCCATCAATTACACAAACTTAATAACCACAACGCTATCACTCATAAGAAGCAAACTGACATTACATTTACTTTTGACCGAACGCCAAGTGTTAGTATGTATTCTACAGCACAGGTGGATTGGGTGATCTTCAATTGGTCCTGTATTGGGAAGCGACTGTGTTTGTTCGTCTTTCTGTCCATGATATTCTTAGGGTGTCTGTAGTATTGCATATTTGGTTGTAACATAAAGACAAAAATGTATGGCCTGCTTAACGATAAAGTACCCAGTAAATCGATAAATTCACATCTTAGATATACGCTGATATACTCTGATAGGGAGCAGTGGTTAGCGCACTGGCTTCGCATATGAGTGGTCCTGGGTTCATTCCCCATTTGAGGCGGAAATGTTTTTCAGATCCCAATGGCTCCCGGGTCGACTCAGCCTTAAATGGGTACCGGAGTAATCCGGGAAGTAAAGACTGCGAGGGAGAGGAGATGGCTACCGCTCTCATTTGCAGAGCCTCTGAAATGTAACATCTCACACCCCTATGGCATTAATAATTGCTATGGGTTACTTTACTTACTTACTCTGATAAGCTACACAGCCTACGTTTTTTTTAAATTTTATTGTTTTGTAGGTTTTAAAAAAAATAAGACATCAAGGTTGAAACGTTGAAAATGACTTTCATACTGTTAATTGTATGTTTTCCTACTGTTACTACATTACTAATACCCCATATTCCGATAGTCTGTTAGTCATCGTAACTCTCCGACAACACGTGTGTTCTCCGTAAGTACACTTCTATAGTGATTTAATGTGTCACAGCATGAACAGAAAATCTCTTCACAGATAGTTTTGTATATTGCATATTATGTAAATTTTACCTTTGTTTGGTGCTCAATAAAGATAGTTTGATCAATACGTCGACTTTATTTGTCATCTGTTGATTTTTGGAAACTGTGATCCGTCTCTTAATTTGTTTGTTCTGTAGAAATAAATAATGTGAACCACCTGGTTAAATGTGTATTATAGAAAACATGCGATCGATATGTACATAATTGTATTTTTCAGTATTTGCTACGTGTTTGATCCTATGTGATGATTGTGATCTGGGTGGTTGTATTTTTTTGTTATTATTCGCGTTCATTCTCAAACGTCTGCTGTATCTTTCTTGTATCAGAGTGAGTAAACTAGATTTCTAGCAGGATGTAGCACAGAGAACGGTAATGCGTTGTGTAGCAGTTGTGTAGCAAGTAATGCGTTGTGTAGCAGTTGTGTAGCAAGTAATGCGTTGTGTAGTAGTGTTATTTGCGCTAATGACCGGAAACGTCTGACTTCTATCTATCTATCTATGTATCTATCTATCTATCTATCTATCTATCTATCTATCTATCTATCTATCTATCTATCTATCTATCTATCTATCTATCTGGCTGTCTGTCTGTCTGTCTATCCTGTCTGTCTAATCGTATCTATCTTATCTATTATATCTAATGTAATAGATCTGTCTATGTATTTAGTTATCTTCCTCTTCGTTTTCGTGGTCGGCCTCTAGGTCTGCCCTCACTGTATCTGTGTAGCATAGCTTGCTGTGGTATGCCGTCTGATGGTAGTCTGCTGATGTGTGCAAATCATTTGATCTGTTGTCTCTTAATATACTCCAAGATTTGGGCGGTGCCGGTTCTTTGTCTAATGTCCTCATTTCTCACTCTGTCTCTTAGTGATTTTCCTAGGATTGTGCGTAAGCATGCCATTTCGGCTGTCACAAGTTTACGTTTGTCTTGTGCTGTCGCTATCCATGTTTAACATTGGCAGCACAGCTGGGCATAATAATCGTTTTGAATAATGTTATTTTGGTGTTTAAATCTACATTTTTGTTTCTGAAGATTGTTGTCATTTGCCCTGGGGCTTGGTATGCTTTACTACATCTATTCTGTATTTCTTTGCTGCTCTTACCGTCTGTTGTTATATTACTTCCTAGTTATATGAATTATGTCACTTGTATAAATCTGTTGTTTCCAATATATATATATATATATTGGTGTTTCTTTCTGTTCTTCCTATCTTCATTGCTTCGGGTTTTTTTTCTATATCTTCATGTTAAAGGTACAACATGTGTGATTTGATGTAATCTGTCTGTCTTTGAAGTTGCTCTTCTGATGACGCTACTAGTACTTGGTCGTCTGCAAATAGCAGTTCGTTTAAGTTATCCTTCAGCTTGTTTTCTTCCGTTGTCTTTGCTACTTTGCAGATGTGATCTTTGTATGCTATGAATAATAGGGGGGATTATACACATCCCTATCTCATTCCCGAGTGAATTTGAAAATTATCCGATGTATCTGTGCTCGTTCTTACAGCGCATTGTCTATTGGCGTATATGCTCTGGCATAGGCGTATCGGATGCTGGGGAACTCCATATGACATAACAGTATTTGATTATAGATAAAATAATGGGCAGATAACACAGATGCATATCGGTCAACTAGTAAGCATGTTCTGTATTTATCACAGAAAATAGCATCCCTTCATAAACGCATGACTCATCACGGTTGTTATTGAAACATGTAGGGTAAAATTTTAACCGTTTAATTTTCTAGAATAGGTGTGTCTGAACCAGATATATGTATTGTCCTCATAGCAATCGTGTCCCCTAGAATATGAGACTACAATGTTCGTCTTGGTAGTGTGAATGGACCTGACATGTGTATTGTCTCCTTCGGAATTTCTGATCCCCCTTGAATAGAGTTCCCCCACCCATGAATCATAATGAAGTTACTTGGTGAGTGAAAGCTGCGACAGCTCTAGTCATTCCCATTTCTGGTTTATGGATACCCAGTTTAAAACTAAAAGAACATAAAATTTCAGGTGTGGTACTATATTGAATTCGTCAACACACATAGTTCTCTAGGGATATCTATCTTCAATCATGTGGATTAATGTGGAAAAATATTTACCTGTCTTAGTCTATAATATTATTTACCTATGATTTTCTGTGTTTCCTGCTAAAATGTGCAAAAATTATCAGATTTCATGAAATATTTCTATTTAAACCTTTAGTATTTCTCTTTAGTAAAAGTATTTTTTATTGGAGAAAAAGAACATAATTTTATGGTTATTGACAGCTGAACAGCAGAGGGTAACATTCTAGAAGTTCATAGCTGAACAGCAGAGGGTAACATTCTATAAGTTGACAGCTGAACAGCAGAGGGTAACATTCTAGAAGGTGACAGCTGAACAGCAGAGGGTAACATTCTAGAAGTTCATAGCTGAACAGCAGAGGGTAACATTCTAGAAGTTGACAGCTGAACAGCAGAGGGTAACATTCTAGAAGTTCATAGCTGAACAGCAGAGGGTAACATTCTATAAGTTGACAGCTGAACAGCAGAGGGTAACATTCTATAAGTTGACAGCTGAATAGCAGAGTGTAACATTCTAGAAGTTGACAGTGAACAGCAGAGTGTAACATTCTAGAAGTTGACAGTGAACAGCAGAGGGTAACATTCTAGAAGTTGACAGTGAACAGCAGAGTGTAACATTCTAGAAGTTGACAGTGAACAGCAGAGGGTAACATTCTAGAAGTTGACAGCTGAACAGCAGAGGGTAACATTCTAGAAAATGACATCTATCAGCATGCAACAGAAATTGCAGGCATCTATAAATAACATTCTTAATGCAGGGCATGTAGGTACTTCTTCAGTAAGGAGGAAAATGGGGGGGGGGGTTGACAGTCAGTGTGTGCTATTCCCTCTTTTTCAAAGCCAGGATTTTCTACACCACTTCTTGTCCTTCGCAGCTCAATTGTTCACTCGAGAATTATCTTTGAAAGTGAATGGGGTCTCGTTACCTGCCTACATCACGCAATCTTATTTATATTTTACCACAGTCATCAGTGATTTGTGTCAGACTGAAGTAGATAGATAATGCACATTTACCCATATCTTCTGCACTTTGGCGTGAGAAAACATTACATAGACCATAATAGTTTATTGAATTGATTGATTATGTTGCTTCTAATTGATATAGACAAGATACAATATGTTACCTCAAATGCTTTTTCAGAAGTTTCTCCAGCTTGAGGAACTGACATACTCTTCTCCCGTGGAACAACCTGCGGAAGAGTTTAACTATCTAGAGATAAATGCTGTCACTGCTAAATGGGAGACTGTAAGTGATTATGCGTTGGAAAGAATAAATTTTGTATTTGTAAGATAATAATAAAATACTTATTCTGCATCCGTTCTCAAACTCCTGCAGATTACCAGGATGTAGTCAGGAGAACAGAATATGTAGAGGTATGGTTTACAGCTTGGCTGTGATATCTGCTTTTTTGGCCTGATAATCCAACTTCAGTAGGTCTATAGCTTCTATGTCACTTGACCCTCTGTGAGTTGGAACAACTAACTACACCCCCACTGCCTCCTTAATCTCCTATTTGATGTGCGTGGTAGGTAACATCACTGTTCTTTTCTCCCCTTTTGGGCCTAGCGACATGATACAATACAAAGAATAAATGTTATTTTTCAATGCTGGTGTAAGCAGTAGGCTGGTGTAAGCAGTATGATGGTGTAAGCAGTGTGTAAGCAATGTGTTGGTGTAAGCAGTGTGTAAGCAGTATGCTGATGTAAGCAGTGTGTAAGCAGTATGCTGGTGTAAGCAGTGTGTAAGCAGTATGCTGGTGTAAGCAGTGTGCTAGTGTAACCCTCCTTTTTTCTTACGTTTCTCAAAACTTCTGCCGGTTAGCAGGATGTAATCCAGAGGATTGAATGCATTGCCAAAGAATGATGTGTCGGGCCATTGGCGCATATACGATGGTGATATAGCACATTTCCATTCTCTAGACTACATCTTACTGGAATTCTAGTAGGACCGCTGTCCTTCTACAAGAGAGGTGCAGTGGGAGTTTGAGAATGAATGCTGAAGAATGCATTGATATGTGCAAGAGTGAATAGGTTGACAAGGTGTGGAGGATTAACTTAATTGTACTCAATTTGCACCATATGTACTCCATCCCTCTCAATAAAGCGACACACCACCTGCCAGGAGTACAATTTATAGTACAGAACTTTGTACCTTCAAGCGATAATCCACAGGGAGGAATCCATTTGAGCACAGTGTAAATGGCTTAACCACTACTCCAGGGGCTAGGTATGATCATGACATTTGGGTTAGATTTAGCTGGAGTAGGTTTTGGTGAGTTTTAATGTATGATTTAGTTAGATGTAACATCATTAAATGGTTGTTTTTCCACTCCTACTAATGTTCCTATATTTTTTTTTCAATATGTAGAACACCTCAGATGTCAATACTTTGGAGGACATCACTCTTAGAGTAGAACAAGGACAGCTGATAGCTGTCATTGGTCCAGTTGGAGCAGGGAAGGTGTGATTATTATAGTAACATTCTTGCTGTCAGTATATTCTAGCATTTATGTTGGTTATTTATGTTGCTACTTCCCAGGATGCTTTCTGCATTTGTTTTTACTATTTAAAAGTGAATGTTGTTTATGTGGAGTTAATACTAATATTTTCTGTTTTTGTTTTGTATGATGATGAGGATGATGAAATAATCCCTTTAGCTGTGAGCAAGTAGCTCTTGACAACTCATAGCCTTTCTGACAAAAACACAGGTCTTTCTCAGTTATATGACAAATACGAAAATTCTCCTACTCTGGACCCTCTTCACACCTGCATGCACTGCAGTAGAACTTTCCTGGCATGAATCAGACTCATTGGACATCTAGGAACTCACAAACCCAAACCAACTTAGACTATTACAAATGTTTTATTGTTTTCTACTTGTTCATCACATTTTATTGTTTTTTATGCGATGCTCATCTTCGCTTGCGTAGGAGGAACAGCATCATCATCAACTGAGGTGACACCTGAACTCATAATGTCTCAATGGCACAGATGTGTAGATTATGGATACATGTTTAGTTACCACATGAAGGCATTCCAGTGCAGCAGTATCCCAGTATAGGGCACACGTCTGTGCCAAATATCTAATCATTCTTCTGTCAAATTTCTTAACTTTACCACACACTGATGGTACGTACTATTAGCATTCCCTGTCACGTAGGAGTCTGCCACAAGAGGACAAAGTTACAATGGCCTGCATCTCTCTGTTATTCGTGGGGTTATTTAATAGATCACAAAAGTAATAAATTCAAACAGGATGTGATAATCTTCATTCTTTTCACAGGTGGACAGGTTGTTACCAATGTTCCCTCTAAGACAAGAACCACTTTTCACAGGTGGACAGGTTGTCACCAATGTTCCCTCTAAGACAAGAACCACTTTTCACAGGTGGACAGGTTGTCACCAATGTTCCCTCTAAGCCAAGAACCACTTTTCACAGGTGGACAGGTTGTCACCAATGTTCCCTCTAAGATAAGAACCACTTTTAACAGGTGGACAGGTTGTCACCAATGTTCCCTCCAAGATAAAAACCAATTTTCACAGGTGCACAGGTTGTCACCAATGTTCCCTCTAAGACAAGAACCACTTTTCACAGGTGGACAGGTTGTCACCAATGTTCCCTCTAAGACAAGAACCACTTTTCACAGGTGGACAGATTGTCACCAATGTTCCCTCTAAGATAAGAACCACTTTTCACAGGTGGACAGATTGTCACCAATGTTCCCTCTAAGACAAGAACCACTTTTCACAGGTGGACAGATTGTCACCAATGTTCCCTCTAAGACAAGAACCACTTTTCACAGGTGGACAGGTTGTCACCAATGTTCCCTCTAAGATAAGAACCACTTTTCACAGGTGGACAGATTGTCACCAATGTTCCCTCTAAGACAAGAACCACTTTTCACAGGTGGACAGGTTGTCAACAAAGTTCCCTCTAAGTCAAGAGCACTTGTAAACAAAAATCTATCTGCATGGACTGATACATTTAGAGCACCACTTTTTCTAGGCAAACCATCTACCTAAAATGTCAATCTTCTTCAGCATGTTCTATTTAAACCAGTTCTATTTTTATTATATAAACTCTTTCTATATATAAGTCTTGTGAGCCAAGTCCAAACTGTGCGACAAAGGATAAAAATGTGCGAGCGAGCACACAGTTTAGCAGGAAGAGTGGTTGTCACCATATCCCTAACTTTCCTTACTTGCCTTCTACAACATGCCTAAAAAAGAAAGTAGTGATCCCTATTCTTTGCACTCTGAACTAGAAGTGCAGGCCTCAGTTGTCATATGGGTATCTATTGTTCTGTATAAATAGTAATCTCATTTATTTCCATATTTATTTATACATGTAAATAGTATGTGACAGAACTGAACATCATGCTGAACAATATGCCGTACAATATGGAACTTGAATCATGCTAAACAACATGCCGTACAACATGAAATTAGAATCAGTACAGAGCTTGAATTACGAGTTGAATTTCCACAGTTACCGCCAACACTTAATCATCAATTAATAAATAATTGTTTGTTTAGGATATGCTGCCAACACTTTCAGCAAACTATTATTTTAAAAAACAGCCTAGAAGAACAAGAAGTAGACAATAGGAACAAAGATCTTGATGTACCAGACATGCATACTCAAATGTTCTTGTTTATGGGCCTGAAATATGAACACTTTACAACACAAAAAAGGAGTTAAATATCTTCCGCTTGCACTGTCTTAGAAAACAAAAAATTGCAAGTGGCTGGACAAAGTTACTTAACCCTAACACTAACCCCAAGTCTTGCAGTGGGGCAATCTTGTCAATAATATCCTAGCTCAGACACCAAAGACTCAGTGACTTGGCCAAGTTCAGAGTATGAACAACTGCTGCATTGCAAAACAAATACGATAAGGGGAACTCTTACAGGGTGCAAGAAGAAGAGTCAGACCAAAGTTGCAATACAAAGGCATCTACAAAATATCTATTGTTGCCTTTGTCATCGCTTTTGGAAATTGTGAAAAACTGGTGGAAGAACATATCACATGGGGAACAAGTCAGTGTAGTTGTGTTAGGGTTTTTGAGAGCTCAATATTGTGCTAGGACATTTGAGAGCTCAATATTCTGCTAGGACATTTGAGAGCTCAATATTGTGCTAGGACATTTGAGAGCTCAATATTGTACTGAGCAGAAGAACACCAGCTCAGAAATAAGCATCAGTAGGTGGTAGGTCACTGGATACCAGTACTGTATTGGCTATAAATTCTGTAGACCTACAGTGTTAGGACTTTTAAACAGACATCACATGATGTTTTATGATGGCACATGATGGGCTGTTATACACATATTGTATCTATACTTGCAAGAACATCTATAGAATTGTTTTATCATGAATGGCTTTCTTGGATAGATGATCATGGAGTCTGCACTCATTCTCAAACTCCTGCAGATTAGCAGGATGTAGTCCAGAAATGGAATGCGTCATGTCATGTTTTACAGCTCTTCTGTGATATCTGCACCTTTTCAGCTAGATCACATTCATTGACACAGTTTCTGTGTGGGGAGGAACAGCCAACCCTGCTACTGAAACCTTCTTTGTCATCTCTTGCATGTCAGGTCACTGTGTGTTGCTAATTCATTGCACCCTACCTGTTGAGCTTGAGCTCCAGCAACACTGATACCAATAATGAGTAACTTTAATATGTTCTTCATATTTATCACATCAGTATTATATAAACTTTAAAAGTTTTGTCTGACAATTTTTTTTAATTATTGAGAGTTCCTGGGTACCTATAGCAATAAGTCCATGTATGATCCTAGAAGCAGGCCCCCTATAAGGTCACTATAGATTTATTAAATGCATAGAGTTACATATGATCTTAGAAGTAAAAAGTCACTATAGATCTTCTCATATAATACATTCCACATATGTGGGCCTATTATCTTAGAAGTAAAAAGTCACTAAGGTCGCTATACTCATACCATAGATAACCACTTAGATTGTGTAAATGGAACTATTTTTTTAAACTGGGAATCTTGCACATTATTTTACTTCAACTTACTGTGATCCAAAATTGCACTTCAGAGATTACCATTGCTGCTTTAGTCTCCATCCGTAAGAATATTTTCCAGGGGCCTATAATATAAAATATAATTTAAAAAATACTTAACTCTTTCCAGACCAATCACCAGTATACTGGCTTTATACTATGGGTCTACAGGACCAATCGCCAGTATACTGGCTTTGATTTGATATTTTATTACTTCACAAGGCTAACTCTAACCTTGTGAAGTAATCACATACCATCAATGTACTTATATATTCATATTCTGTATCCATTCCCCTTTCCAATGATATATTACACATACACTATTTATCAATATTAGTATGTCAAGTGATACAATAAAAACACATATAAGGAAATTTTATAAAATTAATTTGGTCCAAACCTAAACATAATCAAGTCCTAAAAGAGTTAAATAAATCAGTTCTATAAGTACAATAAACATATAAAGAAATAAATTATTTTTTCTGTATTACCAGTCGTCTTTGCTTATGACTATTCTTGGAGAACTACCTGCGCAGACAGGGCAGGTCAAAATGATGGGGAAATTGGCTTATGTATCTCAACAGCCGTGGGTATTCTCTGGCAGTGTTCGTCAGAACATAGTGTTTGGAGGTGTTTTTGACAAGGCCAAATATGAGAGAGTCATAGCCGCCAGTGCTTTAACGAGGGTACGTTGTTATTGCTGTCATGTTTGTGGTATGATTTGTTATCATTTAAAACTGTTTCTCATACTATCTTATAATATTCATGTGTGTTGCCGGGTGCCAAAAGAGTAGCGAATAATAGTGACACTTTTATCTGTCATGCAAGTCATAAGAGACTACTAGGGAGGTTAGGGTATGGAGTTGGCCTTTCCATCCCATAGAGGGTCAAAGTGATCCAGAAGTCATTCTGATGGAAGTGTCAGGCAGAAAGGTGCACATATTGTAGCTGAGCTGTAAACAATGACACAATGCATTCTTTTCTCTGGACTACATCCTGCTAATCTGCAGGAGTTTGAGAATCATGATGCCTTGGTTACAAAGTGGATTTTTCAAAGATCCCTGTGATTTAGCACTTGAAGATTAGGTGTTACGTGTTATGAGTGTTACTCTTGGTTGGTGGCGTGCTGCTTCAATGAGAAGGCAAAGTGCTTGTCGGGAAATCAAATTAGTGTGGCCATTACTCTATACATATTGAACCCTATTCAGAACGTACCAACCAACCCAGCATTTGTAGACAGTAGTGATTTTCTAGGCAATATAAATACATTTAGTAGGTTGCAATTGTTTTCTAAATGGTATGAATGAACAACTGCCTCCAGCAGGGTGTGAATCTGGTAGATTGGTCATACAAGATGTGCTCTGTACCTCCTTGCCACAGAGTTAGGAATATTCACCTAAATTATGTATTTTAACACCAGATTATGTATAAATTGTACTTTACGGATTGTAAGTTATAAAAAAGAGAAAGTTATCATGTTTTCACACCCCTGATGTGTATTTAGTTAATATTGTGATGTCCATATTATTCATTGACCATTGGCGTATGTTGGGAGTTTGAACATGTATATTGTCAAGAGTCCCTGTCAAAAACAATATTGCAGGATACAATTGAAGGGGAAGAAAGCAGAATGCCAAAGAAAGTCATGGGAAGACCACATCAAAGACTGGACAGGTCAAGGTTTTTCCATATTGAATTGCACTGATGAGGATAGGACATCTCTGCAGAAATCTATGTTGACACATCCATTGTAGTACCCTTAGGATTCTGATGGGTTCAGATTTATTGAATGGATGGATATATTGGGATGAGGAGGTTATCATCACACCATCACCATTTTCTTTACTGGATTGGCCTAAGTGCTGTTTGTAATTACAAATATATTTCCAATTGAACTAGTGATGAAAGCAGAGTATATCCTCCACAAAATACATCCAATCTGTTTGTATTGACAAGTATGAATTTAGAATCAGAGGTATGAATTTAGAATCAGAGGTATGAATTTAGAATCAGAGGTATGAATTTAGAATCAGAGGTATGAATTTAGAATCAGAGAGATCAGATTCTATGTGTATGCTTCACTACTCTGAAATACAGAAACATGGACACTTTAACAAGCAATAACAAGCAGGATTAAAACTATTTAAATTTTAATTATGGAAGAGTTGCGACTTGTATCATGAACACAGACATTTTGCATTTTTATGTTTATTAGTTCTATTAGAATTAGGGATCAAGTCAACAATATAATACATCCAGAAACAAGTTAAATGGTACGGTCACATAACCAGACAGAAAGAGCAAAGTATTATCCAAAAAACACTTAACAAACAATACGAAAACAGTCGACCTATTGGATGCACTCGTAAAAGGTGGATAGATAGTGTGTTAGAGACACTCGGAAATATAACAGCGGAAGAGGCAAATAGAAGGGCAAAAGGCTGTACACTCGCTCTCCCCTCAACACTGAAAGGTACACGAGGACAGAAAGAAGAAGAAGAAGATTAGTTCTATTATGAATTGTAGTTGCAGTATTATTTTATTAGTTCTATTTGTTATGTTTAGTAGTTGCATTGTTATTTAGTAGTTATGTTTAACAGTTGCGTTCTTATGTTTAGCAGTTCTGTTAGTTTTGTAGTTGCATTGTTATGTTTAGTAGTTCTGCTGTGATGTTTAGTAGTTACATTATTATGTTTAGTAGCTGGACTGTTATTTTAGTAGAAATGTTTATATTTATGTCTTTCAAATGTTTATCCTATCAAATGTTAATGATATTGGACATGTCCATCATGTTTGTAAGGGTGATGAAGAATAATATGGAATGGATGTAGTCGACCCAAGTCCAAATGCCTACTCGTTATTTCCTAAAAAAATTCCATTCAGTGGCATGTTTTGGTCTGTATAGTCCAAGGGCACATTGGGTAATAGACACCATCACATAGAGATGATATGTTCTTTGCCTGGAGACAAATAGGAAGGCTGTCATAGGCTAAGGAAAATCACCTGAATTACAAGCATGCTGAAATAGCATGTGCTAGGCCTATATGGTGCAGATTAAGTGGTAGTATAAAACACTTACTATTCTGTTGAATATCACATGCAAATATGTGATTGGTTATATGAGAGAAACAAAGCAGAAGAAGACAAGATGAAATATTTATATTTATTTGTGCATTGTGTCTTGATTCTGTCTATTTATTTGTGCATTGTGTCTTGATTTTGTCTGTTTGTTTATATGTGTATTGTTTCTTGATTTTGTCTGTTTATTTAATTGTGCATTGTGTCATGATTGTGTTTAATTATCCTTATTATCCTTATGATGTCTGGAATTAATTTTGTGTGTCTGAATTTTGAAAAATATCCTTATTTCTGACATCAGGACTTTGAGATCATGCCTCAGGGGGACGCAACTCTAATAGGAGACAGAGGTGTAAGCTTGAGTGGAGGGCAAAGAGCACGTTTGTCATTGGCTCGAGCTTTGTATATGGATGCTGATATTTACTTATTAGATGATCCATTGAGTGCTGTTGATTCAACAGTAGGCAGGCATATATTTGAAAAGTAAGCAAGTATTTACTATTTAATTGGGTGATGGTTTATTATATTAACCACATAGAAATTGAAAGACCCATATGTTACCTAGCTAAACATATGTTTTAACTCTGTCAATGTTACTTAGCTAAACTTATCTTATAATTTTGTCAAAATATAATCTAGCTAAACATATGTTATAACTCTTGGTAATGTCACATAGCTCTGTGAATAGACTATGTAATTATTATGCATATATTTGTTTGTATTTACATGCAGGTGTATAGTCAAGCATCTGAAGAATAAACCTAGAATACTAGTTACTCATCAAGTTCAGTTTTTGCCTGTGGCTGACAACATTTACATTCTTAAAGATGTGAGTATTCTCTGAATTTAATTATCATCTTCGATAAATATAATATTTGGGAGAAATAATTTTGCCAGAAACAATTGCTATACATTATAGCAGTGGTTATCATATGGACCAAGGTAACCCCAGTGATGTGCTGGAAGAGGGGGCACAAAGACAGTTTTTGATAATTCGAAGAGAGATGGAGACACAGACTCATCTAGGAGCACCACAGAAAGAGAAGAGACCTATTTGAAATTATAAAGACAATGTTTAATAATATAGGGTTAAGTAATGTTAATCCTTGATGAAAGTTGAAAAGCTTTTTTTTAAATGTAACGGGAGTCATGAAAACTATTTTTACATCAAAGTGCACCCCTTTGAGAAGCAGTGTGTTAGAGCAGACATCCTTTTCTGATATTCCATGGTTGAATTTCAGTTCAATGTGCTCTGATTACTGTAGAAATAAACAATATGATGCCATTTTTATGAAAGCCCATGATTATTGTATCTGTCAAACAATGGGTGATACCTTATTTTGAAACCATTTGAAAGTACCAATGGGCTTCATTGAGAATGCTGTGAGCATTACACAATTTGAGGAATTTTTGTTGTTCCAATCTCCAGCAATCATGAATGAGTACCTCTTACTTCTGTATACAATGCAGTGGTTTCTCCAGAGTTTTATGTCAAAACAGAAGATATAAAGAAGACTCTCAGTGGTATGCAATCTTGTTAGAAGAAGTCCCGCTCTGAAAGGATAAATTCTAGGGGTATTGTGACTTTTCTACACTTTGCAATATGCAGAGTTTCAGTCATGAACTTCAGCTTTCCCTGGCAAGTATCATTCCTTCTCATAAGTGTCCATAGCAACCCAGGTCTGGACCTTGGTCACTGTGATTGATAGAGCAGCCAGCTATGTATTCCCTGCCATCCAAGGAGGCTCTCCAATTATACAGGGCTAATATGTTTGCCTGATTCTTGGCTCTCCCAGGGAATTGTCATATCCTGCACAGGTTGCTTTTCACCAACACATACATTAGCAGCTAGGACTATGGTCAGGGCTGGAGCTCATCTTGTTCCCCTAAGGTGATGTACAATGTCAAGCTCCCTGAATGTTGCACCATAAATGGAAATGTAATTATACAGATGAAATGTACTAGAGGAACACCTCACTATATCGCATTTCATCTACTGCTGCATAATGATTGGTCTGATAAGCAAGTAGTGAGATCTGGCAGCTCCACAATGACATGACACACCTATCCATTCTTTATGTAAGATTCAGACTTTCTTGGTCATACAAAATATTCCTTTGGTATATCAGATACCATTTTCTTTGGTATATAAAATACCATTTTCTTTGGTATATCAAATACCATTTTCTTTGGTATATCAAATACCATTTTCTTTGGTATATCAAATACCATTTTATTTGGTATATCAGATACCATTTTCTTTGGTATATCAAATACCATTTTCTTTGGGCATTCTCTTATTTATGTGATTTTTGGTTTTTCTAAAGGTGACAATACAACAAATGTAATCTGATTTGACTCACTAGAGGACATTATACAATCCATGTGGATTATGTTTTCTGACTCACTAGAGGACATTACACAATCCATGTGGATTATGTTTTCTGACTCACTAGAGGACATTACACAATCCATGTGGATTATGTTTTCTGACTCACTAGAGGACATTACACAATCCATGTAGATTATGTTTTCTGACTCACTAGAGGACATTATACAATCCATGTGGATTATGTTTTCAAAGAAACCTTTCATAAATGTTTCCTAAAATGACGATCATAGTGTTTACATGCAGTCCCCAGGATGGTACTTTGAAGGGAATTAGGGTTACAGACCTTTAGGAAATTGTATTTCTCTTGGCTTAAGGATTGGATGCTTTTTACCACCGAAGATGGATGTGTCGGGCCATTGGCGCAAATAAAACGGCAACACAACGCATTTCCATTCTCTGGACTACATCCGGCTGGAAATCTAGTAGGACAATGGTCCTGCTACAAGGGAAATCCAGCGGGAGTTTGAGAATGAACGCTGAAGAAGAAGAAGAAGGATGCTTTTTAATAAAACTCATTTATATAACTGTAGCTGTTAACTCCCCCAGGGCAGGATCAATGGTCATGGCACATATGATGAGCTATCTCATTCTGGTGTAGATTTCTCAGAGTTGCTCAAGAGTTCTGAAGAGGAGAAACCTTCATCACCCATCTCACAACATATCTCTCTACATATTGATGGACTTGTACCAATTGCTGCCCCCATTGATGGACTTATAAAAAATGCTGAAGCGCCCGAGTTGGGATCTTGCGTGTCACTGCACAGCATGATTGATGATCATCAGGTTATTTGTTGTTTGTTTAGTTTTCTTCACTTCAATACACATGGTTTTAACTGCACTATTTTATATCATGCATCATTATTTATCCTTCCTGTGGAATATTGTCAGTTTTATATTTATATGTAGTTTTTCAATAACACTTCTAATCATTTTTTTTTAAATCTTATGTTTTCCTGTTATTGTACCATTATTGTTCTGTTAAAGATATTAGGCCAAAATGTCTTCTTATTCTTCTTTTGCGATCAATAACCATGCATCCAGTCTCATATTGGTCATGTATAGAACAGTTTGTTTTGTAGCTGTGCTCTGGAGCAACATTTTTACCATGTCAGGTGTTTTGTGCATAGACTTGATTGTTTAGCATAAAAGTCTGAGGTTCCATGCCACTTGGGATGTCATTTTTCGACTTTGAAGGTAGGATAGTATCTTGCAATACTTACCTGACAGTTAGCTTTAGGGGACTTCCTACATATTTGCTTTATTTTGAAGAAGGATGGTATTGTGACATCAAACTATTTCTGAGTCACCATCTTGGTGCAATTGGAAGTCGCCAAAACATCAGTCTATATTGCCCTTACTTTTCCTTATATTGTAAATGCTGTTTTTATACAAAATTTTTGGCCAAGTACCAATGGCAATGCTACATTCCATCTGATAAGAGCAAGATAGATGTATTAGAGAAGTCAAATATAGAAGAATTTCCCAAGCAAAGGCAACATTTCACAAGATGAAAAACATCCTATGTAACATATCTGTTGAAGTGAGAAAGAGAATTCTAAGAAGTTATATAGAACCAATTCTGATGTATGGAAGTGAATCTTAGACAATCAGCAGATTAATGAAAAATTATATTACTTTACATTTTCACAATAAAAAGAATCAGACCAAGTCTACTAGACTGGTGAGTGAATTAGTTGGATTCAATCATAAACTATCATTTTTCCAACGTAAGAATCAGACAAGTCTACTAGACTAGTGAGTGAATTAGTTTGATTCAATCATAAACTATCATTTTTCCAACGTAAGAATCAGACAAGTCTACTAGACTAGTGAGTGAATTAGTTTGATTCAATCATAAACTATCATTTTGCCAACGTAAGAATCAGACAAGTCTACTAGACTAGTGAGTGAACTAGTTTGATTCAATCATAAACTATCATTTTTCCAACGTAAGAATCAGACAAGTCTACTAGACTAGTGAGTGAATTAGTTTGATTCAATCATAAACTATCATTTTGCCAATGTAAGAATCAGACAAGTCTACTAGACTAGTGAGTTAATTAGTTAGATTCAATCATAAACTATCATTTTGCCAACGTAAGAATCAGACCAAGTCTACTAGACTAGTGAGTGAATTAGTTAGATTCAATCATAAACTATCATTTTGCCAACGTAAGAATCAGACCAAGTCTACTAGACTAGTGAGTGAATTAGTTTGATTCAATCATAAACTATCATTTTGCCAATGTAAGAATCAGACAAGTCTACTAGACTAGTGAATGAATTAGTTAGATTCAATCATAAACTATCATTTTGCCAACGTAAGAATCAGACCAAGTCTACTAGACTAGTGAGTGAATTAGTTGGATTCAATCATAAACTATCATTTTGCCAACATAAGAATCAGACAAAGTCTACTATACTGGTATATAATTTATATATTATATAAATTATCGTCAATTACCGTGTATAAGCCAAGAATTTTTGGACATTTTTCCTAAATTGATTTCCGGGCCTCTGCCTATAAATGAGTACCACACACATTTTTTTTAAATATTACGTCAAATCTGATAACATAGGGGGGAAAAGCTTACCGATTAAACCCCCCCCCCAAAAAAAACCATGACTTTCATGTTTTTGTCCATATATTCTAGTCAGGATCAAGTGCCTAGGGCTATAATATACCAGTATCTGATGTTATTATTAACTAAACTATGGTACCTTGTAGGTGCATATAATATTGTCTGTAGTTACATATAGTACCACCTGTGAAAATTAATGGCATACACCGATCTATCGGTAACTCTCGTTTATCGTCTAGCCATACCTGGTAGTATTTTGATAGTCTATCTATCTATACGCTGTGTCCCTTGTTTGCCTTGCAGCGTCAGGGGTGGAAGAGTTCTCTGAAGATGGCCTTCTTGTGTGCTGTTTGTAAGCTTGTTCCTGTGACTTCTTTGATTTCTGTGATACATCTTTTACATGGTCTGCCTCTGGCTTTATAGCCATTATATCTGTGTGTCATGGCCATCTGTGGCATGCTGTCTGTTGGTAGTCTGGAAGCGTGTGAAAACCACTTGATCTGTTGTCTTTTAATATATTCCAATACTGGTATTGTTTTGGTTATCTGTCTGATGTTATTGTTTCTAATTCTATCTCTTAATGACATTTTGATAGTAACAGACTAAATTAAAGTGGATTTGGCTAGCGTACAACAAAATGTTTAAACAATATTAGCTGTAGAAACGTAACAGAGGAAAAAACTTTCCTGTACCAGTAGGCTTACAAACAGTATTCAATATTCAAATTCTTCCAAGTCGGATTCTACTGGGAAAACGACATTATTTAGGTAAAATCTGTAATGTCACAATTAGTAGACCTACCCCAAAGTTTCTCCACATTGTCTGAAACGTGGAGTAAAGTCAAGCAAAATATAGGCAGAGATACAAGCGGAGAGTAACATCACGAGATGGACAGCTTACAGTCTAGCAGAGTGTAACACCAAGACAAGAGACAGGATGTTGGATGTCTGTTGAAGTCAACCTTCATTGTGGAGATTGCACTTGATGATGATGTCTGAAACACTACTTAGGCTAAACAAAGAAACTACTATACCACACACTTTCCATGCTTTACAAAGGTTACAGTATGCACCAACCTTGACCATCTACTCTCTTGGTCTTCCTCTCTTTTTTTGCCATCTGGTACACATTTTAATGCTTGTAGTGCCAGTATGTTTTTTTATTAATTCTAAGTACATGTCTGATATGTCCATCATTTTCTTTTTAGTGTTGTAGAAATATATTGCTGTTTGGTGTCTTCTCTTGCTTGTTTGACTTCAATTCTTCCCAACCAATATTGAAGAGTTTTTCTAAGACATTTATTTTCAAATGAATTTAAAATATGTTTATATTAAATACAAGTCAACCTTGATAGAATAACTATTCACCTACCCATGCTCTAACTACTTGACTAGGCCAGTATTTCAATTATATTTTGGGATGGACATTAGATTATGGATAAATATTTGTAAAAATCGAGCTCAATTGGAGCTCATTAAATACTACCTGAAACTTCTGTCAAATACTCCATATTTCCCATTAGGAAGTTGCAGGGAGGGATTTTTGTGAAGGAGCATCAAAGGACTAAAATAAAGCATGTTGGCCCCAAACCCCAACCCAAATGGTTAATGCTTAATCCAGCTCGCAGACTCATCATCGACTCTAGTTATACTTCTCATTCTGCAAAACTATCACAAAAAATATAAATATTTGTCATATGAAATTTTCTGTTTATCCCTAGCCTGAACCAGTCCAGTTGCCAGAGGAAGAAGAAAGAGCTAGTGGTACAGTAGGTTACAGAGTTTATGTGGAATATTTCAAAGCTGGAGCAGGGGTGCTCAAGATGATCCTCTTATTGCTTGTCAACATAGGAGCTCAGTTGTTCTATGTTGGAAGTGATTGGTGGCTGTCTAGATGGTAATATATCATGAAGTTTCATCAACATCTCTAACTATTTATCATCATCATCATCATCATCATCTGCTGTGATTTCCCATTACTTAGTTCTTAACTTCTTTTCATGTTATACTTCTTTATACCTTGCAGCATCAGGGGTAGTAGATTTCTCTGGAGACAGCCTTTTTGTGTGCTTCATATATGTTTTTTGTTTTCATTGATTCTTTTATTTTTGTAATCCATCTTTTGCATGGTCTGCCCCTGGCTATGTATCCATAGTGTTTGTATAGCAATGCCTTTTTGAGGGGCACTATCTGATGGTAGACTATCTGAAAGCATGTAAAAACCACTTAATCTGTTGTCTTCTGATGCAATCCAGTATTGGCATTGTGTTTGTTAGTTTCTGATGTTTTCATTTCTGATTCTGTCTCTTATTGTTACTCCAAGAATTAAACGTAGACAGGTCATTTCTGTTGCAACAAGTTTTATTTTGTCTTTTGTTGTTAGTGTCCATGTTTGACATTGGTAGCATAGTGATGGTATGATGGTCGTTTTACATAGTCCAGTTTTAGTGTTCATGTTCACATATTTGTTTTCAAAAATAGGAGACATCTGCCCTAAGATCTGGTATGCTGTGTTGCATCTATGTTGGATTTCTTTGGTGTTTTTCCCATTCGATGATATTATGCTTCCAAAATAGTGAATTATTTCACCTGTTTAAGTTGTTCATTGATGAAAGTGTTTCTTTCTGTTCTTAGTATACACAGTCTAAACTACTATTTTACTAGATCATATGAGAGAAAGAGCAAAGAGAGCAATTTAATAGAAATATAGTAGAACTAAGTCAACCTCTGGGACCAGTGTGTATAGTATTTTTTGATCCGCCTAGCATGCCAGAAAAAAGTGGTATTGGAGGCTGGATTTGGCTCTTTAGTCAAATATAGACTAACTATATGTCAAACCAAGTATGCCAAAATATAGACCATATGTTGTGGCTTACGTAGTCCATCTCATAAAAATCTGGACGTCTTTATTATTATTCTTTATTCTGATTAGGTCCAATGAAGAAGAGGACAGGCATGCAGCACTTGAGAAGCAGAGAGTTTTCTTTACTGATCTCAACATCACTGACTTCAGCAACAGCAGTATTATTAGCAACATCACTATCCCCTGGGTTGACAGCCACTTCAACATTTATGTTTTTACTGGCATCATTTTAGCCATGTTTCTCTTTGGGCTAGCTAGAGCCATATTGTTTTTTAGGATTGCTGTGGATGCATCACAGGAGCTTCACAATCGGATGTTTGCACGAATCCTCAGGACACCTGTCTCCTTCTTTGACACCAATCCAGTCGGTGAGTTCTGTTTTGTTACATATTTTTTCACTGAAATCTCCCTTGTAAAAATTAGATAAAAGAAAAATATTTGTTATTTATCAAATTGTTAAGAGGCAAAATACATAATAAATCATACACTCACACATTCAATTATACATTCACATATAATTAATCATGCACTCACACATATTCAATCGTACAATCACATACATTCAATCATACATTCACATATGATAAATCATACCATTATTTATAATTAATCATACACTCACACATAATGTGTCACACATACATTCAACACATCCACACTTGCATACATATAACATTTTCTATGCCAAACATGAAATAATCCTGTTTTTTTATCATACACTCATACATTATTTTGCGCCTACTGACCCAGCACATCTGTTTTGACATGATATGTTGATTTTGTTTTTATATTAAATCTGCCAGATATAATTATTATCCAACTATTGAAAATATTTATTGTGGATGCTTCCTAACAGGTAGAATTCTAAATCGTTTCTCTAAAGACATTGGTCATATGGATGATTTGTTACCTGTCACCTTTTTTGACTTCATACAAGTAAGTGTATTACCTGTCATTTCTGGAAATGGGGGGGGGGGGAAATAACTTTGTTTCTTTAGTGTTCATTATCAAACTCCTGTTTGTTAACACTTTGCTGACCAGCAGTCTTAAGTGTACTCATCTCCCATTACTCAGAGTATTTGCACATATGTGAGACATCAATAGCTCCATAATTAAAGTTCTGCATAAAATCAAGTCATGTCATAGAGCTTTGAAATGTTCTATGTGTCATAATGAGTGTTTGTGTTTTCTGAATGAATATGAAAGCCCCAGAGTTATTTCAAGAACTAAATCCTACTTATGATAATGCTGACTCGTGGAATTACATTACTTTCCATATATCACAAAATCT
Source organism: Meghimatium bilineatum (assembly GCA_034231615.1). NCBI lineage: Eukaryota > Metazoa > Mollusca > Gastropoda > Stylommatophora > Philomycidae > Meghimatium > Meghimatium bilineatum. Next base: position 28,938,836 of record CM067301.1, read on the forward strand.
CACCTTCCAGAATATTGGATGTGTCAAGAATAAAATTCACAAGGCATGCCAGAGATTGTATTTTGTCTGTGCCTCAGTTTTTAAATGACAATACTGAATGAGCTATGTTAACGTATTTCTGACGTATCAGCATAATGGTTGTGATGATAATCAAAGTTGGTCACCACATGTAGGCCTATATGACAGAAATTCAACAACAGTTGCATTTGATCAGTAAAGTGTTCTTAGAATTTGATCAGTAAAGTGTTCTTAGAATTTGATCAGTAAAGTGTTCTTAGAATTTGATCATGAGACTATATAACAGAAATTCAACAACAGTTGCATTTGATCAGTAAAGTGTTCTTAGAATTTGATCATGAGACTATATAACAGAAATTCAACAACAGTTGCATTTGATCAGTAAAGTGTTCTTAGAATTTGATCATGAGACTATATAACAGAAATTCAACAACAGTTGCATTTGATCAGTAAAGTGTTCTTAGAATTTGATCATGAGACTATATAACAGAAATTCAACAACAGTTGCATTTGATCAGTAAAGTGTTCTTAGAATTTGATCATGAGACTATATAACAGAAATTCAACAACAGTTGCATTTGATCAGTAAAGTGTTCTTAGAATTTGATCATGAGACTATATAACAGAAATTCAACAACAGTTGAATTTGATCAGTAAAGTGTTCTTAGAATTTGATCATGAGACTATATAACAGAAATTCAACAACAGTTGCATTTGATCAGTAAAGTGTTCTTAGAATTTGATCATGAGACTATATAACAGAAATTCAACAACAGTTGAATTTGATCAGTAAAGTGTTCTTAGAATTTGATCATGAGACTATATAACAGAAATTCAACAACAGTTGAATTTGATCAGTAAAGTGTTCTTAGAATTTGATCATGAGACTATATAACAGAAATTCAACAACAGTTGCATTTGATCAGTAAAGTGTTCTTAGAATTTGATCATGAGACTATATAACAGAAATTCAACAACAGTTGCATTTGATCAGTAAAGTGTTCTTAGAATTTGATCATGAGACTATATAACAGAAATTCAACAACAGTTGCATTTGATCAGTAAAGTGTTCTTAGAATTTGATCATGAGACTATATAACAGAAATTCAACAACAGTTGAATTTGATCAGTAAAGTGTTCTTAGAATTTGATCATGAGACTATATAACAGAAATTCAACAACAGTTGCATTTGATCAGTAAAGTGTTCTTAGAATTTGATCATGAGACTATATAACAGAAATTCAACAACAGTTGCATTTGATCAGTAAAGTGTTCTTAGAATTTGATCATGAGACTATATAACAGAAATTCAACAACAGTTGAATTTGATCAGTAAAGTGTTCTTAGAATTTGATCATGAGACTATATAACAGAAATTCAACAACAGTTGAATTTGATCAGTAAAGTGTTCTTAGAATTTGATCATGAGACTATATAACAGAAATTCAACAACAGTTGCATTTGATCAGTAAAGTGTTCTTAGAATTTGATCATGAGACTATATAACAGAAATTCAACAACAGTTGAATTTGATCAGTAAAGTGTTCTTAGAATTTGATCATAAGACTATATAACAGAAATTCAACAACAGTTGAATTTGATCAGTAAAGTGTTCTTAGAATTTGATCATGAGAGTAGAATGTGTTTGTGATGTTTTCAACTGTGATATGTGAACTTTTTGGCCCAACACATCTTGACTTCATCATGGCACTTCTGAGTTATTTCGACTATCTACGGCAGGGGTTCTCAACCTGCCACAGCCTACATGTAATTATTATTGTTTGTGAGAACTTTTGAACTCCTTTGCATGAGCTCTTACAAGAGCACCAGATTGAGAATGCCTGATTGACAGGATGTGATACAACCACACTCTCAATCACCCTTAGTCATCACATATGGCATGCATAACAGATGGCAGAGTTACTACTCTTTGCTCTCCTTTCACTTTGGCAGAACATTCACATTTTTTTTAAACTTTCAAGAGTGGACAACTGACCACAACCAGGTGACAAAAAGTTTGATATTTCTTTTTCAGGATAGTGAAATGGTAAAAGCTTGCTTGCTTTGGACATGTAATGAAACACAGTTCACTTTATAAAACTAGTTTGCCCGGAACGGTTGAGGGTGGAAAGGAAATCTTGGATTAATAAAATCTAGGAACAATCTGGGCATGAATAAGCTAAAACATTCTCACTGAGTCTACATCTGATAATACTGCAGGACAGGAAGAACATGCAGATAAGAGCAGAACAAATACAGTTTGGTCTTGTTTATCTCATGAAAAAATACAATTAAATTCTAACCTACTACAAAGAATATTCTCAATATTTCAGTGTTTTCTTCTCATCATTGGAATTGTCTTGGTGGCTGAGATTGTCAACCCTTATGTAATCATACCAACTGTACCTCTAATCATATTGTTTGTACTAGTAAGGAAGTACTATCTGCAGACATCCAGAAGCATCAAACGGCTGGAATCAACATGTGAGTACAAAAAAATATAAATTGTAATAAATATAAATAATATGTACAAGGATGATTTTTGTATTATGGCCAAAGGATCATTGTCAAGAAACAACAACAAAAAAACAAATTTGTGGTCAAAGGGTCGTGGTAAAAAAACAACACATTTGTGGCCAAATTGTCTATGTCAAGAAACAGCAAACAAACAACACATTTATGGCCAAATTGTCATTATCAAGAAACAACAAATTTTTGGCCACATTTACTTTGTCAAGAAACAACAAATATATAAATGAATGAATATCTATAATAAATGAAAATATATAAATAAATGAAATGCAACAAGCTGACCACCTTTTCTATATGTTTCTACGGCTCGTGACTTTTTGTTGAATATTTTCTGGTATCTTGGTTATTCATCATCATCAGGTAGCATATCCTGGACAGGATCTAGCAATCATCACAGCCTTTCAAAGCTTCTACCGATCTTGAGCTAACCCTTTCTGCTTCAGTTAGTTTCATGTTCAGATAGTATTTAATATCTTACATCCATCTTCTTCATGGTCTAACTTTTTTTTTATTACTCTGGCATCATTCCCTCCATCATGATCTTTTCTTTACTGATGTATCATTTCATATGATCAAAATATGTTTTCTAATCTAATGTATTGTTTGATATGGTCAAAATATGTTTTCTAAGCTGATGTATCGTTTGAAATAACCAAAATAGCAAAATATCTTGGTTATTAGATAAGTAAAATAAAATTGACTTTCTGTGTGCAGACCTGAACCTCTTATTTCAGAACAATGCTAGCACATTACTAAGAAATTTGAAATATACACCTATAGAGGGTGAAGAATGATTTTAGCAACACAATCAAGTAAAGAAATTTGTGAAATAAAATTAGTTGGAGTAGTTAGCCATCAGTTAGTTTAATAACAATGTCAACTTCAGTGAAATTGTCACCAGGGTCACCTGTGTAACCATTTCTATACAACCAATCCCATTGTGGCAACCATGTGACTTAAAGGGTTATGGATCTCATTGTTATTAGTTTTGTTGTTAATGTTATTGTTACTATCTTTCTGAAGATGGTGTGTTGGGCCATTGAAACAAATAAAATGACAACATAATAAATTTTCCATTCTTTGGACTACATCATGCTAAATATATAGTAGGAGCATTGTCCTGCTACAAGAGAGATCCAGTCCTGCTACAAGAGAGATCCAGTCCTGCTACAAGAGAGATCCAGTCCTGCTACAAGAGAGATCCAGTCCTGCTACAAGAGAGATCCAGTCCTGCTACAAGAGAGATCCAGTGGGAGTTTGAGAATGAATGTTGAAGAGGAAGAAGTGCTATTATTTTTTGTCATATTTCAAAATGTGATTAACTATTTATTGATTTACTTGTCGCTACTGTCCAGCCCGGAGTCCAGTGTTTTCTTACCTGAGTGCATCCTTGCAAGGACTTCACACAATCCGCTCAATGCGAATGGAAGAAAAATGTGTGGAAGAATTTGATGCTTACCAAGACAAACATTCTGAAGCCTGGTTCCTGTTTTTAGCCACTAGCCGATGGTTGGCCATCAGACTGGACTGGCTATGTGCTATGTTCGTGACAGCTGTAACCATATGCTCTGTACTAGCGGCTGATAGTAAGTGAAAGATTTAGCATGTGCTTGTCAATATTCTATGATAGTAATTCAAAGATTTAGCATGTACTTGTCAATATTCTATGATAGTAAGTCAAAGATTTAGCATGTGCTTGTCAATATTCTATGATAGTAAGTCAAAGATTTAGCATGTGCTTGTCAATATTCTATGATAGTAAGTCAAAGATTTAGCATGTGCTTGTCAATATTCTATGATAGTAAGTCAAAGATTTAGCATGTGCTTGTCAATATTCTATGATAGTAAGTGAAAGATTTAGCATGTGCTTGTCAATATTCTTTGGTTGCTGACTCAGTAGTCCATGGACTCATGCCCTTTGATCCAATCAATATTCTTTGGTTGCTGATCCAGCAGTCAATATGAAGTTCTCTGAGAAAATCAATATATAAACTGTTAATAAATAAAATACAGGTGTTAATTCGAGTGTCCAGAAAGTAATAGTATACATGTATGCATTAGTTGGATGCCTGTGTGGCAACAGGGGTCTGGACTTGTAGTTCATGGTGCACAGAATATTTTCACAGTCTTCTTTCCAGGCATGTCATAAGAGGCAACTAAGAAATATTGAGAATAGTCTGACCACCTGTCACTTTAAAAAAAAAAAATCATTATCACTGAATGTCTTGTCTTGATTTCTTACTATTTGTTTTCTGTCACATGGTCCGTCACATGGTTGCCATGGATGACAAAGAGATACATTGCACCTTTGTCCTTTTATGGCAGACTTCTATGTTATGTCGGATGATAGATGCATCATTACTGCAGATTGGTCAACAGATCTGACAGAATAATGATGAACTGGTTTGCCTAGAAGTGAATCTACACTCCTGTTAGCATGTGATATTCCGGGGATACTGCCACACTGGAATGCCTCCCTTTGGGGACTAAATATGCATCTGTAAACCCTGCTAGCACAATCACATCTTTGAGACAGCAAACTTTATACAAGTTTGAGTGCCACGTAACCTCTGCTGCTTTTGTCAGAAAGGTTATAAATTGTCAAAAGCTACCTGCTTACAACTAAAGGGATTACTTCATCATAATAGTTGAACTAGATTAAAAATGAACTTTCCAGACAATAATTGTACTTACGTAAAACACAGGTTTTTAGAATGTCCCACTATTCAAGACAATAATATTTCGTTACTTCATGTTTTACTTTTAAGGAGATCATAATGGCTTTTTAATAAATGGTTTAAGATTTATTGAATGATTAGAATTTATAAATATATTTATTAACTATGTAGGACATTTTACATTTTTGTGAGATTTATTTTATGACTTTGAGGGTCCTCTCTATAGATTTTTATCTCAACAATTTGAAAGCTATGGGTCTTGAATAATGCTTGTAATAAAAACAGGAAATGATCATAATCATTGAAATAGTTTGTTTAATTCATGATGATGGGGTATGATTAGAAGTAATAGATGTCAAATGTATAGCAGAAATGACAAAGAAAATAAGTGACGTTTACATATTAAAAGTACTAATATTTTTTCTACATATTCACACCACCAGGAATGAGACAACACTTTTAACACTATGGAGACTCGTGTGGACACATTTTTTTTCAAAACGTGTTATTTTAGGAACATGTATCACTAATTCTATCAAGAAAGAAACACAGTCATGCCCAGAAATTGTACTTAAATAAGAATGAAATAAAAATCAAGATAACAGTGCCAAACATGACTGAGAAGTTTACAAAGAAACTCCAGTTGTTTCTGCTGCCTTTGTCAATGAATAACTTACCAGACGTTTCCAAATAGTTAACACTGCCTGTATCATTTAATGATCTATCGAAGGAATTCATTCCAAATTGTTAATACTGCCTGTATCCTTAAATTATCTATCATAAGAATGTAGTCCAAATTGTTAATAATTTCTGTATCAATGAATCATTCATTGAAGGAATTCATTCCTAAATGTGAATGCTAATTTCATCGTGTACAGCTTTGATTGATTTAATAAAAGATTGTTCACATTATTAACTCTATCTATATTGTGTGTAGCCATGAATGCTGGTCTAGTTGGGCTGTCTATAACATACACAATGACTTTGATGGGAATGTTTCAGTGGGGAGTCAGACAAAGTGCAGAAGTAGAGAATCAGGTCAGTGCCTATAAATCTTATGTTCCTACTTTTTGCATATGATTTTTAACATTTCTTCATAAGAGTTTCTCTGGTCAACCTGTAAGCATTTATAGAATATTTTATGTAAAATACACCAATATTTTTATTTAACACTTTTCTCACCAGCAAGCCACAGCGTACTTATCCGCCATTACCGAGGGTGCATGCAAAATTTTATACATTGACATCGCCGTCTTTAAAAATCTGTATAAAATCAATCCAGCGCAAGAAAGCCTTGATTACGAAAAAAGAAATACCATGACGACAGAAGAAATCAGGCAATAACAATCTCAGGCTAAAGGCTAGCCATAAAATGATTTTTAAACAAAATCAGTATTTAGTGTATGCTTAGTCATTTATTGTAGTCTTTTTCCATAATAATTATTCAAGCGATCCCAAATATAATTTGTCTTTGTGGAGCCAACTTCTTCCATGCTTTTTATTGACTGGTAAATCAAAGTATATGCCAGTGACCAATGATTAGTTTCATCAGTAAAGATAAACAGCAAATGACATTTTGTGAAGGGCTATTTTTGAGGACTTGCTGTCTTCATAGCATGGATTCTGGACTTCATTTAATGCTAAAATAGAAAGCATTCTTATTGTGGGGTTAGTTGTGGTGAGACTTGAATTAACTCATTCGCTACAGAGTATTTTTAGCTATTATTGGCTCTACACCTTTTGATCTATGTTTGTAAACATCTGTTGATAAATTTCTTCATATAATATTTATTGAACTTGTTTCTCAGATGATATCAGTTGAGAGAGTATTAGAGTACTCCAAACTAACACAAGAAGCAGATCTAGAGTCTGATCCAGATAAAAAGCCACCTCCAAAGTGGCCACACCACGGTGCTATATCAGGAGAAGATGTGTGTTTACAGTATTCAACCGATGGCCAACTTGTATTAAAGAACTTGAATTTTACAATTAATGGAAGGGAAAAGGTATATTTCTAAGCTAATTGTTATGTATTTTTGTGGGATATAGGTAATGAAATCTTACTGAATGACAAGTAACACACTACATTACTGTTGGATGCTCACGTGAAATAATACACACAACAATACACAGGATATAATCATACAACTACCGGTAACAATACACAGGACATAACCAATGTTTCGACCAAAAGGCCTTTATCATGATAAGCACATAACATCAAACGACGGCGAAATGACACACAAATTTGTTAGAGCAAAATGTTGATCCGAGATGTGAGATATCATCTGAGATGATATTAGTCATACAGATTTTCTGTATTGCTGCGGTATTGAATATTGGACATATTAAAAGTTATGATAACTTGTTGAAAACTTTACTTATGGTAAAGTCGAGGGAAAGTGATTAGGAGGTTGACTGAGATACAAGTGGGAGAGTAACATCACCAGATGGACAGGAGCACAGTGCACCACCAAGACAAGAGACATGATTTTGGAGGTCTTTTGCAGCCAACCTTCACTGCAGAGATGACACTTGATGATGATTGAGAACCCCAAGGCAGTGCAATGTGATGTGTCATGGTTTGCATCTTAGCTGTGATATCTGTACCATTCTGCCCAACAAATTGCAGCATGACTTCTTGATCACTTTGACCTTCTGTGGAATGGGATAGCCAACTCCACCCACAAAACCTCCTTATTCACCTCTTACAAGATGCATGGCATGCTACATTTCTGTTATTCTTTGTTCTCTCCTGGACCACAACACACACGTTATAAATATGAATTAAAATGAGAAAGACAAACTTAAAAAATAAAGAAATGTGTGTAAATGTTACCATCATAAAACACTTCTATTTTTCAACCACTTTCATGGATAATTTCCAATAAAATTTACCCATAAATGGTCAGTATGATTAACCAGTGTAGTGTTAACTTTTCTGCTGTCTGCATTTTTTTCAAGAATAGTAGTTGTGATTCACGTTGCACTGATTTGTTTGTTCTTTATTGCAGTTATTCACTGTCAAATTATGCATGCATTTGTTTTTCTATAAAAACCACATCTAGCCTGACTGCCATAAAAAATAGTATTAACCCCCACTTTGATTATCAAGAGCTAGCTGAAAACACAACAACAAATATGTACTTGTGTATACAGCTACGTGCCATTGGATTGAATAACAAGAGATCACACTCTGCGTTATTATTGACAAATTCCTGTGTGATATCTGTAACCTGAACTTCTAATTGCAAGTGAAAAGAATTGGGCCAGTGTCTTATTTTCATGTTGCAGGGTGTGACTGGGGAAAATTTAGGGGATGGGCGGTCACATGTGAAAAAGTCATTGTCACTTCATGTTTACCTTGATTTCTTACTTTTGTCGTCTGTCAAATGGTTCCAGTGGAGAGATGTTGACAGGTGAATAATGCACCTTTGTCCTTCTATTGCAGACTCCTAGGTGGTGGGAAATGCTGTGTCCATCACTGCAGATGAGTCAACAGATCTGATGGGAGAATGATGACCTAATTGACCCAGACATACATGCTGCACTCTTGGCAGAATGTGATGATCCTGGGATACTGCCACACTGTTATACCTCCCATTGGGGTCTAAACATACATCCATATCAACAACCATGCATCCATATCAACAACCATGCAACACTTCAACAACCATGACTATGAGATAGCAGAAAACTGTATGCGTTTGAGACACCTCAGTTAATCAACTAATGAGAACATATACTTTTGTCAGAACAGAAAGGTTATGGGCTGGTAAGAACTACCTGCTCACAGATAAAGAGATTATTTCATCATCATCATTGACCCAAAAAAATGCAGTAAATTGTGCTCTTCCTTATGTTTGTTTGCAACAGGAAATAGTGGGTGCTAATAAAGTCATATTTTGTCTGATTATTCTTGTCATGATTATTCCCAGATTGGGATTGTTGGAAGAACTGGTGCCGGCAAAAGCTCATTCATCTCCACATTGTTCCGCATGGTTGAGCCTCGGGGCTGTCTACTCATTGATGATATTAACATTCAGGAGATTGGTCTGCATGACCTCAGAAGAAATATTTCCATCATACCGCAGGTATTTAGATATCACTCTATTGTGACTGAATGTTTTACTGAACAGCATTCCTAAGTGTACATACCTCCCACTACCAAGGATGCTAGCACATTTTTGGTATATCTCCAGCGCCATATTTAAAAATATGTATAAAATTGAACTCACGTCATAGAGCTTTAAATTATTCTATGCGTCATTATGAATGATTGCATTTTCTGAATGAATTTTAAAGCCCCAGTTATTTCTGTACTTAAATCTTATTTAACATTTAGGACCCCAGATTAAAATTGCACAATTTCTCTCCCCCGCGCCAAGATTCTTTTTTGACAATATTCATTATTTGTTGGTGAGTGTTTGGTAAACACGATAACTCTTTTTGTTTGTAAAGATATCAAATAATTTTTGCACATGTAAATAAATGAGTGAATGATGTATATAATCATGTTTTTTTTGGTTGTTGATGTATGTGTGATATAACAGTTGTGAGCAAGTTATAATGTTGAAAATTGGGGTACAAATATCAAAACACCATTTACACAAATTTTAAATATAATTTCTTGATGACACAAGCTATGCATAAATATAATTTAATCACAAAAATTGTGCGGAGATGGAAGCAGAAACAATGCAGAGTAAAAGTTACAGAATGAGAACAGATAAGCAGTAATTTAATGAAAATAGACACAGCTGGAACTCCTTACAGAACATAGGTAAAAACAGAAACAAATTGTATTTGTCTTGTTACTTTAATCATCGAGGATTGAAGAAGAGGTAATCCTGGACTAATATAACATCAAGGAATGGTCTGAACAAGATTTTTCTACACTTCTCCGATTAGCCGAGGATATATGTATATGGATGGTGTTTTTACTGGTCTCCAGTGTGATACCCCTACAACCCTGACGGGTAATCAGTCTTATTATTGTTATTAACAGGCTTATGATAATTCACCAATTTGTTGATCTGTGACAAGATTTGATATCATTTTAACATTATTTGTAACAACTTCTTGTACACAATTTTTTTGTATGTGAACTCTTAGCCCAGTCCTTTTGTATCTCCAGGACCCAGTTCTCTTTACTGGATCATTGAGGCAGAATCTTGATCCCTTTCAACATCACACAGATGAGCAACTGTGGATGTCATTGGATGAGGTTTCAAATTTTATCACATTGTTGTGTTTAATTGTTGTTTATTTCTAAGCATTGCTTGTTTGATGTATTATTAGTATTAAAGAGGGATTTATGTTTTGGGAGGACTTAGGGAGTAGTTTCGTGTCATGTATTATTAATGTGAAGTAGGCAGTTATCTGTGGTGTGTTACAAGTACAGAGGAGGAAGTTATCTTGAATATGTTAGGAGTATAGAAGAGGTAGTTTAAGTGGAGGTAATAATCTGTGATGAGAATGTAATTGTATGTAATGTGTTATAAGAAATATTCCGTCAAAGTTGTGCCGAAGCATGCCTTGTCAGTAAGTGCCCTGCATGAAAATTAACATTGTTCATATAATCTAGAACTACAGCCTTAAAGTATACTAAAATAAGGGGTATTGGTACAAATTACTGTTACTTTTACATTTTTTTTCAGTTTGTCTTGTATTTTCTTGAAAAAGACCTTAAAGTTGAAATGTTTAAGATGTCTTGTATACCGTTATTTGTATTTGTTCATACCAATACCCTATAGTATGATCCTCTGAACGTTCACTGTAAAGCTTTTCAAACTTGTGTTTTATACAAGTACTATTACAATAATAGGAAGCTCCACATCGAGAGGAATTTGAACATTCAATTTTGTAGCTGCTGAAATCACCATGTGATTCATGCACACACAAGTACAACCTTAGAGGGAACATTATCTATATAGATACAGTGAAATCCCATTATTAAAAACTTAGTCTGGAATGGCGAAATATTTATGTAATAACATAAATTCACTTTATACAATATAAATATAGGGTAGCCCGGGCGGCAAATGTGTCAGGTAACAACAAATCTAGGGAGAATTGAAAAACAGCAAAATAATGTCACTTCCTATCTTAACATAGTCAATCACATTGTGGTAAAGTTGTAGAACACAGGACAAGGCCTATGTATCTTTATGTAACTTTAATATGAAAAAAAGCAAATATGAAAAAACATTAATACAAAGAATGGATGCTTAAATCCATTTCGAAACTATAACAACGTGTTGGTGTGCTTTATAAAGTATTAACTGTAATTTTGACTTCCGTTCATCTATGAATGGCAGATATCGTGCATCTGTGAATATGGAGATTTTGCATCAATGACCAGCAGAGATCATGAATTAATATATAGTGGAGATCATGCATCTATGAATGGCAGAGATCGTGAATCTATGACTGGCAGGGATTGTGAACCTATGACTGGCAGGGATTGTGAACCTATGACCGACAGAGATCGTGAATCTATGACTGGCAGGGATTGTGAACCTATGACCGACAGAGATCGTGAATCTATGACTGGCAGGGATTGTGAACCTATGACCGACAGAGATCGTGCATCTATAGGAGCGACTGCTTCATTGTCAGTCAGCAGCTTCATTTCTCATTTTTCCATTTGTAATTCCTAAAAAGAAGCGTAACTTGATAATAAAAATCAATATGATTAAAAAAATATCAATATGATATTTTTTAGATGGTATTGGTTTAAATATTTAGCAACATGAGGGGGCAGTGACTGGGGCAAACATGTGCAGTTATTCCGCTGCGCATGTTTGCCCTAGTCAATGTGCTCAGCTTTACCTAAAGTAAAGTGCTGCTAAATCATACTGTTAATAATTTTTATAAAATATCATGGAAAAACAAAGTATCTTGACACGGTAACATGCTTAATAACTTAGCAATACAATATATGTTTCAGTTTAGACATGCAAAATAACATGACAGTAATGGTAGTAGCAGAAAAAGAGTGAGAAGATAAAAAAAAATTAGATCGAAAAAATTAAAAAACAGAATTTATCTCATGGATAAGAAATGGTTGCTTATTCCCATCATCTCCACTGTAATTATGTCTGCTAAAAACCAACACTGGACCTGCTGAGAGGGAGTAAACATTTCTACCTGCAGCATACTTTGATGTTTCTCCTTTACATGAGCATTGCATGTTTTTGAGTCCTTCACATACTTTGATGTTTCTCCTTTACATGAGCATTGCATGTTTTTGAGTCCTTCACATACTTTGATGTTTCTCCTTTACATGAGCATTGCATGTTTTTGAGTCCTTCACATACTTTGAATGTAGAGGAAAGTCACAAGGAAAGTTTCCTCTGAACTAGAAGATTGACTAACATTTATCATTATATCATCATCAGGTGTCATGCCGGGTGGCGTAGGCGGTCATGGCTCTCCACGGCTCTCTGTCCACAGTATTATGTATCAAAGTCGTGGTTGTTTCCTTGCCATGCCAGGTTGTCAACTGTCTAATATTTTCTCACGTTGTCACCCTCTGTCTCTGGTGCCTTCAATCTTGCCTGTTGTGATTATGTTCTCTAAACCTGCCTGTCTCATGAAGTGGCCAAAAAAAGATTGCCTTTTTCTTATATTGTTGATTTAGGTCCGTTTCACATTTAACTCATTCAACACCCCTACATTAGTTTTTCTGGCAGCCCATGGTATTCTCAGCATTCTTCTGTAGAACCACATCTTATCATTATATACCACAGCATAATTTAGTAAAATTATCACTTTGACTTGCAAAAGCTCTGGTAAATCTCCCCATCAGAAAGAATGCCATAGAAACACTAAACTAGAGTTGAAAGTAAAACTCCACTGCCTGGAACAGGAATGACAAACTTGTACTTCTTCTAGGTTCCAACATTAATCATCCTCATGGTTTTTAATCTCATTCAAATTCCTGTCTCATATTAACTCAGGACGGAATTATTCCCATGGTTTAGACATAATTAATTTTAGTCTACATTTTTGGACAGCAACATGATTTAGACGCAAGCTTCCTGAAGACAAAAGTATTAGCTATTGAAGGTCATATAAAGTATCAAAAGAAAGATAACTGAATGTGGAATCCACATACAATATAAAAATTGTAACAAAATACAAAAATTACACAACAAATAGGAATATTATATGAACATAATTTTTTTTTTAAATTATTTTGTTCTACTCGCCCTCAGGTTTAGGCCTACTTGTCTTGAAATGTTGATATCCAATCTTACTAAAGTAGATGTCTTGACTGTCCTTTTACTAATCATGAATAGTTTATTTGAAGTAAATCTATCAACAATAGATTCCCTGGTGTTTTGTGCCATTTTTGTGTTACATGTCAAATTTAAGAACTGAACAAAATATTGCACAACTGTGAAAAATATTCTCAAGTATCAGATTTCCAAAGTTGAACTTTATTCCACTCTATATTATCATTCAGTCTAACTCTATTTTCTGTATAACATAGTGCAAGATTATCATTGCTGTCACTAGGTCTATCTGATTCTTCAGAATATCAGTGGGAACAGTTTTAGAATTTTTTAACTCATACCTTTGTATGTCTAGTCCTATTTCTTTTCTAATTTACTACAACTCAGCAATCTCCACTGTCAAAATAAAAATAATGTTGTTTGCTGACACATAACTTGAAATAATATCTCCAATTATAAAATTCAACGAATAATAAAGCCCGATGTTTGCTAAATCTTTGAGCTCTTACTAGCGAAAGTTGAAACCATTTTGCTATTTTCAGAAAAGCTGAACCTACCTTGTTCGAATTTTAATTTAAAATAAATATGTTACACGCATCTAATAACACAGTACCACTATGGTTTCCTTTTGTTGGCCAGATTTCTAAATGTTAAACAGCTAAATAAGTTACCGGGTAATACAAATTAATTTACACCAAATGAAGCAAATTTAGATGGTTTATCTGCAAGAATGATATATCGCTGATACATCAGGAATGGAGTTTTAATCTGGAACGATATATTGTTTTTACATGCAGATTGAGTTAAGTTTAATTATATAAACTCTTTCAGGTGAAACTGAAGGATCAAATCAAAGATATTCCAGAAGGTTTGAGTGCTGAAGTTTCTGAAGGTGGTATAAACTACAGTGTGGGGCAGAGACAACTGATCTGTCTGGCTAGAGCCATCCTTGGAAACAACAGAATACTGCTTATCGATGAAGCTACAGCCAATGTTGATCCAGTGTAAGTGTGGTAGTCAGCTTAATGGATGTCTATTAATGTTAATGACATTTGGTTTTATTTTTTAATGACTTGATCTTTCAAATGTGTGTGGCACATGGCCAAGAGGTTAGAACACTAGTCTCACACGAGTGAGGTCTAGAGTTCGATCCCCGGTAAGGACTGGGTTTTTTCTGTCGGATGGTAAATTAAAATACTCACCCTGTACTAACGTGGCGACAGCAAAAGCATGCGGCCTTTATCACACAGCTATTCAATCCCCTCCCTGCAACGCCTGAACTGGTAAAATGCAGTATTGACAGTTTTTTTTTTTAGATCTTTCAAATGTGGTTTAGGTTTCATGTTTTGTTTGTTCAAATGAGAGTTTAGATTTCATCTTTCAAATGTGGTTTTAGCTGCATGTATGATTTAAAAATACTACATCTATTCTATATTAATGTGTGACTCAGAAACATGGACACTAAACAAACAATTCGAAGACAGAATTGATGTCTTTGAGATGTGGAAACCAAGGGAAACACGCAGAAGAACAATACTTAGAGAAAGTGGAACAACCAATGTTCATACTGTTCAAGAACTGCACAGAATAGCTTTAAACAGACAGAATTGGAGAGATCTGACCTCTGCCCTATGCACTAACTTCAATGCAAAAAGAAAATGAATGAAATTCTGATGTTTGATTCAAGTTACTTTTTTTTATAGGTTTGTGGGGATTATTGCTTTGGATGTGAAGTTATATGCTTTGAGCGATAGAACTCAAACTGACCAAGACCTCACTTCAGTGTGCATACTATCAGAAAACTTGTTTGCCTAATAGAGCAAGTATTGACATATTCTCTGATGAAATCTACTGAAGTTCCATGCCTGAACAATCAATCAAGTGCCATGCCGACTGGCGTAGGCGATCATGTTTCTCCACGACTCTCTGTCTCTTGTGTTGTCAATAAGCTCAGTTGGTGAGTTTCTACCGTGCCACGATACAAGCCCATCTAGTAACTTTTCTCTTTGTCGACCTCTATCTCTTCTCCCTTTGATCTTTCCAGTGGTTATTAAGTGTTCAAGCTGTGTTCTTCTCAGCACATGCCCTAGAAACCTTGACTGTCTGCCTCTAATGTTTGATATGATTGATCTTTTTACGCCAGCATCAATGAGAACCTCTGCATTAGTTTTCTTGGCTGTCCATGGTATTTTCATCATTCTTCTCAGAAACCACATTTTTGTAGCCTCCAATTCACTTTGATTTTTCTTGTTTATAGTCCATGCTTCACATCCATAAAAAAGAATCGGTTCGATATAACATCTCAGCACCCGAATTCGGGTCTGCATTGATAGACTTCCATTACAAAAAATGGTTCTCATTTTTTGGAATGCTGATTTGGCTTGTGCTGCTCGGCTCTTTATCTCACTTGAGCATCTACCTTCTGATGTTAACAGGGTGCCAAGATATTTCACTTTTTCAACTTGTGCCAATTTTGTGTTATTAATTATTATGTTGCATCTTGATGGTGTATGTCTCTTTGATACAACCATGCCTGAACAGCTGGGGTTATATCAACCCTTTTATCCACAGCATCCCTCAAGACTAAAGAGAGGCCACTTCAATGTCTTGTCTAATGTAGAAAACCGCCCAGTGTTGTTATTGTTGCTTCTATCCCTACTTATTGACACTTCACACTTGACTTTTCATCACAGTTTAACTCCTCATCTCTCCATAAAGTCACTAAAATGGCCAGTTAAGCACACATCTAAAACCTCCTTTTTTAAAGTTACTTCTAAATACATTACGACAGGGCAGGAAAACCCTTGGAGATGAAAAGTTAATAATCTCACATTTAATCTTTCATCAAAGTTTGAAAATCTCACCTTTCATCACAGTTTGATAATCTCAGATTTGATCTTTCATCATGATTTGATATCTCACATTTCACCTTTCATCACAGTTTGATAATCTCAGATTTGACCTTTCATCACAGTTTGGAAATCTCACATTTGACCTTTCATCACAGTTTGATATCTCACATTTCACCACAGTTCTTGAATAGTATGAATATTGGTTGTTTTACTTTCTCTAAGTATTGTTCTTCTGGGTGTTTCTTTAGGACCAACTGCGTTTTCTGATAACTTCTGTGATGAAATTTTGATGTGTCTCTTCTCTGATTTTATCATTCGATTTGAATTCACTCCAATGGGTGTTAGTTACAACTTTAGATGCTAGAGTCATATTTCTGACTGTATAAACAATAATTTTGAATTAATATTTTTTAAATTTTAGCTGTTGTTATGTTTTATCATAAACTTTTATCTAATATACTATATATTTCCACTCTTCAAACAAGATAACAGACACATATTCTGAAAATGTCATTCATTTCTGCACATTTTTACATACAGCTCATCACTGTAGGTTTAAAAAAAAAAATATTGTACAAAGACAAAATGTAAATACACTCTTAATTGTGTTGCTTAGAAAAAGTGTGTAAAGTGTAGTTCCCCTATACTACAAGTTAAGATAAAACAAAATAACACACTAAAGTGTCCATAGTGAATATAATAAAAATAAAAGAGTTAAGTGACTTGAAAAGAGGGCAAGTTAGTATATAGGAAGAGTAGTGAAAAGAATGGCTAAAATTTTGAATTGTTGGATGGCCCATTATAGGTCACGTACTGTCCTTAGGTGGAATTATCAAGCATATATTTAATAGCCATGATAGTTAATTACATCTTTTCATTTTTTGGCTGTTTAGAATTTGGAAGTTTAATCAAGTGATATATATATATATTACAGCAGCACTAAGTTAGTTGATAACTGATACATCAATCCACTCGGTAATACTTACAGACTCTCAAAGCATGCTGAGAAAGGAATGGGTTACGTTATTGAACAACTCAACTGTGCCGAGCATTACATGGATATACTTCCCTGTGTGCCGTGATGTTAGTTTCTAATCAAGAATATATATATAGACCTATACTTTGAAAGAAGGAGAATTGTATTTTCTGCAAGCATGAATAAATCACGATTTCACAACATATATCAAATTGTGAGTCATCAACTGTTGACCTTATCAATTGAAGTTCAACCACTGTTTAATTTATCAGTACAAGTTTTCTAATAGTTTGAAATTCATTCAAATAATATATAGGCCTATAGATATTGCCTATAGATATTGCCTATAGGCATATATATTTTGAAAGAAAGAGAATTGTATTTTATCCCAGTATGAGTTAATAAAGATTTCAGGTCATACCTTCACAGGAGAATCACCAACAACTGTTCACCAAGGCAACAAGGAGAAATAATATAAATTAAATTAAATTGTATTACTTCTATCAGCTATGTGTTTTCTAGAATCCTAGTTGTGTGTTTTCTAGAATCCTAGTTATGTTCAGCATATGTCAAGAATGTATTACATGAGATATTGTTATTATTAATCATATAAAAATCTGGGAGACAAATTTCTGATTACTATGTTAGATAATGAAATTAGTAACTAATACCTGATAGAAGTGTCATTCTTATTTATGCCTAGACATAATAATTCAAACCGTGTATAAAATTACTAGTACCTGATGCGTGTTGATCATGTTGCATGCATATCTGTGGCCATGATCGATGGTTGCCCTCCTCAACCTACCTCACATACACAGGCCATATTTTAGGATGAACTTAGTTGTTCTTATCCTGTCCTCTATCTTCCAGATAGCTACATGATTATTAATGGGATAGTTGAGAATTAGAGTACAAAATATTAATAACATTAATTTAAAGGTAATAAGTCTATATTTTCACTAAACCCTGTATTGCCTTTCAGCGTCTGGGGTAGAAGAGTTCTCTGGGGATAGCCCTCATGTGTGCTGAGTATATTGTGAAATGTGTCGCCTCTTTTATTTCGGTGGTCCACCATTTTCATGGTCAGACTCTAGAGATCTGCCTTCACTGTATCTGTGTAGCATAGCTTGATGTGGTATGCTGTCTGATGGTTATATGTGCAAACCATTTGATCTGTTGTCTCTTAATATATTCCAAGATATATATGGCAGTGCCAGTTCTTTGTCTAATGTCCTCATTTCTCACTCTAATAAGTAAATTAGATTATTGATATATATATATGGCAGATTGGGATGATGTATAGATATAGTCATTCTGATAAGAGAAGTGTCTACATAGAGACACTTGGTCCAAGATCTTTTATTCATGATAGGATTACCTTTGACCTATCTACATTACATTATTGCAATAACATTTGTTTTCTGTCGTTCTGGTTTCAGCACTGATTAACTAATTTGTTGTCTGTCACTCTGGTTAAAGCACTGTTAAACTAATCTGTTGTCTGTTGCTTTGGTTTAAGCACTGATAAACTAATCTGTTGTCTGTTGCTTTGGTTTAAGCACTGATAAACGAATCTGTTGTCTGTTGCTTTGGTTTAAGCACTAATAAACTAATCTATTGTCTGTTGCTGTGGTTTCACCACTAATGACCTAATATGTCTGTTGCTCTGGTTTCAGCACTGACGAACTAATCCAGCAGACTATACGCACAAAGTTTAAAGACTGCACTGTACTGACAATTGCTCACAGACTTCATACAATCATGGATTCTGACAGAATTATGGTAAGCCCATCCATAATGATATGTGACTATTTGGTAACTTTCTAATTGATCTTACATGTATCAGCAACTTATGTCTCATATATGTTTTTTCTGTTAACACTTTACCGACTAGAAATCCAGAGCATTCTTATCTTCCAATGCCAATGGTGTTTGCATATTTTTAGACATTGACAGCATCGTCTTTATAAATCTGTATAAAATCACACTCCCATCAAAGTATTTTGTAATTGTCTATATGTCACAATGAATGTTTACATTTTCACAATGAATTTCAAAGCCTAGAGTTATTTCACATGCAAAATCCTACTTATTATAATGCAGGGCATGCATGTACATTACTTTATATATATATATATATAATCTAACCTTTCAGAAATTCATTTTTTATCAAGATTAATAGTCATAAACGACATCAGGAGACTATTTAATGGGGGATCTATCCCAGATGAGCTATTCTTAGTAATACGGTCACTATGGCTGCCATATTTCTAAAGATAATAACGGTAATTTGATAACCATCAAATTTCATCAGTAAAGTGTTAACGATAACTGTCACTTGTAGGAAAGTGTTTCATATATTTTATTACATTGGATTTATTTGAAATTGTCATTAGTTTTAATACTCTTACTATATATGAGATGTAGGCTCTAATGTGCTGCCCTCGATAGATATCCAACAGGTGAAACTTGGATCAGGATAACAGATATCTATATGCAGGCTTGCTTGCCCAGAACCAAGAGGCATTCAGAGTATCCATGACAAAGACAACATTCTGGAAAGAATGTCACTTGATATATCCTCTGGTTACATTACACATCCTTGTCTAACACCCATTTCTATCTTTTGGAATTCTCTGACATTACTGTCAACCCTCATTGCAGCTATTTGTTTCCAATTAATATTTTTTATTATCTTTACATACCAATGTAAAAAGGGTTAAATGGCTGTTTCACATTACGCAAGTACAAGAAATTATTCCCTTCTGTGTTGGTTTGTCACTGTTTTGATACAGACATTTTGGTCGAAGCATTCAACTTCCCCCACGATGCTTAATGGCACAAGTGGAAATGATGATAGACAGATAGAATACAGGAATCACAAATCAATCATTTATGATATATGTTCATTACCACACATTGATTTTTGTCTTAAATGTTCTTTAAGATTAGGTTGAAGTTTCCTTTTTAACACCTTTAATAGTAACACTGCTTAAATCTGTGGGGGGTCCTCTGTAACATCCTTAATAGTAACACTGCTTGAATTTGTGGGGGGTCCTCTGTAACATCCTTAATAGTAACACTGCTTGAATTTGTGGGGGGTCCTCTGTAACATCCTTAATAGTAACACTGCTTAAATCTGTGGGGGTCCTCAGTAACATCCTTAATAGTAACACTGCTTGAATTTGTGGGGGTCCTCTGTAACACCCTTAATAGTAACACTGCTTGAATTTGTGGGGGGTCCTCTGTAACACCCTTAATAGTAACACTGCTTCTATCTGTGGGGGTCCTCTGTAACACCCTTAATAGTAACACTGCTTCTGTCTGTGGGGGTCCTCTGTAACACCCTTAATAGTAACACTGCTTCTATCTGTGGGGGTCCTCTGTAACACCCTTAATAGTAACACTTTGAATCTGTGAGGATTGTTTTACTTATACATTTTTACCTTTTCACGGTTCCCATATTTGTTACTTATCATGGGTGTGCCTATTTCTAAATAGAAACAAAATCAAGATTATAACAAGCAACAAAACTACTAGCAAGTTCTCAATCAGTATCAACAACAGCGAATTAGAAAGAGTCAACAGTTCTGAATACCTTGGTTCTCTATCCTGGACAATCACCAACAAAATGAAAAGTAAAATAGCAGCATTTTAAATAAAATGTTACAGAAAAATCTTCATAATATCATCATCATCAGGTGACATATTATTTCCAGAATTTAGTCCTAAGGATCTCTTGAATTTTCTGCGGTCTTGAGCAATCTGTCCTGCCTCTTCAGTAACATACGCAGGCATTCCTGAATGTCATTTGTCCAGCGGCGTCTTGGGCCGCCTTTGCCCCTGTTGCCTTCTATCATCCCCTCCAGTAACACTCTCTCCATGCCATCGTGTCTCTTAATGTGACCGAAGAAAACAAGCATTTTCTTTAATATGGTGTTCAGAAGCCAACCTTCCTGGACGTTAATTGTTCGTAACACCTCCTGGTTTGTTTTCCTTGCTGTCCATGGTATTCTCAAAACTCTTCTATAGCACTTTAATTCAAATAATGTTCTTCTCTTGGCCACTGTTTTATTTAGTTCATAATATGATGGACCAAAAAGATTACCAATGTAGCTATCCTGAGAGAAATAAATGTAAAAGAAAACTGACTAAACAACATGGTTCTTTCCAGAAAATTACAATATTTTGGCCATATCAAACACCATGACAGCCTAGAGAGGGGATGATGCCAAGGAGATGAACAAGAGGCAACCCAAGAAGATGGATGCAAGACATCAAAAACCACCTGAACATGACAATAACAGAAGCAGGAAGACTGGCTCAAGATAGACAGAAGTTTCGAAAGGCTGTGATGAATGTTAGATCGTGTTCAGGATAATCATGGGTGTCATGGTGGTTGATTTTCCAGAGCAGCTGTAACCTCCACTATTTTTTTTTATGGTTTTAAATCTCTGATATAATCAAATTGTACTAGCTCCATGGTTGAAAGGAACATACTTCACTATAAGAGGTACATTTCAATTATCCAAAGTTTCCATATTTGTATGTCAATTGTTCATTTACTTTATGAAGGTTCTGGACATGGGACAGATTGTAGAATTTGACCAACCTTACACTCTGTTGTCCAAGGGTCATGGATTCTTCTATGACATGGTTCAGCAGATAGGCAAGACTGAGTTTGATCACTTGTTAGAGGTAGCTCGAAAGGCATCAAAAAAGAAGTGAGTACGGTTTGGCAGGTGGCTCCTCATTGAAAGAATGTACATATTGTTGTTGATGTTCATCTATCACAAATGATGAGGACCATTTGTTACATTCACATCTTAAAATTCACTTAGAATAGTGGTAGGCAACCCTTTTGGATCAGTGAGCTCGATTGAGCAATGTGGGAAGGTGCCAATAAGCTTTCTTTTAGTCCTTTCAAGTACCAACTAGGATCATCTAAATTCAGGGACCAGTACTTATACTAGTTTTCAATGTAGGAAAGTGCCAACAGGCTTTTTTTAGTCCTTCCAAGTACGTTAGGATCATCTGAGTTCAGGGGCCTATAGTTATAGATCATCATCACGTGACATATTCTTTCCAGAATGTTGTCTTTACAATTGATGTCCTGAACCCAATTCTATCCTGTGCCAATCGGCCTGCTTCCTCCAATGATTTCTTCATACAGTCTTTGATGTCATCTGTCTATCTCCATCACGGTCTACCTTTGCGTCTACTTCACAGAATTCTACTCTTTAATATGTGTCTTTCCATGCCATTGTATCTTTTTATATGTCTGAAATATTTCAGTTCTCTATTTAAAATATTACTAACCAGCCATCCTTCCTCTATATTCAGCATATTCAAAACCTCACTATTCCTTATCTCTTCTGTCCAGGAAATTCTTATTAAACCCTATAACACTTCAGTTCGAAAGCCGATATTCTTTTTTCTGTTGTTTTATTCATTGTCTAAGCCTCACTGCTGTATGTAGCAACTGGAAAAAATTATATGATCTAAGTAGTATAACTTTTGTCTTTATAACAGTTTTTCCATATATATTTCATTTCTTTTAATGTTGTTCTCACTATCGCTAATCATTTCCTTATTTCCATTGTACAATCACCTAAACTGTTTATATTTCCACCCAGATAATAAAATTTGTCAATATTTTCCAGTTCTATGTTATCTATTTTAATTCTTGGTGTTACTTTGGTTTTATCTGTTGTCATGATCTTGGTTTCTGAATGTTTAACTGAAGGTTTTGTTCTTTGCTTTATTCTTTTGTTTTAATGATCATCCATTCTAATCGCTCTATGTGTGTAGTTAGAAGTATCATATCATCTGCATATCTTATCTCTGGTATTTCATATCCTCCTATATTTAGTGGATGGAATTTTTTTTGTTCCTTGATGTCCCTTACTTTTCTCATGAGGTTTTCCGCATATAATATATTATATAAGTATGGCGATAGGGTGCATCCCTGTCCTACCCCACTATCTACTGAAAACTATTCTGAGATATAACCATCAACTCTCATAGCTGCTTGTTGATTATAGTAGAGTGATTCAATAAGATATGTTAGATGTTCTGTGAAGCTTATTTATTTTGCAAATATCTAGGCACACTATTCCCATAGGTTGCCAGTTCTTTCGAGAAGGAAATCTGATTAGTTGAGCACCAATAACAGAACTCATCCATTCTTGTCAGCTATTTTTATGGAAGCCTACTTATAGGTACACCTACTAATTTTCAATGGGGAAGCTGCAAACAAGCTTTCTTTTAGTCCTAACTACCAAGTAGGATCATTTGAGTTCAGAGACAGGTTCTTATAATTTTCAATCTGCCTGGTGGGCCAGCCTTTAGCAAGCTAAAGGTGGTACGGATCCCCTAAAGTACTAGCTCCTTCTAAGCTAAAGGTGTCCTGACCCACCTATAAACATGATGTGTTTTTTTCCCGTAGTACAGCCTCGTTTGGAAATGCACATAAACTGGGACATGCGCAGATGAAGCCTATTCCATTTCCACGTCTGCCACCATATTTGTCACACAAATCTTGTAGAATAGAGAGGAGTAGTTCGTTTTTTCCTACAGACATCCAAGCAATCAAGTTTGTTCATCATGGATTCAATTTTCTTCGAGTTTATTATGGATGACTATTCCGATGAGGAGGAAATTGTGCTGTTCCTAGAAGCAGATATCGCTCCAGTAGATGATGTGGTGTTAGATAGTGGTAATTCTAGTGATACTGATTCTGTTGGCAGCGTGGGTGAAGAAATTTTCGAGGATGAAATTGTAGAAAATTTGCATGTCCCTTCGGCATATAGCCATGATTGGCGTAGCGACTTCGATGAAATTGTTGGAGATAAAGGCCTAGCTGATAACGTTAGTGTGTTAGACATGTTTTGAGAGGTAAGTTGATTTTTATAATATAATATAGTATTGTCCATTGATCACGCTGCTTTCATGATTTAGATGGTGAATCACTGAATATCGACTGTGTTAGAGTGATAAAAAATGACTAGGTCTATCTTTCAGATAACGATTTATGGCAAATCTATGAGGTTCATTCATTCTTACCAGTGACATTATGATGATTTGACAATGAAACCACATAAATACTATTTGAATTAGGTTTATTTTACAGGGTTCCCACTTCAGAAAATATAAAAACTATAGATAAGTAATTTTTTAATAATTTTTTCCCCTTTTATCTGTTATAATTTCTTTATTTTTTGGTGAAAAATCATCTTTACTACTTTCTAATACGTCTGGTATCACATACACACGTAAAAAAATTACACTGATATATGCAGTATTCAATTCTATATTTATATGTACAAATATTAATTAATTATCTCTAACAACAAAAAAGTTATTGAATTTTTAAAACAGCCACAATCAATAACACAAATTCTCAAAAAAGAATTCAGTGGCAGGGGGAAGTTTTTGGATTTGTAAACACAGCTTGCTAAAGGTTAAAATGACTTAGCAGGCCAGATTTTGACTACAATTGAGCTAGAGGTATGCCCTTCTCTATGGGTTTGTATATGGCTAATAAGCTTATGCTGGTTCCAAAGATCAGTGAACAGGCTGTGCATGGTATATTCATTATAGATAGTGTTTGATTTCTCTGTGTCTTTCTTGCTTGTCTCCGCTAAGCATTTCTCCTTTTTTTCACATGATCCTGCACCTTTCTTGACTGCAAAGTGACTGTTTTATGCAGGATTTTTCCATGTACATGGTTTTTGTTGAAGATTTTCATTAAGGTCTTTAATGAGTACTTGTAGTATTTTCTTTTAATATTTTGAGAACACATGCTCTTCTGCATCTCACCACAGAAAAATATCTTTGGTAGATGGTGATTTGACATATATACTACATGACCCACCCAATGGATTTGTTACTATCACAGAATGATAGAAATTAGAAATACTAACTCTGTCAAGGACAATATTATTCTGAATCTTATCTGTCCACTTTATGTTTACTCACCTTTCAGAGACAAATGGCATATTATAAACAGTAACTAAAGTTACATTGCTTCTTAGCTTGTAATTTGTATACTCTTGTTTCTCAGTTGGTCTTAGCTTGTAATTTGTATACTCTTGTTTCTCAGTTGGTCTTAGCTTGTAATTTGTATACTCTTGTTTCTCAGTTGGTCTTAGCTTGTAATTTGTATACTCTTGTTTCCCAGTTGGTCTTAGCTTGTAATTTGTATACTCTTGTTTCTCAGTTGGTCTTAGCTTGTAATTTGTATACTCTTGCTTCTCAGTTGAAGCTACAGGTGCGATATAATTAATTCTAGAAATATTTGAAGAACCAACAACTGTGAGCATATATACTCACAGATGACTGATGAACTGGGTAGCTGAGCACTTATGGGAGCATCCATGGTACGGTGATGCACACTGGTGATTCTGATAGAATATCATAGACTTGTTTAAGAATCATATATGGAATGTGCTTTATACCATGCACTATACATTAAACATACAAGTTGATAGACTATGCATCTTTTTTTATTTGGAGTAGCTATCTATGGTGGGTTAATAGTTTTACAAGTTTAATCCAAATTTATTATAATAATAATGAAACTCATAATCCATCAGGAATTTCATCTCCATTCTGTGTCAATATGTATGCCTATTCTGGTGTGAGCCCTTTCCTATGTGTGGATACATTTACATGCCTGTGCATTTTGTGTGGGTATCCTTCACACATCTGTGTCCATTTTGTTATATATTTATTTCTTAACTCTTGGTGTGTGTATACATTTCTATGTATGTTTAGGTTTGGTTTTATATATATGTTTATGTCTATATTTGGTTTCACATTCATTCCATGCGTTTTCAAATGATGATTCTTCTTGTATCCTTCCTTCCCCAAACGCACCCCACAACCTCATCATTACTCATCTATCATTATCATATGCCATTCTGGTTGGCGTAGGTGACCATGGTTCTCTGTTCACAGTATTGTTATCAGGATCGTTGTTTCCATGCCTTGCTAGGTTGTCAAACGAATATTTTCTCACGTCCCCATCTGTCTCTGTTCCCTTCAGTCTTGCCTGTTGTGACTATGTTCTTAAAACCTGCCTGTCTGATAAAGTGACAAAAGGGGTATTTTTCTTATCTTTTTCTTTTTATATTCTTGCACTCATTATAAACATCCCAACTACATTTATAGTGCCTCTAATTTCCCACTTTCCAGTTTGTTTATAATGAATGCACGCATTTTCTCTTTTACTAGATGCGTTGCCATCCCTGTGTTATGGAGACGAGGCTTGATGAAATCTAAAGTCATCTATTTTTTTAATTATTTTTTTCTGTTGTTTGTCTCTTGAAAAAGGTTCAATTTGAGCCGATACGTGGAGAATTGTCCTGTTTAGTTTTATTGTATGTTTTTTTATATATACTTTTTATATATTTTTATTAATAGGCAAGGTAAGTGTTTTAGTAACCTGTTTAATTCATTTTGCTTGACTATTTGTTCATTAGGTTACTGCGGCACCATCCACTTTGTCGGACACCCTCTGACCATTTGGTTATTTATAATCCATCAGGATTTTTGGAGTGTCACATTAGACATATCAGCACGAAAACACTTCAAACTAATTTAGATTGGTGTATAAATTCATATGCCTAAATCATTCCTTGATGTTGTCAATTAAATATTTGCTTTGGCTACTTCTTGTCTTTCCACTGTAAACTTTTTTTTTAGCAAAATAGTTTTTGAAAGTGAACATTTTTCTATGTAGTTTCACTGCCACAATAATTTATTCTTAATCTTTTGCAAGCATGTCTATTTGTTGCAGAATTAAATATATTTATCTTATCTCAAATATTACTGATTTGTAACAGACATCTATAGAACTTATATTAAAAGACCTGAATTTCCATGTATGCTTATAATGTCCACCTCTCAAATTCATTACTGATTTGTAAGAGACATCTGTAGCACTTATATTAAAAGACCTGAATTTCCATGTCTGCTTATAGTATCTGCCTCTCACGTTTGTATAGAAGAGCAGTTAGCACCAATGATTTTGATAGATGGATTATTGTGGTAATACTGATCTTATATTAAAAAATTAGGTGTAACTAAATATTTTCATTTTTATTCTCCAGTGATGTGTTTCCTGTTGTGACCAATGGAATCATTCCTAAGTCAATGAATTCTATGACTACTCCAAGCTATGCTCCACGTGATAGCTCTTCAGTGTCTAGTGATTCTGATACGACTGGTCTTAACTATGGCCTTGATGACATCGAAGAAGTTACGAGGCTGGTAGATGAAGAGATTAATGATACGAATAAAGACGTTATGGGGAACGAGGAAACTGAAAGTTCAGGAAAATGGTCTTCAACTTATCCAGACTTTAAATCTGCTTCCAAGAATCAACAGGATGATTTGTCAGCCACTCTTGAAAAAGACCACACTTCTTCTGTCTATAAGAATGTTGATAAAGATGTGGCTGACAATATCAAAGGAGAAATCTCTTCTTATTCAGACAAGTCTAATTCTGCCTCAAAGAATCAACAAGATAATAATCTGCCACCAAAACTTATTTCAGAACACTATTCTCCGGTCAGTGATGAGAAAGTTAACACAAGTTCATTAGACCAGGACACAGTCTTCAATATCAGCAATTCACAGTCACAAAGTTATGAAGAATTCAACAAATATGTTATTCCTGTTGTTATTGACAACCAAGATGCGGATCATGATAGTGATGAAGATGAGAGTCAAGGACTGTTGAAGAAGATAATTAACAGAGATTCTATACATAGTCTGATACAAATTAAATCTGATGATTCCATCGATGTGTGATTGTATGTAAAATATCAAGTTTGTGATAACATTGTTCATGTGTGATTGTATGTAAAATATCAAGTTTGTGATAACATTGTTCATGTGTGATTGTATGTAAAATATCAAGTTTGTGATAACATTGTTCATGTGTGATTGTATGTAAAATATCAAGTTTGTGATAACATTGTTCATGTGTGATTGTATGTAAAATATCAAGTTTGTGATAACATTGTTCATGTGTGATTGTACGAGGCGTGTTCAAATGAAAACGGGACTTGTGGATTTATTTAAAAAGTATCATACGCAATTTAATATTTTCAACGGAATTGAACAAAGCAACCACTTGTGAATAAGAATGCACATGGGTTCATCAGAAAAAATCTCCGTATGCATTTAGGCAAGCATCCCACTGTTTAGGTAGACGTCGAATGCCGTCCAAGAAAAAGTTGCGTGGCTGCTCCGATAGTTCAATTTCTTCCGAACAACCATGTGGGCTGTCCCAATTGACATATGGAATTCTTCTGCAAGCGAACGAATGCTCCGACGACGGTCAGTCAGTACTGCTTTATCAAGCACGGCTATGGCTTCTTCTGTTGCAACAATATGCGCCGTTGACTCACGTCCGTCTTTAAACATACGCACCCACTCCATCACTCTGGTCCTCGACAAACATTTGTCACCATATGCTGCCTTCATTCTCCGATGAATGTCTACTGCTTGACATCCTTCAAATGAAAGAAACTGGATCACAGCACGCTGATTCACTTTGGACGGGTTCGGAATCACACCCGCCATATTGTTAACAGTCTTCTGCAGCACATATGCATGCTGGGAAGATGAACACGTGACCGTATGTAAATTATTGGATACTCATTACTAGTGCAAAATGTCATCAATATCAGTGCGCTCTATCACGCGTGGTGTAACAAGTCCCGTTTTCATTTGAACACGCCTCGTATGTAAAATATCAAGTTTGTGATAACATTGTTCATGTGTGATTGTATGTAAAATATCAAGTGTGTGATAACATTGTTCATGTGTGATTGTATGTAAAATATCAAGTTTGTGATAACATTGTTCATGTGTGATTGTGTGTAAAATATCAAGTTTGTGATAACATTGTTCATGTGTGATTGTATGTAAAATATCAAGTGTGTGATAACATTGTTCATGTGTGATTGTATGTAAAATATCAAGTTTGTGATAACATTGTTCATGTGTGATAATTTTGTACCCTCAAAAGTACTGTTAGTGATAAAATTATGGGTTTATTAATGTGCCTCAAACAGTACCACTTGTTATAAAAACATTAATGTATGTATGACTGTACTTTAAAGTGTAAAACTTGTTATAAAAACATTAATGTATGTATGACTGTACCTCAAACTGTAAAACTTGTTATAAAAACATTAATGTATGTATGACTGTACCTCAAACTGTACCACTTGTTATAAAACCATTAATGTATTTAATGTATGTATGACTGTACCCCAGACTGTAACACTTGTGATGACACTGATGTATGTATGAGTTTAACTAGTATTGTACCACTTATGATGGAACTGATATTTTATGATTGTACTTCACACTGTACCACTTGTGTTGACAGTGCTGGTGTTTGAATGTACTTCAGACTGTATTGCTCATGTCAGTACAGATGTGTTTGTACTTCAAACTGTACCACTTGTGGTGACACTTATGTATGTTTGTACTTCAAACTGTACCACTTGTGGTGACACTGATGTGCTTTTGTACCTCAAATGTTGATATTGTTAATGTATGATTGTTTCTCACTGTTAGTACTTGTGAAGAACCAATTTATGTATGTATATTCATTAAATTGTGATGACCTATAATTTTGTTATGATTGTATGCAGTCCTCTGTGGTCACATGGATACATTTTGCAGTTAATATTCAGTTTCCTGTTAGTTTATTGTATACAAAGATTTAAATTACTAAATCTAAATGTTAATTTATGATGCCTAATATTTTACAATATGGAGATTCATTTTACAATGCTTATATTTAATTTACATCACTTAGATTCAGATAACAATGCTTACATTTAATGTACAACAATTAGATTCAATTTACAATATTTATATTTAATTTACAACATTTAGATTCAATTTACAATGCTTACATTTAATGTACAACACTTAGATTCAATTTACAATATTTATATTTAATTTGCAACATTTATATTCAATTTGCAACATTTAGATTCAATTTGCAATGCTTACATTTAATTTACATCACTTAAATTCAACTTACAATGCTTAGGCGTTACATTTAATTTACATCACAGATTCAATTTACGAGACCAACATTTATTTCTCAGTTCCTAGATTCAGTTTAACTGCATTCAAGAAACAATATATACATTCTAGACATGCAGATTTTATGACATAAGCCACTTGCAACCTCCCTGCCTGCAGCTTCATAACAAGAAAAACTCAGCATTGATAGGATTCAGTTTACAGCATCTGTATTAAATTTTCTATGCCTATATTCAATTTATGAATTTATAAATTCAGTTTTATGAAGTTAGATATTCAGTGTACAATATTTAGACTCACCTTTTAAAACCCAAATATTTAATTTAGGTCCATGTTATGGGGCTTACATTTTATTTCTAGATTTAATTTCATGTAAGATTTTAACTAGTTCCTATTTATTATACTTAGGCCTATAGGCCTATTCCATTTGCTGTTTTATTCAGTTTGTTGTACCTAGATTCCAATTAATAGATCTCAGGCCTATGCCTCATTTCTATTTCATATGACTAGATTAATGTTACTGTATCCAGATTCCATTTTTAATACCTATAGTTATTTACTGTAACATATTTCATTTTCCACACCAAGATTCCATTTTTTCTACCACGGTTTTAATTATTTTATCTAGACTAACACTGTATCTAGTATAAATTTAACTTTATATAGATTGTATTTAAGGCCTACTATACTTGGATTTTACTATTCAAGAACTGCACAGAATATCTTTGAACAGAGAGAATTGGAGAGATCTTCCCTATGCGCTAACTTCAGCGCAAAAGGAAAATGAATGAATGAATACTTGGATTTAATTTATAATAGGGCCCTACAGTCCAATTTATAATAGGCCTACAGATAAAATATTTATGTAATAACAGAAATTTGCTATATACAGCACAAAGAATAAATGTAATTGGAGATTTTGAAATAGGAAAATGTATGGTAAAACAATAGGCTATAGAGGGCTTCCACTGTTCGAAGATTCTATTGAACAATAGGCTATAGAGGGCTTCCACTGTTAGAAGATTCTATTGAACAATAGGCTATAGAGGGCTTCCACTGTTCGGACATTATATTTTCTGTACCTAGATTTCATTTACCTACAGGCCTTACATAAATTTCTGCTGTGTCTGTTCTCAAACTTCTAGAGATTAGCAAGATGTAGTCCTGAGAATGTGATGTGTTGTGTCATGATTTACAGCTTGGCTGTGGTAACTTCACCTTTTGACTGACACACCCATCATCAGCATAACTTTTGGGTCATTTTAATCTTCTTTGGGATAGGACAGCCAACCACACCAAAACCTTTGTTAGTTTCCTCTTTCAACATCCATGTTAGGTTACAGGGTTGCTATTCTTTGTCCCCCTTTTGGACTCTAGCAAATCATAGACCTAGATTCAATTTACTATCAGGCTACTCATCTTTAATTTAATATATCTAGATAGTATCTACTATATCTATATAGCATTTATGGTAACTAGTTAAGATACTAGGTCCCCTATATGTACGTTCCATTTATGGCAACTGTAAGTTCATTATTTATCTAGAGACTCAGTCAGTTCCTCTTTTGCAAAGTTTGGCACATAGGGTGGATGTCATAGTTCTCCATGCCTGTCGGTCAGTTGCCAGGGATTGCAGGTCTTGTGCATTTATGCCTGTTGATTTTAATTCATTCATAAATGTTCTTCTGAGGGTTGTTTTTGGTCTTCCCTGTTTTCTTTTCCCGTCTGGTGTCCACATGAAGGCTTGTCATGGAATTCTGTCTTCCTTCATTCTAAGTACGTGGCCGATGTATGTCCAGCGGCATTTTCTGATGATGTGCGCGATGAACATCTAGAGACACAGTTTATATAAATACTTTGTTGTATATGTCAGTTCTTTAATATTAATAATGAGACGACACTATTGACATTCACATGGCCGAGTTACATGTTACAATGTTACATTTAATGTTACATGCTACATTTAACTTGCCCAAGTGAACATCAATACTGTTGTTCTTGCTCGTTGTTTTTTGTTGTGTATGTAGTCTTGCGCATCGGTGACGGCAAAAGTACCGAGTTCGAATCCTGCCACAGGCATTTGTGCATCCAGATGGTTCAGAAAACAATGGCAAACTGCTGAACATATTTATATCACCTAGAAAATCACTACTGCCACAAAATGCTGGGTTGATGGCTACATCCTGAATAGAATATGCTACCAACATAGTTCTGATAAAGGCCTTTTGGTTGAACAGTCGTTTTGTGTGTGTTATTATGTGTGTTTCCAATGATTAACAAAACTTCATTACCCTGTTCCTAGTTGTGCCTGTTGGATTTCAGTTTTGCTGCAGTGAGTACATATTAATATTAAATTAGAATACCTGATTCATATATTTTCACTCTCCACTGAGTTTGTTCACGTTGTACATTTAATGAACTATTGATGTGTACCACATGTCATAAATAGTTTAATACGTCAGTTGCCATTTGCATTTCTTTTAATTCTTTTGGGACTTAATTTTATTTTAGGTTTAGACCAAATTAATTTTCATTAGTAGAAAAATTGAATCACAGTTACATGTCTTTCTAATTTGATCATGTTGTACCATAATATTAATAAATGGTGTGCATATTGTATATCATTGGAAAGTAAAATGGTTACAGAAAATCAACTTATCAGTAAATTGTTGAAAAATTGTTTTTAAAAAGTGTAATTACTATTTGTGAAATATAGGCTATACTTTATTAGTAACTTATATTTTTTTAAATAAAAACATTGCTTCTGACCTAAATCATCAGCTGTTTGAGGTGTTGTAATAGAATTCTATGGTATTTTATGATTGGGTATTTAGTTGTAGTTAATACATTATTTATTTCATGCATTTATGTCCAAAAATGTTAACCGTATGAATATTTTTTCAATGATTTCAGAAGAAAAACAAATATGTAAAATTATACATATTTACAAGTGCATTATTTACAACCTTTGTTTAGACTTACTGACTACAACTTGCCTTAATGTGTGTCAATTTGGTAAAATAGCTCTCCATACAGTTTATCACTTCCACTAGTTTGAGATAACTAGTATTCTATCTTCCAAAATAGTCATTAGCTATGTCATCACTGCTCTTTGATGTTTTCAGAGGGTGTTGACAGCTCCTGTATAAGCAGTAATCTAAACCTCTTTGATCTTTTATTTAGCCAATTATAACTATAATTATATTTGCTAGTGCAATCTTCTGTCTCTGAATGAGCTATAAATAAGAACACTAGCTTGTTTCACACTGTCAAGAAGCAGTTGGAAGTCATTATTTCTCAGAAATAAACAAAAAATGAGTAGAAACAATCTGTTTTTAAAGACAAAAGATGTACTTTTATGAGAAAATAGAAGTAAAAGTATTCTTGCATGTAGAAGTAAAGAATTGTGTTTACATAAAATTCTGTATTATGGAACCAGGAAGTAAAAATGATCAAATTATGGTTGGTGGAAACCAAAACTGTTATATCACTTATTGGTCCCTTAGAGCTTCTTTAAATAAGCGATATAACAGTAATTGGACTAGAATGGGTAAAAGGAATTCATAATACAGAATAATAACAGGGATTCAATTATCAACATATAAGGGTACACCCTGTGCCCTAATTTGTCTAGCTGAAATACCAAACAATTTTACTTTCGGTACAATTCAGAATTGCTGCTGTGTAACTGTTCTGCCGTATACACTTTCATTACAGAATAGACGGAACTTTTCCAATCTTTGATGTTTGCAAGCCAAAACTAAGATGTAAGACATCATGGTTAGAGAACTTCTTATGCAGATAACTCTGCACTGTATGCTGATTCTGCAAGCAGTATGCAGGTCACTTTATACTAATTTACTGATGCCTGCGAGAACTTTGCCTTCATCAGCAACATGAAGAAAACAGAGGTCATATTTCAGCTCATACCACACAATCCAAATTTTAATCAGTATGAAATCTAAATCTGTATGCATACACACAAATGTTGATGAAGGTACAGACACTGGCAGGGAATATGATCTGTATGAAAAATCATTTGCCAAAAAAAGCTGCTATACAGAGAACTCCAGACTGGCTCCCACAAGGTCAGAGAGCAGGAGAAATGCTTTCTTCTTCTTCTTCTTCTTCTTTCGTTCACTTGAAACATGTCTATATCTGTAATTCTGTCTCCTTAATAAAACTCACTGTCTTTTGTAGTTCATACAGTGTCCCATAGAGCTTTGATTCTAGTGTTGTTTCCTCTGGCCAATATTTTTGCCTCAGCGTTTCATGCTCAGAACAATCTTGAAGTATATGTTTGGCACTCTGTGCTGTCTGTGCACAAGTACACATGACTGTGTTGCCAATCTTGAACTTTGTATACATGTGACTGCGGAGTCGGTTGTGTCCTGTTCTTCTTCTTTGTCGTACGCCTTACGGCGGACCCTCTGAAAGAATTTAGCTGACCATCCTGAGAAGGACATATGAGGGTGATCTGCATTGTGTCATGTTTTACAGCAAGCTGCGTTATCTGCGCCTTTCGACCTGACACATCCGCCTTCAGCCTGCATTTTTTTGGGTCGGGTTGGCATTCCTGTATCTTCGATCCTTAGTACTTGGCCAAGCTACAGCAGGGTTGCTGCACTCCTGTTTTCACTCTGTTTTTCGGGTTTGCACTCCACTGCATGAAAGTGTACTGAGGGTCTTGGCCAGCTGTGGTTCACTGACCCTGATGCTCGACCAGCTATGGAGCGCCGGCCGGTGCACTCTGTAGACACTCTCTGAGTAGAAGGCTCCTTCAATAGGTATTGCACTAAGCTGAACGCTGAAGTCTCCTGGGTATGAAAAAAAAGCTCAGAAATCCCACCCCACTGCACATAAGAATTAAGAACTAATCGCTCGCAATTCCTGGGATTCTGAAACAAACAAACATACAACATGATTATCTGTGTCTGATGCTAAGAATGAGCATTCATCTTTCTTTTTTTTCCCTTTCAATTCCCTGTTAAACTGTCACTATCCAACATTGTCTTTCCTACCTTGTCTTCTTCATCTGTGTCTATGAGATTGCATATGCTTTTCTTTTTTGTGTAAGTGGTAGTCTGCACAGATGATAGATCAGTGGGATTCAAGCTATTATATTGGGATTCGAACACACCCATCACCAACATTATGTAAGTAGAGCCTCATAGATAAAGCTGCTTCTTCATGTGACATATTCTTTCTGAATGCATTTATATTGCCTAGAAAAATCACTACAGCCAAAAACTACTGGATTGATGGCTACCTCCTGAATAGGACATGCTACCAAGTTATATGACACGAATGATAATAAAATAAGTAAGGATGACAACGGTTGATGTTTTGATCACAAATCTATGCCTGAATGGACATATAATAAGGAATACACAAACAAATATTAATTTACAAACATCTTTGTAAAAAAAAATAACAGTCTGTGTAGCTGTCTCGCGAATTAGCTGTTAGAAACAAAATGCATACAAAGTATAAAAATTTTTTTTTTTTTAAAATTGTCAATACTGCATTTTACCAGTTCAGGCGTTGCAGGGAGGGGATTGAATAGCTGTGTGATAAAGGCCGCATGCTCTTGCTGTCGCCACGTCATGTACAGGGTGAGTTTTTTAATTTACCCTCCGACAGAAAAAAACTCAGTCCTTACCGGGGATCGAACTCTAGACCTCACTCGTGTGAGACTAGCGTTTTAACCTCTCGGCTATGCGCCACACTAAGTGGCATACAAAGTGGACAGTGAAAATCACAGGAAGAGTCAAATGAATTACTTTAAAAGGATTTTTTTTAAACCAACGAGCCCACAGGACTGTAAAATTGATGAAATGTGTGCTAAAAATTCACAATCTAGAGATCCCGGGTGTCAGTGAGACAGTATCACACCTGGAGATCTCAGATGTCAAAGTGTTAGTCATACACCCTCACATCTACAGATCCCAAGTGTCAAGGTGTCTGTCAGTCACTCTCACATCTTAGAGATCCCAGGTGTCAGACACTCGCACATCTAGAGATCCCAGGTGTCAGACACTCTCACATCTAGAGATCCCAGGTGTCAGTCACTCTCACATCTAGAGATCCCAGGTGTCAGACACTCTCACATCTTAGAGATCCAAGGTGTCAGACACTCTCACATCTAGAGATCCCAGGTGTCAGACACTCTCACATCTAGAGATCCCAGGTGTTAGACACTCTCACATCTAGAGATCCCAGGTGTCAGACACTCTCACATCTAGAGATCCCAGGTGTCAGACACTCTCACATCTAGAGATCCCAGGTGTCAGTCACTCTCACATCTAGAGATCCCAGGTGTCAGACACTCTCACATCTTAGAGATCCCAGGTGTCAGACACTCTCACATCTAGAGATCCCAGGTGTTAGACACTCTCACATCTAGAGATCCCAGGTGTCAGACACTCTCACATCTAGAGATCCCAGGTGTCAGACACTCTCACACCTAGAGATCCCAGGTGTTAGACACTCTCACATCTAGAGATCCCAGGTGTCAGACACTCTCACACCTAGAGATCCCAGGTGTTAGACACTCTCACATCTAGAGATCCCAGGTGTCAGACACTCTCACATCTAGAGATCCCAGTAATCAGACACTCTCACATCTGGAGATCCCAGGTGTCAGACACTCTCACATCTAGAGATCCTAGGTGTCTGACGCTCTCACATCTAGAGATTCCAGGTGTCAGACACTCTCACACCTTGAGATCTTGGGTGTCAGTCAGACACTCTCACATCTAGAGATCCCAGTAATCAGACACTCTCACATCTGGAGATCCCAAGTGTCAAGGTGTCTGTCAGTCACTCTCACATCTTAGAGATCCTAGTAGTCAGACACTCTCACATCTAGAGATCCCAGATGTTAGACACTCTCACATCTAGAGATCCAAAGTGTCAGACACTCTCACATCTAGAGATCCTAGTAGTCAGACACTCTCACATCTAGAGATCCTAGTAGTCAGACACTCTCACATCTAGAGATCCCAGGTGTCAGACACTCACATCTTAGAGATCCTAGTAGTCAGACACTCTCACATCTAGAGATCCTAGTAGTCAGACACTCTCACATCTAGAGATCCCAGGTGTCAGACACTCTCACATCTTAGAGATCCTAGTAGTCAGACACTCTCACATCTAGAGATCCCAGGTGTTAGACACTCTCACATCTAGAGATCCAATGTGTCAGACAGTCACATCTAGAGATCCCAGGTGTCAGACACTCTCACACCTAGAGATCTCGGGTGTCAGTCAGACACTCTCACATCTAGAGATCCCAGGTGTCAGACACTCTCACATCTGGAGATCCCAGGTGTCTGACGTTCTCACATCTAGAGATCCCAGTTGTCAGACACTCTCACACCTAGAGATCTCGGGTGTCAGTCAGACACTCTCACATCTAGAGATCCCAGGTGTCAGACACTCTCACATCTAGAGATCCCAGGTGTTAGACACTCTCACATCTGGAGATCCCAGGTGTCAGACACTCTCACATCTGGAGATCCCAGGTGTCTGATGTTCTCACATCTAGAGATCCCAGTTGTCAGACACTCTCACACCTAGAGATCTCGGGTGTCAGTCAGACACTCTCACATCTAGAGATCCCAGGTGTCAGACACTCTCACATCTAGAGATCCCAGGTGTCAGACACTCTCACATCTGGAGATCCCAGGTGTCAGACACTCTCACATCTAGAGATCCCAGGTGTCAGACACTCTCACATCTAGAGATCGCAGGTGTCAGACACTCTCACACCTAGAGATCTCGGGTGTCAGTCAGACACTCTCACATCTAGAGATCCCAGGTGTCAGACACTCTCGCTCACACCTAGAGATCTCAGGTGTCAGTCAGACACTCTCACATCTAGAGATCCCAGGTGTCAGACACTCTCACATCTGGAGATCCCAGGTGTCAGACACTCTCACATCTGGAGATCCCAGGTGTCTGATGTTCTCACATCTAGAGATCCCAGGTGTCAGACACTCTCACATCTAGAGATCCCAGGTGTCAGACACTCTCACATCTGGAGATCCCAGGTGTCAGACACTCTCACATCTAGAGATCCCAGGTGTCAGACACTCTCACATCTAGAGATCGCAGGTGTCAGACACTCTCACACCTAGAGATCTCGGGTGTCAGTCAGACACTCTCACATCTAGAGATCCCAGGTGTCAGACACTCTCGCTCACACCTAGAGATCTCAGGTGTCAGTCAGACACTCTCACATCTAGAGATCCCAGGTGTCAGACACTCACATCTGGAGATCCCAGGTGTCAGACACTCTCACATCTAGAGATCGCAGGTGTCAGACACTCTCACACCTAGAGATCTCAGGTGTCAGTCAGACACTCTCACATCTAGAGATCCCAGGTGTCAGACACTCTCACATCTAGAGATCCCAGGTGTCAGACACTCTCACATCTAGAGATCCCAGGTGTCAGACACTCTCACATCTAGAGATCCCAGGTGTCAGACACTCTCACATCTAGAGATCCCAGGTGTCAGACACTCTCACATCTATAGATCTCGGGTGTCAGTCAGACACTCTCACAAATCTCGGGTTTCAGTTAAACACTCTCACATCTAGAGATCCCAGGTGTCAGACACTCTCACACCTAGAGATCCCAGGTGTTAGACACTCTCACATCTAGAGATCCCAGGTGTTAGACACTCTCACATCTAGAGATCCCAGGTGTCAGACACTCTCACATCTAGAGATCCCAGGTGTCAGACACTCTCACATCTATAGATCTCGGGTGTCAGTCAGACACTCTCACAAATCTCGGGTTTCAGTTAAACACTCTCACACCTAGAGATCTCAGGTGTCAGTCAGACACTCTCACATCTAGAGATTTTTGGGTGTCAGTCAGACACTTTCACACCTAGACCTCTTCTGGTTTAGTTGAAGCAGCTGGCAGTACAACTGTTGCTTACTCATTTCTCATGATTTTTATATTATTGTACCCAATGTGTTGACATTCTACAAGTTAGGGACATTAACCCTATAAAAAGATGATGATATGGGCCGATGTTCTCCTTATGCAGACCAACTCAGCATGCACCATCAAAGTGAACAACTGAGTAATAAAACATACCCATCAATTTAATTACCTGATAACATCAGATGGATAACGCCCATCAGGTAAATCCCATGCGAAACAACAAATAGATACCTAGCTCAGACAATGGCAGTTTTTAATTTAATGAAAACCATCCAGTGCAAAAGTTACTTACAATAAAAGTAAGTTTCAATTAAGGACTCACAAAGTGTATAGAACTGACTTCATTGTACCCAGGTTACCACATATATATGTCATCCCATTCAGCGGAGCATGTACCGCCTGTCAATTGTGGCACCCATAGCACGTAAGAATGATTCCGTTCAATGCTGCATAGTTATTTCTGTCAATGAAAGTAATTGATGAAGGAGCAAGCAAGGGAGAGTTCTTCTTCAATGCTGCATACAATTAATTCTGTCAATGGAAGTCATTCATGAACATGAAAGCAGGAAGCCACAGAGATGTGGTTATTCAAGAGAATGCTAAAAAAAATGTTTCGAGCATGGTTTGAATATGTATGCAGGCTTTACATCGTTGTCAAAAGTAATACTGCAGGAAACCTTCGAATGTGGAAGAAGCAGGGGAGGAGAAATTACAATATGGACAGACATAATTAATAAATGGACAGGACACAAGTTTTCCTCACATATCGCATCGTTGAAGATAGAAATCGCTGAGAACTCTGTGTGCTGAAACATGCAATGTTTTACCCCCCCCCCCCCCCTACAAAACTGCTGCGTGCTGAAACATCCCCTACGACCCTGACGGGTTTATAGATATGCTTAGATAGATAAGAATTTCATGGACAATTAGAAAAATTGAAGACAAAGTGAGTAGAATGGTCACCGAGTGAAAATTACTTACCAACATAAGAAAAATACAGTCCACATCATGAGAAGAGGTGATGCAATCTAACATCAGATAAATTTGAGGATAAAGGAAACGGGGTGTCAAAGAGAAAAGATAATGGGTAGTTTGATATCATGGCATGGTAGAGTGTCAACAGTAGAGCTGATAATAGTGATGCGATTATTGTGGGAATCAATGATAGCATAGGCCCTATGCTTCGCTGCACTGCACATGATCATTCTTCCCCGTAGGCTTATATAAGCTTAGGCCTAATATTTATTGCTGTGCAGACAGCACAATAGGCCTATAGCATAATCTTGATATTAAGATATTCATTTCAGTTGATAAATTCTTAAAAGTACATTTGAATTTAGGTTAAGTGATAAGAAAAGAAAAAACATTAGCCTAGTAACTCGGATACTGTAGGCGTACAGGCCTATTCTCAATCAGGGCCGTAGATATGTAGGCCTATGCCTATTCCGTAGGAGATGTGAGGGTTTACCTAAAAACAATATGGGTCATTTTACCCTTTTCCGATGCGAAGGCATATACCTATCCCTCTTTTTTCATTCGATCTTTGATTAAATGTAACTTTTAGGAGAAAGAGTTCGGGGGGAAGTGGGTTCATGTTACCCGCCAACCAGTATGCTACTAAAAGTCATACCGAAAGTTCGTCGTGAAAAGAGAATTATGCACTAAGCTGGGCGATAACCATATTTAAGGTAAACTCCCTCCCCCTTTTATGAAGTATTACGGCACTGATCTTACTCAGTTTAGGAGAGAGAATGGTTTGTACTACTTCTTGCATTCAGCTTCCCCCTCCTTCAGAATAAAACGAACGTTAATTACGTTGACCTGTTAGTTGAACAGGTACATTTTAATATGTCATTAATCAAGAACCGATGAGAGGGAACATACTTGGTACATTCTACATAGCGTGTTCATTAAGTGTAGATTTACTTGATAGATTCTACGAGAGTGTTCATCAAGTGTAGATTTACTTGATAGATTATACGAGCGTGTTCATTAAGTGTAGATTTACTTGGTAGATTATACGAGATTTTCATTAAGTGTATATTTACTTGGTAGATTATACGAGATTTTCATCAAGTGTAGATTTACTTGGTAGATTATACGAGCGTGTTCATTAAGTGTAGATTTAGTCACCGGTGTACCAATAATATTGTAGTCATAATTCACTCATGAATGAAATTGTTCTTTTTGTGGTATCTTTCTTTTCCCTGATTTCATGTTTGCCTTAGAGAGTCAGGGCAGGAAGAGGTCTCACATATCTGAGAATAGGTCCATGTCCTGTAGAATTGATCCCAGTGTTAGATACATCTCCGTTTTAAAGGAGGAAATGGGGGGTACCTAATACTATATGAAAAGATATCTTAATTTTCGTTTGCTTTTTAGTGCTTGGGGGGGGGGTGATTATTGAGGGATAGATTTGTGTGGCTTTCTTCCTAGTACTAAGTGCGATGTTATGACTTCCTAAGGGTATGGAAGTTAAAGACAGACGATGGTATTTAATCTCAAACACTTGTGTATGGTTTCTCAGCGACAACTAAAGGGCATGCTAAGAAAGATTAAACACACAGACAATGGTTTGAATCGTTAAATGGTATAATCTGACAATAATCAATTGCATATGTGTGCCTGTATATGCCGGTGTCCGAGGAAATGAACACACAGACGGGCTTGCTGGTATGGGGACCGGACAAGTAATGTACCTTGCTGAAGTTTTGAATGCTCTTAGTGAGATAGGTCGACCACCGATGCAAGAAATACTTGTGAATGAAACCTTGAGAATACTACAGGAACATCATGTTAAGAGGGGATGGCTAAACAGAAGTTGTATGTAGGAAACCAGAGGAGACTGGTAAATGAGCACAGATTAGGTGTGATCAGTCGCTACACGCTGATGGATAGGCCTATCTTGAGTGGGAGAACGAAACATATGCGTACCGATGGTTCGATGTGCAGTGAGGATGACCTTTCGACTAACTAACTGATTAATTATGTACCATCAGCCATTTTGAGCCATTGTGATTTATTTTTCATCATGAAAAAAATAATAAATGCAGGTATTATTACTGGTAACTGGGGTAATGGGTGACCAGGACGACGATGATTACGAGACATCGTAGATTACGTAAAAGTGCCCTTTTGGTTGCTTTAGGTCTACTCGCCCAGAATCGCGAGGAGTTCAGAACATCCATACAGCAGACTCGTTATGTAAAGATTATATTACTTGGATGATTAGTCTCATTTTCTAGATACATGTCTTTTTTTTGTTAGCTTAGTCTGTCCAGTGATCAATTAATCAATAAACCCATAACCCTTCAGGGTCGTAGGGGTACCACATTGGATGCTTCAGCACACAGAGTCCTCCAGCGAATTCTATCCTCAGCGATGCGGATGAGTGCTGAAATATCTTGCCTTGTCCATTCCTTGATGTTGTCTGTCCAT
Source organism: Meghimatium bilineatum (assembly GCA_034231615.1). NCBI lineage: Eukaryota > Metazoa > Mollusca > Gastropoda > Stylommatophora > Philomycidae > Meghimatium > Meghimatium bilineatum. The sequence continues at coordinate 28,981,617 of CM067301.1, forward strand.
GTCTTTATTTGTCCTCCTCTGCTTCTTCCACCCTCGACAGTTCCCTGCAGTATTGTTTTTGACAAGGAATCGTGCCTGCATACATGTTCGAACCATGCTAGTTTTCGTCGTTTCACTATTGAAAGCAATGGCTCCTGGTCACCTGCACACATCTCTACTTTATTTCTTACGTACACATTGGTCTTATGTTCCCTATAGGAAATTCGTAGAATTCTTCTGTAGCATTTATACTCGAAAGCCTGTAATCTTCTCTCCATATCCGCAGTGAGTGTCCAACTCTCACAACCATACAACACAACCGAAAGCACCAGCGACTTATACAGTTTGATTTTCACTCCAACACTGATGTTGCTTTTCCAAATCACAGTTAGCCTTGACAAGGACGTTAAAGCCATCTCCAGCCTTATTTTTAGTCCAGTGATGGACTTTCTTCAATTGTGGACGTTAGTCTGTACAGTAACAGACGGTAGTCTAGTCTATGCATTGGCGAGTGTTAGTGTAGTCTATGCAGTGGCGGACGTTAGCGTAGACTGTGCCGTTGCAAACGATAGTCTAGTCTATGCAGTGGCGGAGGTTAGTGTAGAATGTGCAGTGGCAGACAGTAGTCTAGTCTATGCAGTGGCGGAGGTTAGTATAGAATATGCAGTGGCAGACAGTAGTCTAGTTTATGTAGTGGCGGAAGTTAGTTTAGTCCAGTTTATAGCAAGTCTAGTCTATGCAATGGCAAACGGTAGTCTTGTCTATGCAGGGGCGAAGGTTAGTGTAGTCTAGTATATGCAGTGGTGGATGTTAGTGTAGTCTAATTTATAACAAGTCTAGTATATGTAGTGGCGAACGGTGGTCTAGTTTATGCAGTGGTGGACGTTAGTCTAATCTATGCAGTGGCGGAGGTTAGTGTAGTCTAGTCTATGCAGTGGTAGACGTTAGTCTAGTCTAGTTTATAGCAAGTCTAGTATATGCAGTGGCGAACGGTAGTCAGTATATGCAGTGATGGAGGTTATTGTAGACTATGTAGTGGCAGACATGAGTTCAATTTGGAAATATCCGAGTTTAAGGTCATAACAACTAATGGAGGTTGCGATTCCGGCAATCATATCACTGCACTGCAACCTCCGTGGATTACAAAGAGATAATGTTTTCGAGATAATGTGTATGTATGCTAATAAATTGTGAGAAAGTAGTAGACAGATTGATGTAGTAATGAATGTGTGAGAAAGTAGCAGATAGATGGGTGTAGTAATGAATGTGTGAGAAAGTAGCAGATAGTTGTGTGTAGTAATGAACGTGTGAGAAAGTAACAGATAGATGGGTGTAGTAATGAATGTGTGAGAAAGTAACAGATAGATGGGTGCAGTAATGAATGTGTGAGAAAGTAACAGATAGATGGGTGTAGTAATGAATGTGTGAGAAAGATATACGCTTCTTCTTCTGAGTTCATTTTCAAACTCATGAAGATTAGCAGGTTGTAGGCTATAGAACATGGTTTACAGCTTTGCTGCGACTTTCGGCATCACACATTCTACTTCAACATGTCTTCTGACTTATATTGACCTTCTAAGATATGGGGCAGTCAAATCCGCCCCAAAACCTCCTTAGTCGCCTCCGACAACATACTTTGTAAGTAATAGTGTTGATTTTCTTTGCTCTTCTTTCGGGCTCCAGCAACGCGCACTGCGTGGCTCTCTAATTATATTTATCCTTTTGTCATATTCCCTTTCATTTCTGCAAACAGCTTGTTCTCTTCCGCTCTGTTCGTGTCGCAACCACAAAATACATGCATTAATTATTCCACCACACAGAACCTGTGTTACCATTATCTCCGTATTATCAGAAGTGCACCCAGTACTTTAGGCCATAAATACCCATCCAATAAGAACCATTGTAATCGAACTATTCATCATTGTGAACAGACATCAAAGCGTAGTGTCAGTATAACACGCAGCAATATTTCTGTTGTCAGTGAGTCCACATTGGTGGTGACACACTACTACACAATTAGAAAACCTACAGACTTTAATGGTGATGAGATGTGCGGTAGATTTAGTTTTAATTCATTGTAAAGTTGTTAGGGTCTAGTATTTTTATTGGCTTAAGCAATAGTCTTAAGCAATTTGGCCCAAAATTCTAGGTTTCAAGGACGTACATACAGCCTTTGGATTATTTTCTTATTGCTCCAGCAAACAAAAATGATACGACCATGTATGTCTATGTCTAGTTTCTATTCTAGACAAGCGTAGTAATACATTGAAGAACCATGATTAGTAAAAGCACAAATTCAGGGTGTGAGTTTTTCTACTTTGGGACATACTAGCCGTTTTCAAACAATTGTAGGTACGTATCGTGTTCGTGTGTTTGCAGTATTTTCTATTGTAAAAGTCAGGTAGGATCAGGTCGCTTTTGTACATGGAAGGTTGACTGCCACATGGCTTCCAACTTCCTCGCTGCAATGGCACGTTATGATTGGGTGTAGTGCCAAGGCTAAATTTAATTTGAAAAAGCAACATCAGTGTTAGAGTGAACATCAAACGTTATATTTCACTAGTTTTTTTTATTGTGTTGTATTGTTGTGAAAGTTGGACACTGACTGCGGACATGACGTGTAGACTACAGGCTTTCGAATACAAATGTTACAGATAAATTATACGAATAACATAGAGAGCACAAGACAAACGTGTACGTGAGAAATAAAATAGAGATGTATACAGGGTCATAAGAACTATTGCTTTCGATAGTGAAACGAGGAAAATTTACATGGTTAGGACATGCATGCTGACATGATTCCATGTCAAAAACAATAATGCTTGGAATGGTCGAGGGTAGAAGAAGCAGAGGGGGAGGAAATAAAATAATGGACAGACAACATCAAGAATTTGAAAAGACAAGAGTTTTCCTCACTTATCCGCATCGTTAAAGATAGAAATTGATGGAGGACTCTGTGTGATGAAGTATCCAATCTACTACCCTGACAGATTACGGGATTATAGACATAGTGTAAATCACTGGATGTTGTTCTGGGAAACAGAAAAGTTGAAGATAAGAAAGGAGTTGGTTAATCTTCTTAGCAATATCAACAATATATGAATCCAGGCCATGCAGAAACCATAGGAAACTATAGAGATGACACATTGGCTAGAAATTGATAAGTCAGGGATAACAAGAGGCGACTCAGTTAATTAGGACATTTATTTATGCACCACAAGGTGATAGAGAGTAGACAAACAGATACAGTATTAATGTTCAGGGAATAATAGATATGGAAGTGACCAACAGAGAGGTAAGAAAGTGTCTCCTTTTTAGAAAGATCCCAAGAACGCAGTCAACAACAGACTGGTGCACTTAACAATACCATCAAGATGACCGATACATCGACGAGCTGAACTTTGATGGGGAATGTGCCCAGTACTGTGAAACTGGTTACTATCTCGGTGTTATCGGCAACGTACATCACCTTTTTTTTACTCGCACTCATATCGTCGCAAGATTGTTTACAATAGATTGATAAATAACCGCAAGTGATATAATTATTATTTCAATTTACAGTATATTTCTATCCCAATGGAAACCAAAAGATAAATCATAAATATAATCTTCATACCACCATTGTGATACACACTCTCCCCATACCTGTTCAACATTTACGCAGACGGTATGAGGAATGTGACAGAAGACATACACAACGCTGACTACCACGCTTTAAACATCGGTGGATTCTAAATCCCTGAACTACTCTACGCAGACGACACAGTGTTTCTTTCAAATTATATGAAGGGATTGGAATAACTAATCAAGAACACAAAGAAATATAGCGAATCACAAAACTTGTATTTAAATGCGCAAAAAAACTAAAATCATGTCAACAGATATAACAACACAACAAACAAAAATCAGAATAGACAATACCGAGACAGAATATGTGGATATATTTGAATACTTAGGAGCAAACATCAACTGTGCAAGAGACTGCGTGGTAGAAATAAGGAAGAGATTGGCAATGACTTGTAAAATAACACGGCTGAAAAACATATGGAAAAACAACAAAATAGAAACGAAATTGCTAATGTTACGTTCTTTTATTTTTCCGGTTGCAACATACGGCTGTGAAACATGGACTCTAAGTAAAACACCGGTAAAGAAGATCACTGTCTTTGAGATGAAATGCTACAGAAAGATACTTAGAATATCATGGAAGGGAAAAAAAGGGAAACTTAGATATTATAAACACATTGAAAATTCCAGAGTGTTTGTTACTAAACACAATAGCAAAAAGAAAACTACACCTGTTTGGGCATATAAAGAGACACAACTGTTTAGAAAGACAAATAATGGAGGGCAGAGCAGCTGAGAGGAGGAGAAAGGACAAACCAAGAAGACGATGGACTGACGACATTAAAGATAACATGAATACATCATTGGAAAATGCAAGCTGCATTCTCAAGACAGAGAGGTCATTGGGAAGACAACGTTCTGGAAAGAATACGTCACATGGCACCACCATTGTATTATCAATGTCAAACATAGACAGCAACAAAGAAACAAGAGAGAAAGCTTACTACATGTGAAATGACATGCCTTAGAAAAGCAGCAAACAGAACAAGAAGAGATCATGTGAGGAATTAAGAGATTACAAGAACTATTGAAACAACATCATTGATAAAATATATTGAAAAGCAGAGATTGAAATGGTTCAGCCACGTAATGAGAATGAATCCCTATTGGCCAGCGACAAGAGCATATAACATGAAAATAGAAACAGCAGGATACAGAGGAAGACCGAGAAGAAGGTGGATTGAAGAAGTTAGGGCCTATCAACATTCAAGATTTCACAGTATTACTGCATATCAAGCGACCAAACACGCCATGGCACGAAAACCGATCGTTATTCAATCATGCGTCTCCTTACAATAAGCAGTATGCTTATCGTGTTTAAATTGTGCTGTATAGCACAAATAATAGATATTCAATATATTATAAAAAATGTCATTACAAAATATATGGTATGTAAGGACAGTACGACTATTATCTATCTATCTATTTATGTTCCTTCAGCTCCGAGCAGAATGAAGGGCAGAAACCAGAGCTCTCCAGTTTGAGCGATGTGATGCTATTGTGTGCAATTATTGAATGTTGAGACCCCCGCCGAAGACGGATGTGTCGGGCCATTGGCGGAAATAAAACGGCGACACAAGGCATTTCCATTTTCTGGACTACATCCTGCTGGAAATCTAGCAGGACCATGATCCAGCTAGATCCAGTTGGATTTTGAGAATGAACGCAGAAGAAGAAGAATGTTGAGACCCATAGACTCTTTGAGGTTGCTCTGCGAAGAATCTCTCTTAGTCTTCCTCTTTTTCTATTTCCATCCGGTGCCCATTTTAATGCTTGTGGTGGCAGCTTATTTTCATTCATTCTAATTACATGTCCGATATAAGTCCATCGTTTTCTTGTTATTGTTGTAGAAACATATTGCTGTTTGTTGTCTTCTCTCACTTGCATGTTTGACTTGAATTCAATTAATAACTATTAAATCGTACGCAAAAGTTTATGAATAGAAGTAATATTGTTGCAGATTTATGCTTCTCCTAAATATATTCTTAAACATTTTGAAAATCGCTAGGCCTATAGCTTTATTTTGTGTAGCTTGTATTTATTTTTGTCCTTCACATTTTGTCATTAAATCACGTTTAGATTTCACCTTTCCGAACTGATGGAAAATGTATCTTCGTGATGTCGCGAAAATGTCACAGAACTTTTTGTCGATACTCGCACACGATTTAAGATTATTTTTGGAGTAATTTGTGACAACAGCTTTAGTAACTGTTTGTTTTCCTGTTGATGAGACAACTTCAGAGAAGACAGAACACCTGTATAGACCTCTCAACAGACAATAAAGAATATTTCATTCATTACGTTTTTGATTATTGTCGTGTTTTTCGTTTGTCACTATTTATATACTTGGAGTCACATGCCAAACAAGCCAAGGCCGACCAACAAAATGTACGGAAATAATAAAAATCAGCCTTTCAGGTCACGTTTATTTTCTGTACACAGGTTTTTACTGTCGCCTGCTACTCTTCAGCACACACAAAACACGATCTTTTTATATGGTTAAGTAAAACGTACCTCTTTTAGTGATGTACGCTTATTTCAACCGCGGACTCTAGTCCACATTGGTTATATCAGAATTTTTAACTGTAGAAAAAGTGCAGATTACGGTTCTGGTAATACTGCCACCATGATTTCCAGTATTTATCTGAAAGATATATTGAAGTAATTGGCTACTTCTTGTGTTTGTCTTGAAGTTCTGCACACACTTGTACATTATCCATCTATTCATAAACCTATCCATCCATACATCCATCCACCCACCAATGCATCCACTCACCAACTCATTCATCCATCAACTCGTCTGTCCATCCATAAGTTCACCCATCCATACACTCCACTCACCCATCTACCCATCCATCCACCTAGCCATCCATCCACCCACCAATCAACCCATCCATCCACTCACCCATCTACCCATCCATCCACCTAGCCATCCATCAATCCACCAGCCCATCCATCCATCCATAAAACCATAATGTGTCAGGATCGTAAGGGTACTACATTAGATGCATAAACACAAAGAGGCATCTAGTAACTTCTACCATCAGTGATGTGGATGAGCCTAAAAAATTGGTACAATACAAGAATCAGTGGACAGTTTTCTAAGGAAAAAATAGCTAATATATTTAAACGGAACGAAATTCCGATATAGACGCATATACCGACGCATGCAATATTCGACACGTTACGCGATGACCACTCGACATGCGCGCTGAACACTTTTTAAGTTTCCGAGATAGTGCAATAGCATATGAAATTAAAAAGCTGGTATGTTGTCACGTGATTTGTTCACTGCTTATTGTATTGTGCCTAAAAAGGAAATGGTGTACATTCATTTTGGTTTGGACTTTTATTCTTTTCAACTGAGGCATCCGTTTCAGTAAAATATATGGCCTACTCTGGCCTTGTTGTCAACGAGGAATTGTTGGTGAGTTTTGCTATATGAAATTGAGCATTACCCTGCTGAAAAATCGTGCAGTCAAAATTAGATGGACTCGAGAGAAACAATTTCATCGTAGTATCGTACGACATTCAGGTGTCCTTACATTTGCAGCAGGTCACTTCTTCCCATGAAGTTGATCCTCTCCCACATCAGTACACCTCTACCACCATGTGTAGATGCCTCCCAAATGTCCATTGACGATGCTGGTTCGCCCCTTGCAGTCGGTTCTGGTCATGTCGGTCCGTAAGAACAGTACCTCTGAAGAATCTTGTAGCCAAAGATTAGAATCGTGTATCCGGTTCCTGGCCGTTTGATCTGAAAGTCGGGGAGCTGCTGGCATTGAGTGTCCGATGTAGGACGCAGATACAAATCGTTTCCTGAGGTGACGATGCCGTATGAAGTGATCTTCGGCAGAAGTTGTGACTCTGGGTTTTCCACTGAGCAGCCTATCTATCTGTCACTGATTCAGTTTGTTGAAATCGCCTCCAAAGGCGACTAATGGTGCATCTAACCACAATACATTTTCTGACAACAACAGTATTTGATTATCCAGTCTATAAGCGTCCAATGATGATGTATCTTTGTTCTGTAGAGAGATGAACCACACTTGCGCATTGAATGTTCCCCTGAATTTATTCGAGGGCCGTCATTTTGTATACGCATTCAATAATATTATCATAGAGTTTTGTGTTCAATAAGTTTCACAGGATTCTCATGAACCTGTCACGAGTTATTGCCAAAAACATTTATTTTACCTTGACTTATTTTATGACCTCACGAATCGTGAGTACATTTAAGGTAACTACGAGATGTTAATGATCAGGTGGACACAGTCGATAGGTTGAATGATGTTAATTCAGTGTTGAGTTACTCTTATAAAAGTAACTCCAAAAAGGAGCTGCATTTTTGTTTTTGAACAGTATATGCGCATGTGTTTGTGAATGCAGAAACTATCAGATCTGAAGCTATCTGAGCCAAACTGTAAAACACACAGCTAATCACTACTAACTAATATTCCTCACACTGATGACGAATACATTATTACGTCAAACTACCACACTAATTTTACTAGCTGAAAAAGAGTTGCTCGACATCAGCTTTCGTTTGATGTACTAAAGACTTCGAGGCAAGCATTACAATCATCATCATTATCAGGTGCCATGACGCTGTAGTAGGCGATCATGTCTCTCCACAGCTCTCTGTCTCCAGTATTATGTATCAAGATCGTTGTTGTTTCCCTGCCGTGCCAGGTTGTCAAACTAATATTTTCTCATGTTGTCGCCCTCTGTCTCTGTTGCCTTTAATCTTGTATGTTGTGAATATGATCTCCAAACCTGCCTGTCTCATGAAGTGACCAAAAAATGCAGATTATCTCTTTCTTATATTAATTTATATTAATAATTGATTACGATCCGTTTCACGTTTGACTCTTTCAACACTTCCACATTAGTTTTTCTGGCATTCCATGGTATTCTCAGCATTCTTCCGTAGAACCACATCTCTATTGCCTCTAATTTCCCACTTTCCAGTTTGTTTATTGTCCAAGACTCGCATCTATATCTTAGTATATGAGTTATATAGCACTGCAGAACTCTCTTTCTCACCTCTAATGACAATGTCACATTACACAATATATTTCCCATTTTTCTGAATGTTGTTTTTGTCTGCCCTATTCTCCTTATTTCTGTTAAACTTCTTCCATCTGCTGTGATTGTTGTACCTAAATATGTGAATTGGTGAACCTGTTTAATAATATATCATTCATTTTGATCTTGAAAAGTGAATGATATAGTTTTAAAACAGATCTATACTTAAAGCAATACAGTAAATAAACAGAAATTACTTTTTTTTTGGCTTTGGAATTTAAAATGACTAACAAATGATATCAAGGTTGTTATTTAAAAAAAAATTACTATTGACCTCTAACCTCGCGAAAACGACACAATCTTCTCAGCATTAGCATACACTCATAGATAATTGATAAGCATGCGCACTGAGCACAGGTGGTAATTATCTAGTGTCTTGATGTCGGTATTCAAATCATAAATGTAATCTTCATATCAACATTGTGTTATCAATGACAGGCGTTGACACTAACTAAAGAACAATAGAGAAAGCTTACTACGTGTGAAATAAGATGTCTAAGAAAAGCAGCAAACAGAACAAGAAGAGATCATGTGAGGAATGTAGAGATTACAAGAACTGTTGGAACAGGCCAAATATATTGAAAAACAAGCTAAAATGGTTTGGCCACTTAGAATGTGGATTGAAGGAGTTACGAACGTTTTGGAACGTCACAATAGTACTGCATCAATCAATCAATAAATAAACCCGTAACCCTTCAAGGTCGTAGGGGTACCACATTGGATGCCTCAGCACACAGAGTCCTCTAGCGAATTCTATCCTCAGCGATGCGGATGAGTGTGGAAATATCTTGCCCTGTCCATTCCTTGATGTTGTCTGTCCATGTCTTTATTTGTCCTCATCTGCTTCTTCCACCCTCGACAGTTCCCTGCAGTATTGTTTTTGACAAGGAATCGTGCCTGCATACAAGTCCGAACCATGCTAGTTTTCGTCGTTTCACTATTGAAAGAAATGGCTCCTGAACACCTGCACACATCTCTACTTTATTTCTTACGTACACGTTTGTCTTATGTTCCCTATAGGAAATTCCTAGAATTCGTCTGTAGCATTTGTACTCGAAAGCCTGTAATCTTCTCTCCATGTCCGCAGTGAGTGATAGTACTGCATATCAAGCGACGAAATGTGCCATAGCCCACAAATCGATTGTCATTCAATCCTACGACACATATCAGCAAATTTGCATAAATCTTTGGTTTCAGTATATCTATATGGTTGTGAGACCTGGACTCTAACTGCGGACTAAGAAAGAAAAATCCAGGCGTTTGAAAACAAATGCTATAGACGTGTGTTGGGTATCTGTTACCGAGAACATAAGAGCAATGTGTTTGTGCTTGATGAATGAATGTATTAGCGGATCAACAAGAACTACTATTAACAATCGTGAAACTTCGTAAACTCCTGTGGTACGGGCACGTGATGAAACATTCCTTGATGACAAAATATGTCATTCAAGGTGGAGAGTGGGAGAAGACCAGGTGGTAGGAAGAAGACGTGACTGGATAATATCAAAGTCTGGACAATGTGTGAAGTTTTCATACTCATCAGGGTGATAGAAGATAGAGATGAGTGGACATCTTTCGGCACAAAATGTCTCAATGTGACACCCCTACGACACTGATGGATTGTATTATTATTATTATTATTATTATTATTATTATTATTATTATTATTATTATTAGCAAAAGCAGAAAAAATACGAAAGATAGATAAGTAGGTTGGTAGATAAATTATTTTCCTTTTGCGATGAAGTTAGCGCATAGGGCAGAGGTCAGATCTCTCCAATTCTGTCTGCTCAAAGCTATTCTGTGCAGTTTTTGAATAATATGAATATTGGTTGTTTTACTTTCTCTAAGTATTGTTCTTCTGAGTGTTTATTTTGGTCTACCCCTTGCTCTTTTCCCTGTAGGTATCCATTCAAGAGATTGGTGTTGTATTCTGTTGGTGTCTGCGCGTAGGGCATGCCTGATGTCGTTTTCACTCAATAGTGCAAGATCATCGGCAAAATCCAGGTCTTCTAATGTTGTTTTATTTATCCATTTGATTCCTAAATTTGTGTTGGGTGTGCTTTTTCTCATAACTCTGGTCAATTGCGATATTGAATAGGTAGATAAATAGGTAGATCGATATATAGATAGATAGATGGGTGGATGGATCTCCTCGATAGATTTATGCTGGTTCTTAATGAAGACATAAATTAGTATGATGCGGTGAATATGTTGCTAAGCATGGTAATAGATACACTAGGGAAATACACAAGAATTGTCACTGCGTGTTTTCTATTGTAACCCTCGTATTGAGCGTATAACACTCATGTCCCAGCCCTAGATAAGTCACCTCTCGTGCGTACCATAAACTCCAGGAAACGTTGAGAAAGTATCAAAAAAATAATCTTAATTGTCAAATATAGGTTATCATAATGGGAACACCAGTAAGTCCAATGTATGTCATATTTCTTATATTAAAGTTGGGTTATCAACAAGTAGGGCCAATGTATGATTAAAGTCGGGATAATTGAAATAGGGTACATTATAGTGTAAACGTGTGTTGATATGACACATGGTGAAAACGTGTAGCTACGATATAGCAGGCATATATCATGTCTATAATAGTAAAATGCATAACTCGTTAGAGTCGAATGGACGCCACATTTGAAACATCATCACAAAAATTCTGCCAAACATACCTATCGTCGGTCATACGGACGAGTGTGGAAAAATTTTAGCGTCTATTGGAGCTACAATACTGATTTACACTATTAATACGTGCGAGACCGTTTGGTGGGATCCGGAACACATGGGACCGGTTTTTGCATGTCACTAACGAAACGCCAGAATGATTTTGTCAGCATAACGTCTACCGCCTTTAATTTCTCAGATTGATGTACCTAATAAATCAGTAGCAAAGAGAATTAATTAGTTAGTTAATTATTTAGTCAGTCAGTAATTCAGATGGATAGTGTGAGAGTGGAGAGGGAGTGGTGGTGGGTGGGTAAGTGCGTTAGTTAGTTGTTTAGGTTAGATTAATTAGTTAGCTAACTAGTTAGTTAATTAGTTAGTTAAAATGAATTACTGTCATAGAAGTGAGAAGCTACAAGAGGATTTTGAGAATACAATGGACAATGACAAAAGACAAATTAATAAGAACATTTAAAAACATGGAATAATGTTGGATCCTAAACGACACTATAAAACATCAAAAGTTTGTTGGCCATATAAAAAAAAACCAAAACATCATATGTAAAAAATAATGGACGTCATGGTTGCTAGTGGTAAGGGCCACCGAAAACAATGATGGATAAGAGATGTCTCAGAATGCTTAAACATTAAACATTGAAATAAACATGCGTCAGGTCAATTCGCCCAGAAGTCTAGAACATTCATAAAGAAAACTATACGTTCTGGAAATAATAGGCCTATGCCACTTGAATAACACAATACCTTGCACTAGGTTGACCCCGGACTCAAGTCTGTACTGAGAATATAACGTGAACTACCTGACTACGACGCTAGTGCACTAACTACTAGGCTGTCTCGGCTGAACAGATTAAATGTGTTTTCGAATTAATGAACGAGATATAACTTATGTAGTAATGGTATACTATTACATTTGAGGCGCGAAGGTTTAGTAAGAATAGTACAACGGTCAAACAACCGTAAGTTACAATACACGCTAAACTGCAGAGATCAAATGCTCATCTCTATAGGCCTATGTAGGCCTAAGTTTTATGCTAAGAATCTTCAGTTTTAATTTTAATTACTTTTGGGGGGTTAGCCACAATGGGTTTTTTCTCATTTATGTTAGCTTGAACAAGCATGTTCTTTCTATAAAAGAAAATGGCAACCCAAAGATTACAAGAATTTCAACACGCTGCGCGCAATGAGTTCTGAACTACAGAACATGCGGGTAAAATTCCTCGTCTACTCTCCTGATTTTTTAAGAATATGAATCATCATACCGCTTACTTCTCAACTGTAAGAAAGTCAATATGAACTGTGCAGCTTGTAGATTTGTGATTCTCATTTCTTTATGCGGATGTTTATAATGTATTCTTTAAACCGTTTCTATTTAGGTGTGTGTCTTCTCATTTCTTCCATGATGTAATAATACGTGTATTAATAATCTGCAATACATTTGTAATTCCTCAATGAAGATTCTTTGCATAAATGCACCATTGTTTCCGATTTAAATTAAAATTTATTTTCAACGGGATTGTCCATAAGTTACGTCAACAATTAGAGGGGGAAGGGATCCGAAAAAGTTTGAGTTGTTCGCAAAATGTTGACATAAACAGTAGTCTACTGATTTTTCATAGTCAAATAAATTTTTACTTTAATAATTATCCTTAAAACTTCTGGGGGTCACCAGGCTTGATAGATTTTGAAATGAATATATCAGGGAAAGAAGAGGTATAATATCTTGTACAGATTAAATAGAGAGAGAACAGATAAAGTGGTTTGACCACATTATGAGAATGCACCACGAAAAGTTGCCCGTACAAGCATATAACCAAATATCAGGGTACAAAGCCAGAGGAAGACCACGGAAAAGATGGATAGAATATAATATCTTGTACAGATTAAATAGAGAGAGAACAGATAAAGTGGTTTGACCACATTATGAGAATGCACCACGAAAAGTTGCCCGTACAAGCATATAACCAAATATCAGGGTACAAAGCCAGAGGAAGACCACGGAAAAGATGGATAGAATACGTCTGGGACATCCTGCACAGTCACGGTCATAGCACAGCCGAGGCCACACATCTGGCTTTAGAACGCAAGCTCGAGCTCCAATCACCCCTACGCTTAACGGCAAGAGTGGATCACAAACCACCTGGGGAAAGACAATAGACAATAGATAGACTTCTGAAAATGGGGGTTTCCCGTACTTTTTCAGCTGAAAATGTTTATCTAGAGTAGAAGGGGGTAAAATGTTTGACATAATTATACAGGAGGCGATGATGATGATTCATCACATTCGCTACCATCCCTTTACTATGTACAATGGGAACAAACTATTCTACGAATAATCACATCAATCAACAGTCACAAAGAAAAAGAAGCATATGACCTGCAAAAGATAACTGCCACAATGAGCATGATTAACAAAGTATTTCCTGAACAATTGTGGATACATGCATTTTTGGATGGATCAGTGACAAACGCAATCAGAAATGGATGGGCTGGCATCTTTATAACATATCCAGAGGTATAGGCCAATGCCGCGATAATGGCTGAACGTGATATCAGATGATATTGCCGCACTGGAATGACTTCCTTAAGGAACTAAATATGCATCCATAAACCCCCTTAAACCAACCTTGCCTCAGAGACAACAAATTTTATAGACTACAAGTTCGGGCATGACCTCAGTTATTCAATTGATGAGGATTTGTACTTTTTTCAAAAAGGCTATGTGCTGTTAAGAGCTACCCGCTCACAGCAAAAAGGGATTACTTCATCATCGACGAAGGACGTCGAACTTAAACGTACAAATTGGAAACGGTTAAGTGCCCTTAACAGATTATAAATTAATATCAGTAGGCTGAAAATCTCTGTTGCGGGAGGGGGGGGAAAGGGAAGCAGGGGTGGTGGGGGACAATACGTTTTACGATTCTTACAAATAAGATATGCCCCTACTATCTGTGCTGCATTGTCTGTTCACTGGTAATGAGATCTCTTGAGTAAGATAAACGGTTGGATCACAAGTGGTCATTTCACGAAATAGGGCAATATAGGTCTACAAGCAATGTCATAAAATTCAATTTTCTGTTTACCCGAAAATAATGTACAATTGCATACTTAATTAGAAAGATCGAAAATGAGTGTTTCAACATGAGTGGATGCACATTGCATATTCTGATCTGAGGAGAATTATGTGGATTTATTATCATGGACATGCGCGAGTCTGCGACAATGAAAGAACCGATACATAGGCTTAAGCCTCGAAAGTACCAATACTAGGAGAATTAGTTATGGACACGTATAGCATATTAGGATCTTTACACGAACATTTTCTAAATGAGGACACTAGATTGAAAGGAGATAAGATACGACATTTCGAATTATCCCCGGGGCGAGCAGAATATGGCGACTGAGAGGACGCTAAAGGCAGGGCCGTATATATGATTACTTTAAGGTGGGGTTTTACCTAAAAATGGGTCATTTGTCCTTTTTCGTGCGTAAATTTCACTATGTAGCGAGGAATTTCAAGACCTTCTCGTGAAAAATCGCGCAGGGAGGGGTTTTTAACCAACCTTTTGAATATCTAATACTAAATTACTTGTTCAGATTTGTTTGGGAATTGGGATGAGGGAGGAATTGACCCCATTATCTGCCGGTCTGGTGAAAGTATGTGTCGCCAACACGCTATAGGAATCATCAGCATTTATATTCTTCGTCATATGTTGGCAGAGACTACACATATGGGTTGGCCTAGAGTATGTCAATGCAGGGCTAACGGACGTTCGTTGCAACCGTGACAGTCGACAATAATGGACTCGTATATATTGAATATATTCGTAATAACTTATCCGCCGGCTATGCCGGAGACGGTGAAGGTTGCAACCAACCTTCGTTGCGGAGACGGCACCAAATGTTGCCGAAAACTTGGACTTTTTCCAATCCCGTTAACGGTTACTGTTTGAATAGTCACCATCAGCAGCAGAAGTCAGCTAGTAGACCAGACCTGGATGGAGGTTACTATAATATTTTGTATTTATGGTTAACTGTTCAACGTCTTTAGCATACGGACTAAGAGTATAACAATGACAGGTACATATAGAGCTTCGACTTTGGGTTTACATTTAACAAAATCACCTATGGAGTTTTTGTAAACTCAAATGAGAGACTGAGACTGCTGTGACCTAAGTTGACTACTGATTTATTATGACGCGTGTTGTTTGAAAAGTTATCTTGACTCAACTACCGTAACATTTCAATGGTGTAAACACTGTGACGCATGTATAATTATATTATGTCATATTTCGGTCTACAACTTGCTTTGCTAGGAACATGTTTGTTTGTTAGTAAATATTGATCATTTATTGTTATGTGTGGGAAGTCTTACCACAGGCAAATTTTGATGCTTTGCTCAGGTTAAATCATAATCTTAGTCAGTGCTGCCAGTGCAGTAGTAGGAAAATATTCTTAATCTATGAAGGCTAATAATTAATAATAATCATGATAATGATGACTCAAGTTAGTAGACCTGTTGAATCACAATTTATCACCAACAGACTCAGTGATTCTATCGGACTCTCACTTCAAAGTATGCTGTGTGAGTGTGTATGCCCTAAGTGTAAGTGTAAGATAGAAAAGTGTGCTTCTCAAAAACGTGCAGAGTGTTACATGAAATACATGTATCTATTGTCCTGGTCATGCTGGAGTCGGGGGGAAACAAAAGAGCCGATATGTTGGTTGGTAAAGCCTTGATGAATGGTACTGAGATAAGAAGAAGGGACAGGGTTGAATTAATTAAAGCAGTCATGGATACCCTTTGAAAAGACGAGGTTGACAATGTACGTGTTCAGAAAATAGTAGGAATGAGAGGGACTAGAGGTGATGGGAGAAAGTGCTCCTCCGGAAAAAATATGTCTCCATTGCTGTGACATTTGTTCCTAATCAAGTTTAGTTTGTTTTCTTACATACAATACTGTGTAAGTTATGGACAATTTTATTCATAAAAAAAACTATAAAATATAGGGAAAAAATAATAAAAATGTGTACATAACCAGGGATGTATCCCAGAATGTATCACTGAATCATAATCCATTTATTTTGAAATAAAACACATCTGCATATATACTGAACCATTTTGTACTGCATACAAGTATTTATACATACATAATTACTTATAAATGTCACCTTATCTTGAAATCAACAAATGCTTACAAAATATGCATTTCCCATAAAATATTATATTCTTTAGCCCTACTTTTTATTTCCCAGGACTTATTTACATACCCATAGATATATATAATACAAATTACCGTGCCGTGTATAAAGGTCTGAGTATTCACATCCAAATGTAATACTCCAAAAATATTTTTGAATGTAGATAATATGATAACCATATATATTCAATTATATTGCATTGGAAACATCCCTCAGCTTCATCAACATTCAACTCTGAATCAGAATTTACATCAAAGTCAGATCGTAATTCCATATTAGGCCTACAATCACCATCAAAGCTAATATCAGAATTATTACCTAAAGTATTTTGGTACTTTTCCAAAGCCTAACTAGCTGTAAAACATCAAGGTGGTCTAGATTTCATTACTTCAAATACAAGTAGCAATAAGTTACGCAAACTGAAAATGCAAACATGCTTGTTTATATGAAATTTGTTCTCAAAGTCAACCTTTATTATTTCTAAAGCTGTATGCTTTTTTTAGATTGATTGTCTCAGAAACAGAAGTACTGCAAATAGGAATGGTTCGTTTGATTTTACGGACATCATGATGTTTATTATTCGAGATAGTAAATTCGTATCAAAATGTAGATTTGAGTGGCTTTTGACATATTGTACCTCCAAAATGTAGATTTTAGCGGTTCTGTGGACCAGAGGAGTTTTATAATAAAGGAAAATCATGCAGTAAACAATTTGAATCAGGTCTGCTCAAATGGCACTCAATTTGTCTCGCAACTTGAGTCAATTCTTTTTCCGTCTTCGACCACGATGGGATTTTAGTCAAGACGTACAGTTTGCAGACCTATATTCTCAAACTGCTATGAATATGGACTGGTCAATTGACACACATACAACAACAACACACACACAGCTATGTAAATTCTCGAGAACTACAAGCGTTTAACATTAGTAAGTGCCAGAAGACCTCAATTCTTCAATGACCAAATGAGGTCTACTTGTAAACATAAATAACACATAGTCCTAAACATAAGCAAGGTTGTTTCAGATGTGACATGGGCCAATGAATAATATAATATAGAAGCATCGAGGATTCAAATCCTGTTTACTGCATGATTTTTCCTTACTATTTCATATAGACTTATAGGAACTAGGGTAACTGTAGACAAAGTGTCACACTTTTCATGTTTTAGCATATTCTGACAACTAGACTTAACTATGAGAGTAATTCTTACACCTGACGGGAATTGAACCATGTCTGTTCTAGCAGCAGCGAATCGCTTTGCAACACAAGTAAACAGGTTTTCCGTACTTGACCAACCACATCCGCAAAAAAAGATGTGGCCTCGTCTTTTTTGGGGGGGATGTGGTTTATCAAGTACGGAAAACCTGTTTATTTGTGTTGCAAAGTGATTCGGTGCTGCTCGAACAGACCTGGTTCAATTCCCATCAGCTGTAAGAATTATTTTCATTTATCCTCATGCTTCCTACTTGAATTAACTATGAGAGACCAAACTGCTATCAGTGTATAGCTTATCTAGCTGTCTAATGTTAGTGAGAGTATTGAAAACATACAGCTACGGGTAGACTGTAGAATGAGATTTTTTGAACATTCCGGTATATAAAATAATCACTTTGCCTCATTTTTGGGGGCAAAGTGTCACAGAAAAAAAGGTGATACAAACCATTATAAAATTGAGGGAGATCACCACTGTGACAGGTCAAGCACACCAGCAGTATGTAAATGTGTGCTAAAATAAATAGGTAGACCTAGTTTTGTAACTTTAATCTGAAAAAAATAAGTATGGATAAAAAAAGTTCACAAGTTCTGTTTTAAAGTGAATAATGTCTGTGTAAGGCTTGATAATCATTATAACCATATATATCAGTCTCTCCCAATCTTAGATCGATATCAGCAACTTCCTCATGACATCATTTTTTTCATACATTTTGAATGTGACACTTTGCTCCAATAAACGTGCGACACCTTACCTTAAAATCCAATTAAAAACATTCTTCCCCTAAAGAAGGGGTTTACCTAAAGAAAAAGGTAGTTCATGTAATTTTATGCATCATATATCTTTTTTATGATAAAAAAAGACAAATTTGAGGACCTTTTTGTGAAAAACCGCTAAGGGGTGGAAGTGTTGGCTTTTGGTCAAGTTCCTAGTGCTAATAGTCATGTTTCGATTTGCTTAGGGAAGGGGGGTGGTGGTTTGAACCCCACTTATTTACAGGCCTGCATATAGGATAATAAATCTTTACAATATGTTCTGGTCTGAATTTAATCCTTTGCACTCTAACCTACTGGGTCTTAAAACTTCTTCCCTTGACTATTGAGCAAACAATATACAATAAAAACATTGTAACAGATTTTATATTTTTTAAATAAATAAGACATAAAATTATATTCAGTTATTTGTATGTTGTCATAATTTTGGTTTTCTGTGCATTTAGATATAGATTCTGGTTCTCACTGTAATTTCTTTGTTGTTGTGATTAGCTGTTTCAGTCCCTAAGGAGGACTGTGTCGTCTGCATATATTATTTCTGGAATCAGAAATAATTCTGGTCAGTGATCCAAAGCCGTGCTGAAGTCAGATGTGTCAGGCCGAAAGGCGCAGATATCACAGCATTGCTGTAAACCATGACACAACACATTCCCTTCTCCAGACTACATACTGCTAATCTCCAATAGTTTGAGAATGAATGAAGAAGAAGAAGAAATAAAGCTCTGGAGAAACCACCCCATTGCCCGTAGGAAGTAAGAGCTAATCACTCTTAACTCCTTGAGATTGAAACAACAGTAACATAAATACACAATAAATCTTATTTTAAAAGGAAAGGGCAGTGCCTTTCATTTGACTTCCAACTTCTCCCCCAGAACCCCATCAAATAATTGGATTTCTCTGCATATGACTGTACTCAATGTAGTACAATCATCCATCAATTCATCCTAGTAAGACAAATCCGTGTCTTCATCATTTATTTCAATACCCCTTCAATACATCAATATTGGAGTAGATTTTTGAGATGGGTTTTGCCTTCCCTCTCTGATCTCCAGTCTCTTTACTAGATCACAGTGTTAAAAAATATGGAAAATATGACATCATGAAGCTCAGGAAACAATTTCAAATAAATTTTTGTTATTAGTAGTAGCAGAGTTGATTTGTTTCACTCTCTAGGATTTATAGGAGATAAAGTTTTTGTTTCCTATGTGCAATTGTTTTAGGCATGTCCACTGCTTTCTTTCATAATAAAAAAACACTAATCTCAGTGATATGCAGAGAAGTCTCCCATTCAGAAGGAGGGGGGGGTGTCTATGTGTGTACGTAGAAGGCATGTTCTGCCATAAATTCCTGCGGCCATTTGGTGGTATCAATGTTGGTCACTTTTGACCACACGTCCATATAAGAGCATTGATTTAATATGGCTAGTTAGCAGATGTAGATTGTAAAATATTGATTTCATTCTTGTTTGGAAATTAAATTTTTTTTTGAAATTGTACTTTTCCAGGTGCTAGATGGTTCCTGTGACAACTCAGGATCCATTATTTCTTATGGCATCAGAAGATGACTATTGGTGTTGGATGGTTGTTGTCGCTGCATTTTTCACACAGTTTATTGTATGTGGCATCACTTACAGCCTGGGTGTGTTTCACGTTGTATTTAAAGATATATTCTATGAGACACATTTTGATACTTCATGGATCGGATCTATACTACTCTACGTCACTGCATTGTCAAGTAAGTTTGTTTTCATTTTGTTAATATTATAATGCTGAATAGTAGCAGATGATGATTTATGTGAATTCTCATGACTTATCAGGGTCCGAAGATGATGCAAAGAATAATAACACTTCCACGCATGTCATAAAAGTTTGAAAAAACTTCATGGACTAACTAATTGATGAGACTTTAGGGAAAGGAAAACTTGAACATATTTGGAGATACAAACTTTATTCAGCCATTTTGAGAGTAAGCCAAGTTTCCTTTTGTCCCAAAAATCACAAAAATCTGAGTGGTGCCAGCTAGCTTCCAGAAATATATTACTAAGGTGATATATTCTTTGGGTATAAAGTTGGTTGAAGTGACCAGTAGTATTAGTGTACACACATTTTCAATTTCTTATCTCAGAGCTGTCAGTGTACTTTTCTTTAATATGCTGCATTCTTTAGGGAGTCAAATAGGTAAAAATCTGCAGGAGAACCTGCGGAAACTCACTTGCATCTCTTGAGTGTTATTACACATTCTCATACAGATAAGAGCATTTTTAGTAGTGTAGGTCCTATAGATTTTTGGGCAAGCTCTGTAGTTGTAATTCATAATTAATATAAAGACAAATCTGAAGAAAAGTTAATATAGAATTGTTTAGAAAAACATAATATACAGTTAATATATTTCTAATCCTACACCTCCATGCTCTTTTGGGCACCAATGTCTCAGAATTCTGGACTTCAATCACTATTCCCAACTGCTGAGTTACCAGGGCCGAAGATGATGCAAAGCATAATAACACTTCCACGTATGTCATAAAAGACGCCTAAAGAAGTTTGAAATGACTTCATGGACTAATTAATGGATGAAATCATGGACAGTAGAATAATATGATCATGTGACTTCATGGACTAATTAATTGATGAAATCTTGGACAGTAGAATAATATGATCATGTGACTTCATGGACTAATTAATTAATGAAATCATGGACAGTAGAGTAATATGATCATGTGACTTCATGGACTAATTAATTGATGAAATCATGGACAGTAGAGTAATATGATCATGTGACTTCACGGACTAATTAATTGATTGAATCATGGACAGTAGAATAATATGATCATGTCACTTCATGGACTAATTAATTGATGAAATCATGGACAGTAGAGTAATATGATCATGTGACTTCATGGACTAATTAATTGATGAAATCATGGACAGTAGAGTAATATGATAATGTGACTTCATGGACTAACTGATGAGATCATGGGGCAGTAGAGTAATATGATCAGGCAACTTTAATGCTCACCATACTGGCTAACCTGATGAGAACAGGAAGTGATGGAGAGACAAGATCAGATGACTCTACATCAGTCATCAGACTGTCTAATCTGAGGAACACAGAACAGTGAAGTTGCATGATCAGATGACTTCCAAACATGATCAGATAATCCGATCATGAGCTTCCTATAATTAATGAGTTCATTATTTATTGTATCATTGTTGTAATAGATTTATAACTTCTATTTCTTTGTTTTCAGGTGTCATGTTCCGTTTTGTCACAAGTTACTGGGGTCCTCGTGTCAGTATTATTCTGGGGGGCCTATTAGCATCTGCAGGCTTAGGCCTGTGCATGTTAGCACAACAGCTTATACACTTTTATTTGAGTTTTGGTCTTCTGACAGGTAAGCTACCATATTAAACCCACATCACATATATTATCATTGTATGACTTATCTGTGTATCATTGTATGACTTATCTGTGTATCATTGTATGACTTATCTGTGTATCATTGTATGACTTATCTGTGTTCATCACAGTGCACTGACTTTATTGTCATTGAGTTATCTATGTTCAGTTTTACACCATAATCTACATAGGGGATATGGGTTTGAAGCTCTCAGAGTTATTCTGTTGACATTTGCACAGCATCAAACACCGGTCCTTCTGCTGAAGATGGATGTGTTGGGCCATTGACGCAAATAAAACAGCGACACAATTCATTTCCATTCTCTGGACTACTACCTGCTTGAAATCTAGTAGGATCATGGTCCTGTTACAAGGGAGACTGACGGGAGTTTGAGAATGAACGCTGAAGTAGAAACACCAGCATGGACTCTTCTGAAAACTTCAATGGCACAGGCCATCTGGTTGCTCATGATGTCCAAGTTATGGTCATTAAGTCGTGCTCCACTGATGACTGGACTCTTATTTGCGCTTGAGATCCATTATAGCCTCCACCACTTTGAAGCTCTTTATCAGGGAATTAACATCTTCCCATGTCATAGATTTCCTGTTATGTTCTGTCACTTCTGTTTGATTTGTCGATATCCTGTGATATTCTGCCAACTTTCTGTTTGGTTTTATTTCATCTTTGTCCTTTAATTTTTTCATAATTTATACACTTCTGGACTTATCCTGTCT
This sequence comes from Meghimatium bilineatum, assembly GCA_034231615.1. Classification (NCBI taxonomy): domain Eukaryota; kingdom Metazoa; phylum Mollusca; class Gastropoda; order Stylommatophora; family Philomycidae; genus Meghimatium; species Meghimatium bilineatum. The sequence continues at coordinate 29,004,323 of CM067301.1, forward strand.
AACTATACAGATGAATTTTAAGTATACCATGGACAGCTAAAAAGACAAATCAAGAAATATTAAGATCAATAAACAGATTCATTGGTTGAATAAGGCTTATGCTGTTGTGAGTGATACAGTAAAGAAAAGAGACAGCGTAGACTGGGATTTGCTATAGTATAATGAAGATGAGGGTTGAATGTCAATAATACAAGGAGTTTGTCATTGTTGTACCAATTTCTGTAATTACGAGTGTTTAGTTCTTACTTCCTTTATGCAATGGGGTAATTTCTCCAGAGCTTTACTTCATACCAAGAATACAAACTCTAAGCTGTGTGCAATAATTTGAGATTTCTCCTACTCAGAGGGGTTAAATTCTAGAGTTTTTTGGCTTTTCTATCTTTCCACAACATGCAGAGTTGGAGTCATGGGCTTCAGCTCCCCAGCCAAGCATCTCTTCCTATCAGAGGTCCATTGCATTCCAGCTCTAAACCATGGTCACAGGTATGAGTGGAGCAGATAACCATTCATCCTCTGCCACATAATGGGTTTCTCCAATTATGCAGAGCTAATATGTTTGACTGATTCTGGGCTCTGTCAGGAAATTGTCACATCCTGTACAGAGTTACTTTTCACTACGCCCCCATGTGCCACCTGGTCATAGCTGGGGCACCCATGTACACATTGACAACTAGGACCATAGGTCACAGTCTTTCTTCGTTTTGTAAGGAGATCTACATAGTGCTGACCATTAACCGTGTTGTCATGAGGCAGGCCATCTATCAATATGACACATTTGACTTCCCCAAAAATGTAGTACACAATAATATTTTATCGATTATCGAAAGTTTTATTGATAGCGATTGTTTAATGAAAATAGGAGTGACCAAGGATGAGGGGAAAAGTTTGTCCTCTCTGAATAGATCTAAAGATCATACAAACAACATTTGACTGGGGTCTTGAGAACACTTGTGAATGGTTGATGGAATAGAGAGCAGAGCACTTATGGGAATATGATTAGTGCTGTGATACTGGTTTGTAATAAAGAATGTAGTGAAAATATAGCTACTTGTTAATGCAGGTGTGATCATGAGAGAAGGTTTTTATTATATAATAACTAGATTTAATGAATGATAAAAAGATAAAAGGTAAAGGTAAACTGAATTATTAACCATTGTCAAAGTACATGGTTTCCTGTAAGTGCTCAGCTGTCTAATCAGTGATTGACCAGAAACCTAAACTCCGTTACCTACTGCACTTGCTCAGTAATAGTACCATTCATCACCTTTCCGGAATGAGAGCCGTGGTACCCTACTTCCCTGCGACTGAGTGAACCATGAGAGCAATTTTGATTTCAAGCCATGAATAATGATTAAATTCAGGGTCTACTGGAATGAAAGATGAGAGCTTAACATAGATTTGGGGGCAAAAGTTTTTAAGTAAACATTTTTCATGCTTTAAATTTTAGGTTTATCATTTTGTAATTTTCTATTTTTTTTAGGGCTTGGCTTTGGAATGGCTGTTTCTCCATCAATTGTAGCCATTGAAAGGTATTTTATTCATGGAAGATTTCAGGCTCTAAGCATTGTTGTGTCTGGGATCGGTGCAGGCATCATCACATTTCCAATGCTCATACGTGAACTACTCGTAATATTTGCCTGGCGAGGAACAATGCTCATTCTAGCTGGAGCAGCTTTAAACCTGTGTGTCTGTGGGATGGTCATGATACCAACGCCGCATGATAAAGAAATGAAACTGAGGCCGATGCTGTCCTGCTTTGCTCTGCGACATCCACTTTTTCATGGCATGTGCTTGGCCAACTTGTTCTGGAGTTTTGGATCAACTGTTATTTATATGTATCTTCCATCGTATGCCATGAGTGAAGGAACCTCATTTGAGGAATCTGTGTTTTTAGTTTCCTGCATAGGGATTTCTAGTTTTGCTAGTCGTATTATTTTTGCCTTCATGGGTCCAAATGGAACATTGGATGATGTGACTTCAGCACTGTGTCCTATTATGTTAGGAGTTGTTGTAACAGGATTACCTCCACTTCTGTTCAATAACTTCTCTGGTCAGATTGCCTACACAATTCTCTTTGGCTTCTACAGTGGATTCTGGACCACATTCCTGTCCCAGGTCTCAAGAGAACTTCTTGGTCCAGAGTACATAGCTATGGGAAATGGATACCAATCATTTGTGGTTGGAATTGGTTGCCTTGCTGGAGGACCTGTCACTGGTAAGGTTTTCATTGCTGATACTTTTACTAGTCAAAGGTTATAGTTTAAATCAATAGTTTTCAAAAAGGAGGACATATGGTCTTCCAGGTGGTCATAAATAAATTAAAATTAGGGGTCACAGAAAGATAGCTTTCTGAACTATGTTTAATACGAAATACAGTAATATGCCTTGTAGAAAGTAAGCAAGCTGTTTCTTTTAGGCTCCAGGAGAGTTGCAGAATACAAATTGTCCCAAATAGAGGCCACAGGCAAAAATGACTTAGAACCACTGGTTTAAAACTTTGGTAATATTTGCGCATGAGTGACTCACTACTTCCTCATCATGTGATATAAACAAGAATAGGCAAAAAAGTTCATGAGTGCTAAATGTAATGGAAGGGAGTATAAAATACATTAAATGATAGTTCAGGTCATATTACATAGAGAGTAAACCTTTTAGCAGTAAAAATGATTGCTTACTACACCACAAACTATGCCTAGTGAGATCAGAGGGAGCAAAAAATTATAGAAACGGAAACTGTCCCCTCAAAATACATGTAAAAAAAATTACATCTATTTCACTATTAAAGTCAAGATTTTTAAATAGTTCATATTTGAAACACTGTCAGATGATTTCATCATATCTGTGAATTCCTGTTAAAGTTTGATAGTTGTTTGTTTTATTTACTTTTGTATCATTAATGAGTTGAATAGGCTGCTGTACTTGTAAGATAGTTACTATCTTATTTGTCAACATTAACTCGTAGTGGACCAAGTGACAGCTTATTTGTCATTTTCCCCATATATCCCTATTGTCTCTCATCTACTAAGAGTTAACTATGCAGTTTGCTTCACTTCCAATAAAATTAACAATACCAGTAGTTTGTCTAAGGGTTGAATTATTATTTCCTAGATCATCATTATTACAGCAGAAGGCACCTTTCTGTCTCTCCAGAGGATAGTATTATTGTTGTACTCTCTAAAATTATTTTGTAAGGAAGAGTCAAGGGTGAAAGGAGGAGAGAAAATGCTGGATGGATAATATCAAGGAATTGTTTGGACGTATTTTTCTACACTTCTCCGATTGGTTAAAGACCGAGCTGTGGCACCTCTATCCAGTGTGGCACCTCTATCCAGTGTGGCACCTCTGTGACCCTGAACAGTTATGGATCTTATTATTATTGTTGTTGTTGTGCTATAAGAAATTAAATATACAATCCATGACGATGATGAATGTGACTCACAAGACAAACCTGAGCAATAAAAAATCTTCCACAGTATGTACAAGGAATCACAGGCCCACTTGTACCATCATATGCTGTTTTGTGTATTTTTAGAAGTGCAGCCCTTGAACTATCTGCTATTTTGTCTTTATACTATTCCTGATCTTTCTCATGGCACAAGATCAATGGCATCCTGTTCCCATGATTCTGTATCATGCCTGTTACGTTTACATACATCTTTTTACCGAAGCAAAGATTGACCCCGAGATCTTTTTCCAGACTGTAATTCTACATAAAGTAGATCCTATGGTATTCTATCATCTTCCATCCTTCTAGTGTGTCCCATCTTCCATCCTCCTAGTGTGTCCCAGCTATTGGAGTACTTCTCATTGCACAATGCCTGGCCTGAAATGTAAAGACACTTTGTTGCTTGCCCATGCAGCACGATCCATTTCTCTGCTTGCTTTGTTAATTATAAAGGAAAGGTAATACCAACACATTTAGAACAAGGCAAAATAATCATCATTATTATCAAAACCAAGAACCTTTTTGGGGTCGGAAGTGAGCGACTTTGGATAAATCATCACAAAAACTCTGCCATGCTTCAGTTCCTAATCCTTTGGATGAATGTGCAGAGAATTCAACCTTGATCAGTCTTTAATATTATTCAACCGTACCAGTACTTTCTTTTGACCACTTCTCCCTTCCTCAAATGTCCCATATTTCACTACATATACAATCATAGAAGTTTCAACATTTCCTCATTAACAGGAGTTGTTCTTGTTGATCTGCAAGTGCATTTATTTTGTTCCTAATTTGTCTCTAAGATTTGTTTTCAAAAACTTGTATTTTTCTCTCCATGTCTCTTGTGAGTCTCACAACTGTATACAAGAAAAATGTTTAATTAAAACAATAACGCAGTTATGTTTCCACTTATAGATAAAGAATGTAAAATTTTGTCTTATTCACTGAATCTGTATACAATATTTCATGCAGCAAGCACAGTGTGTAGGTTCTAACATTATGAATGCCATCGAGGTCAAATCACGAAACAGTCTGAAAAATGAACGCTGGATATAACAATAAGAATACAATTTTCTCAATACTGGTTTAAAGATCAATTTTATCTGAATTGATTAGGTATTGATCGCAGAAAGATAGGAAACAGACACTTTCACATGCAAGTCTAGTTTATTTTTGTTGTGCATCTTGTTATTGCTGCATAATAGTTTCATTCTTATGTTAAATGAAATATATGTTTCTTCTATGTCTTCTGTGTGTGTTCTTAAACTCCTGCTGGTTAGCAGGATTTAGTACAGGGAATGGAATTAATTGTGTCATGGTTTATAGCTTTGCTGTGATGTCTGCAGTTTTCTGCCTGACACATCCAACTTCAGAATGGCTTTTGGGTCACTTTGTTCTAAGGGATTGGACAGTTAACTCCAGTGCAAACCTACTTAGTAAAATTAGAAGCAGACAGTCAAGATTTTTAGGGCATGTGATGAGAAGAACAAAATTTGAACATTTAGTAACCACCAGAAAGATCAAGGGGAGAAGAGACAGAAATATAAATTGAAAAGTCACTGAATGGTTTGTCACTGTGAAACGAGAGAATATCACACCTGAACTTATTAACAACACAAGAAACAGAGAATTGTGGAGAAACATGATCGCCTATGTCACTCGGCATGGCACTTGATTAACTTATAACTGAGTGGCAGTAATTTAATAATTGAATTAGTAATGACCTGGTCTCTTTGGCATAGTGGTTAAACCATTTTCATTGTGCTCATGATGTTGCAGGGTCATAATGTCTTTTTTTAAAGTTGCATTTTTTTCAGGGATTCTTGAAGATTATTTTTTGAAGCTATGGAGTATGTGCTATGAATAGTAGGCCTACTCTTGATAGATAATGTGGTGCTTCATTGAGAGGGGTTGTGTGCATATGAGGAAACCCCAAGTACAATGAAGTCAATGCAGTATGCTTTTTTTGTGTGGCACTGATGGCATAGAGAGAATATTTTTTATGATAAAGGTACTAGATTCACATTTCTGCTGCAGGTAATATGTTCATTCAAACTATTAAGAAAGCAATAGTAACTTACTGAACTTCAGCTACAAACATACTTACATCCTATGGCAACAATACTACACTACAGTGGATACCTGGCCCGACAGGTATCAGTGGGAATGAAAGTGCTGATAAACTGGCAAAAAATGGAACAAGTATGCATAAACTGGTAAAAAATGGAACACATATGCATAAACTGGTAAATTATGGAACAAGTATGCATAAACTGGTAAAAAATGGAACACATATGCATAAACTGGTAAAAAATGGAACACATATGCATAAACTGGTAAATTATGGAACACATATGCATAAACTGGTAAATTATGGAACACGTATGCATAAACTGGTAAAAAATGGAACAAGTATGCATAAACTGGTAAAAAATGGAACACGTATGCATAAACTGGTAAAAAATGGAACAAGTATGCCACAACCATGAATTTCCACCAACCTTATAACAGCTAAATACAACAACAATTATCCACAACAACTGTAAACGACAATTGATGGACAGCTGATTCAAAAACAAAAGTGCTATATACAGACATGTCCCTACCAAATAAGTGCTATATACAGACATGTCCCTACCAAATAAGTGCTATATACAGACATGTCCCTACCAAATAGGTTACACCGCAAAGATCAAACCACAATATTTAGGCTACGAAGAACACATGTACAACTTAACAAACACTTGTAAAGGATTACCGCAGACCATACACCATACTGCAACCACTGCAACAGACAAGAGGAGGAAACAGTAAAATACCACTTTATTGAATGCCCTGCACTACAAGAGCTACGAAAACAAATGTTACCATCAAACCCCTTCATCACCAACATCCTTTATACAGACATAACATAGCTGAAGAAGACATGCATTTATCACCACCTGGCACAGGAAGGAAAGAATGAAAGTTTGTAACCCAAAGGATTGGATATGTCAGTAACTGACTGAAACTACATATTACCTAGAAAATAACTACAGCCCAAAATGCTGGTGTGATCAGTAGGTCCAGAATAGGATATTCTAACAACTTGTTTACAAATGAAGACAAATATATAAGTGAGTTTAAAAATAGTTTAACTTATCAATATAAATAGACTCAGAAATAGGATAGCTGAGGCAATAAGTTGGCTTACTAAAGGATATATGGCTTGTAAAGGTCTATATTCCTACCCACTACAGACTCAAATAGAACAGCCTAACACAGGGGTGGGCAAACTACGGGCCGCATGCGCCCCGCCATTGGATATTTTGCGGCCCTCAAACACATTTTAAAATAAATGGACGATCGTCAAAAATGATTCCCCCCCCCCATTAATATTACGCAGAAATCCATTGAAATTTTAATTCGACTTTCTTATATATTATATATACAATATTTTTTCCCAATTTGACATCATTTATATATATATATATATATATATATATATATATTGCCAAATATACATAATATTATATGCGGCCCTCCAATAGCTTTAAAATTTTCAATGCTGCCCTCTGTACAAGCCCACCCCTGGCCTAACAGTAATAAGCACCTTGAACATGAACTACAAAGACTAATAGATCAAGTCAATAAATCAAGTAATGAATATGGACTGGATATAAATATCCAAAAAACAAAAACCATGATAATCAGCAAAGACATAGAAGAACAGGAGGTAAACATAAACATACAGGGAGAGAAACTACAACAAGTAAAACAGTATCAATATCTTGGACACATAGTCACAAATAATGGCAGATGTGAAACAGAAGTTAAAAGGAGAATAGGAAAATGGCTAAAAGTACCTTCAATGAGATGAGGAAATTATTAATATCTAAACAAATTACAAACAAGTTAAAAATGATAATTATAAAATGCTACATCTATTCCATATTAATGTATGGCTCAGAAACATGGACACTAAATAAACAATTAGAAGACAAAATTGATGCCTTGGACAGCACACACAAAAATGAGATTCTATGGTTTGTTTTTGAGAATACCACGGACAGCAAACACAAAAGTCACCATTGTGTTGCCAGGGTCTGAAATGGAAGCAGAGAATAGTAACACTGTTTACTTTTTATGCATGGCATAAGAGATGACGCGACTAAGGACGTTACGGAGTGGAATTCTTTGTCCAATCTCATATAGTGCCAAAGTGATGCTGAAGTTGGATGCATCAGATCAAAAGGCACGGATATCGCAGACATGATGTAAACCATGACACAACAGGTTCAGTTCTCCGGGCTTCATTCTGTTAATTTGCAGGAGTTTTATAATATATGCAGAGGAGAAGAAACAAAACAAAATGAGTAAAGGTAGGTTAATGATGGTAAGAAAATAAACACTGACTCCTAAATAACATTATAACAAGAAATCCCCTATCAAGACAAATTCCATTAAGTGAAGATGGGGCTTAGTCCTGGCTGCAAACTAAGATTGGTCAGACCTTCCCTGACATTGAGCAGGACCACAGTATTGCCCGAGGAAAGAAGGTGCTGGAACTGAAGGTGGAGATAGCAGACCAAGAGGCACACCAGCAACCATCATATCACGCAACAATACTAGATAACACGTCTTCACAACAACAACAAATAACAAGAAAGCTCACGTACTTTGGCCTTATAAAGAGATATAGCAGCAAGGAAGAATTAATAATGGAAAGTATGGTTGCTGGTAACAGGGGTAAGGGTCATTCAAGACGACAATGGATTGGTGATATCTCCGATTGATTAAACATCCCCTTAGCTGTGGCTGGTCTTGTCCAGAATCATGAGGAATTTAGAATACTCATAAAGAAGACTGCATTCTGGAAAGAATATGACAGCTACATAAGTCTATCTATCTATCTATACGCTGTGTCCCTTGTTTGCTTTGCAGTGTCAGGGGTGGAAGAGTTCTCTGGAGATGGCCTTCTTGTGCGCTGTTTGTAAGCTTGTTCCTGTGGCTTCTTTGATTTCTGTGATCCATCTTTTACATGGTCTGCCTCTGGCTTTATAACCGTTATGTCTCTGTGTCATGGCCATCTGTGGCATGCTACATAAGTATAGATAATAATTTCTTGGTAATGTTGAGATGTAAGAAAATACTGTCTATTAGTGAAACAAGTTTTCTGTTTTTAAAACAGTGAAATTTGTGTGTGTGTTATTGTAGGTCTTCTGTTGCAGCATGAGGAAGATTTCAAGTATGCCTTCTACCTGGCAGGTGGGTAAATAACATATAATGTTTATTGCAAATTTGCAGGAATAAAGTATCGGTAAAACTGTCCCTTGTTCACATTATTGGGAAATACAGTGTTAGATCTGTATTTTTATTGATCAACAGCATACCTGGGAATGATGTGGTCATTATTACACCCACCCTTTTGACTTTACCAAAAATACAAATGAAAGAAAAACTGCTGTAAGAATATCTACCATGTGGTAAATGAAAAATGGTTAAATTTACAACCGAAAAATGGTTACATTTTTTATCCAAATAATTTGTATAACTGATATTTAACCATTTTATTGGGGGTTAATTTACAATTTTTTATATACTTTCACAAAAAATCAGAAGCCAGCCGAGGAGCTATTGTTGATATAAATACATATATAGTTTAATTGGAAATCGAACCTTTTACAACTTGACTAGGAAGCCAGTACACTAACTACTGAGGTACTGAGACTCCTTATGCAAGATGTGTGGACCACAAAAACAGAATGAATCAATGTCTTAACCAAAATGCTTTTATGAAAGCAATAAAGAAAGAATAAATACCTAATTGAAACAAAACACTGGTAAAACAAACAACTTTGAAATACACTATTGCATAATTTTGATTGTTTTATACCTTGTGCCTTGATAAGTGCTTTGTTTTATTCATTAAATATGTCTTTATTCTTCTCTTTGATGAAGGCGTTTTGGTGGAAACATTGATTCAGTCTGTTTGTGTGACCTGAACATTTATATAAAAGCAATAGTGCTATCTTTCTAGTAAGATGGTCCCAAGGTTCACTTTTCATTCCACTAGAATACCATTTAGATTACCAGTGTCTTCTAGGTTGACACAGCCTAAGAAAATGGGTTCCAAGTCTTCTGAACATCCACAAGGTATTCTGTTATGCAGCTCAGTGGCATGGAAGTTGAACTATTTGCACTCCTGAAAATCAAACACTTCTGGGTATGATAGAAAGCTCTGAAGAAACCCCCTTCCCATTGCACATAGGAACCAAGAGCAAGTTACTCTTAATTCTAGGGGATAGCATCCAACCAAATTTCATATCCAAGAGATAAAAAACAAAGCTATCAAACATGGGAACATATTCAAATTTACTGATTAATAATATTCAAACAAGCACTTAGGTGATCTTGAGAACAAAACTATTGACGTCAGAACACTTACTTTAATAGTTTCAGTGAGCCACGGAAACAACATATGAAAATAAACATTACAGCATCGTTTTCAGAGAGAGTGTAGCAGTAACAATTGAGTTTCTAATTTCTGATAAAGTTTAGTTGAAGAAGAAATTGAAACAATGTTAAGCAACAGTTGAATTATTGAAGTATGCTTGAAGCATGTTTGCTGTTTGTTATCTGTAGCTTTTAACAACAAAACTTCGATATCTTCGTATTTTTAAAAATATAATATCTAAACCATCTTGTTCTTTGCATAGTTTTATTATTACTTTTTTCCTGTTTTCTTTCTTTCATCTTCTTGTCTTATTCACTAATTTCTCCTCCTTTTCTTTCTTTGTTATTTTCACTTCTATATTTTCCACCATTGTCTTTTCTCCATCATTCCTCCTCTTATCCTTCCTCCTTTTTCCTTCTGAACTTTTCTCTCCATTTGTTCCCAAATACCCAGATTTCTCTTGTAGCAGGACAATGGTCCTACTAGATTATCAGAAGGATGTAGTCCAGAGAATGTAAATGTGTTGTGTTACTGTTTACTTTGTGCCAATGACTTGACACATCCAACTTTTTTCTTCTTTTTTCCTTTCCTTTTTCCTTTCCTTTTCCTTTTTCCTTTCCTCTTCCTGTTGTCATCTTTCATTGCAGGATGAATGATGTAGTCCAGAGAACAGAATGCATTGTGTCATGGTTTAGAGCTTGGCTGTGATATCTGCACCTTTCTGCCGTATATATCCGACTTCATTATGGTTTTTTTGACACTTTGACCCTCTATGGGATGGAACAGCTAACTATACTGCTAGAATCTCCTTAGTTGCCTCTTATTCACACAAGTCATAATATCACTATTATTTTCACCCCTTTTGGACCCTGACAACACTCAGATGACCTGTGTTACTGTAGCCTATATTTGTTTATCAGATCTTCTTTGTGTTCTTGTTATTAAAAGGTAACCTATAGCAATTAACTGCCATAGGGGTGTGAGATGTTGTTATCTCACATTTTGGTGACTCTGCTATATGAGGGCAGTAGCCATATTCTCTCCCTCGCAGTCTTTACTTTCCAGACTTATCTGTACTCAATTCAGGCTGAGTTGACCCAAGATCCATTACAGTCTGAAAAACATTTCCCGTCTCAACTGAGGAATAAACCCAATATCACTCATAAACCCAGTACCAGCCAGAGTGCTAACCACTGCACTATGCGGCTCCCAACGTGTCTTGTTATTACATATCATACAAGGATAGAGTAGGTTCAGTATATGTCAATGAAATCCATAACAAATGATATTCTTGACAAAAATATTTGATCCTACAATCATGCTGTAGGCATGGTCTTCATTAAAAGTTAACTCAGACAATTAATGTACATAGTAATAAAACAGAAAGAAAAAGAAACAATAACAGGACAAAGCGAGATTTAGGAGTAAGAAAATACATAGGTTTTGGGCACACCAATTCTTTTTTCTGTCCTGCTGTAATTTCTTCAGAAGTCACTAAAAAGTGGAGGTTTTATCAGCTTACTGGGAGGTGCAAAGGGTACGGCATTGCTGTCAACGGATCCAGGGTTAGCATATAACCAAGATCATAAAAGTACCTCCCTGTGGATCACCTAGGAAACAGAAAGACAGCCGCTTTTGCTGTCGCTCTGGCCAACACTTTTAGGCTTGTTGTGTCCGTAGATGTGGAGACTGTAGATGGAATGAGATTTGCCTGCAAAGAGACAAACAATATCTCAGAGTAACATACAGTCAACTCACAGTAACATAAGGCATCTGTGCATTTTGTTTCAGTCAGCCAAAAATGCAGAAACATTGAAGGGGCGGCAAATGTCAATGTCCGATATGGTTATAACCCACTAAGATGTGGTGATCCTATGAGTACACATTAACTATGGAAAAGGCATCACAAAGGAAAAGGCTAGAGTGCTATAATTATCCAGCACGAGACCAACTGGTGGAAGTGCTGTCCATGATCAAGAGCACACAAAAGCCAAATGTCCAAACAAAAGATCCCATTAACAGTAGGAGTCATGACTCAGGTATTGGAAAACCAGGGTTTGGTTGTGGCTGTGGTGGAATATGCTCTGGCAATTCTGACTCTTAGCCAAACTCAGATCGAAAGACTGGATAGAGTCCAGAATGCAGCAATGCGTATCATTCTGGGATGCACAAGAGACACATCGACAAGAGCTATGCGATACCTACTTGACTGCTCAACAGCTGAGCATAGATTACAGTATTGCCGTGCACGGGCATACCTTCAAATATATGCAGATAAGGAACACCCGTTGCATTCCGAAATACAGAAAGTTAAAGGCAGCAGACTCAAGAGAGGAAGGTCGTGGATGGGACGTGCTGAGGATGTAATACAAAGTGTGTGCTGATTATAGGATGTGGCAGTAGGTGTGGAATGCATAGGTCTACCCACAGATTTCGAAACTTGTTTGAGAGTAGTAATATCACTTAGCAGGGAATGCAGAGAATGGTGTCCCACAGCTGTGGAGAAAGAAGTGCAGGCTTTAATCAGTGAGAATACCAAAGAGGGGGATGTGATTATATACACTGATGGATTTGTAATTAGGCATGTTCGCAGTGCTTGGGCCTTTACAGCTCAGTGCGTAGGTAAAAAGATCAAGGAGGAAAGTGGGGCCTTTGCGGTCACTACGAGTAGTATGACCATGGAGATTATGGCGGTTACCAAGGCATTTGAGTGGCTATGCACACAGAAGGTAACGCAGGTCTGCATCTTGAGTGACTCTATGAGTATGATTAAGAAGGTACAAGTGGGTCTCGTTCACGAACAGTGGATTGGGACATGTGGGCGTTCGAGGCAATGAAAGAGCGGATCAACTGGCATCGTATACGATTGTGGCACAGGGCGATGGGGCAATGGATCACACTGACGTTTTGAACTCCTTAAGAGATATAACACGCGAGAGTGAGACTAATGTGGATGATGATTCCTTTTCAATGGCTAGGATTAAAGATCAGGGATTGAAATGCGGTGTTGCTAGAGGTGAACATTTTGGAGGGCGCAGAAGAATGATGGTCAACCAGCATAGGACCGGTACTGTCAGCAGAAGTTGTGATGGCGGATACACTCAAGGAGAGATCGGAGCAACTATGGATGTGTCCAGTTTACAGTGATGATGATCCGACGACTAACTAGGTATTGGAAACACCAACTCGAACATGTACCCTTGGGTAAGAAAGATAGCTTTGAATACAGCTCCTCATTGCACACAGGAAATGCATTGAACAAATGTTGGAGATCACATTATTCAGGACCTCTGTCCACAGCAGTGTTGAGAGCTGGACATTGTGGGCAATGTCCTTGTCTTTAGACATTGCAACCAAGCCTAACTGGTCTGTTGCCATTGCCCAACAAGGCTCATAAAGAGAGAATTGGGTTCAGTACCTTTGGGCTGACTGCGAAGCTCCTTGTCAGAGATAGGCATACTCTACCTGCTTCTTTAGGTAATATACATGATGGCGAAGACTCAAAATACACAGGCTATGCCTGGTGATGTATTAGAAGGCCATCACAAGCAGATGAAGTGAGTGCGTGAGAAATGCACAAATCAAATCCAAGATCTCCCCACGTGTTTGGCAAAGCAGTACCTTGTCTAGGAAGGTGTGTCAACCATGAATCTAATTGAGTCTAATTTGAATGTCGCAGTTACCCAACACTGCTCACACATAAGAAATTGGGTCTGGGACATAGGGACACAAAAGGTGGTAATGGAGTCATCTTTACCATAGGTACATGAGAAATAATTTGCTGGTTGCGAAACGCCTTTTCGGAGGAAAGATGCATATTGACCAGGCAAAATATCAGCATGTCTCATGACACGTTCTCCTCTGAGTAGAAGGCTCCTTCAATAGGCATTGCATTAAACCAAAAGCTGAAGTCTCCTGGGTATGAAAAAAAAGCTCAGAAAAACCACCCTATTGCACATAGGAAGTAAGAGTTAACTGCTCACAATTCCTAGGGTTATTGACAAACAAACAAAAATCAGTTTACTGGTACATTGGCTGAGCCTAAGTGCTGCTTTTAGTGGCTTTCTACATATATAGAGTTAATGTAAAAAAAACTATAATGAGAGATTTTGCAAGATGAACTCAACAGATCTGTGAACTTTTGGTACTAGAAATTATTATGAAATGACAGTATTACACACTAAGAAAACCAATAGTTGCTCAATCTCTCACAGCAGTTAAAGGATAATTAAGCTGATGGTTCTGATGTTTAAACCCACTGCTCACCACCTAAATCAGATCTATCAGACCATTAGCACAAATAAAACATTGATACAATACATTTCTGTTTTTTTTTACTACATCCTGCTGGAAATTTAGTAGAACCATTGTCCTGCTGCAAGAGAGATCCAGTTGCAGTTTGAGAATGAAAGTAATAATAATAAACCAATTGCTAATTTTGCCCCACAGGTTTTATGTCTTCGTTCCACATATCATACAAAATTCTCTGAATTTGATCAATTTGTTTCATTGTTCATGTATCCAGCAGGTGTTTGCTAAGCAACTTCAGCATACCCCCCTCTTATCCATCTTCATTGCATCTGTTATAGATAGATTAGATGAAAATCTGTCTACTCCAACATCACCTCCTGAGTGCCCATCATTGGTAAATGAAAAATATGGGCTTGAACTGTATTCCCCAATTAAATTTTTTTTTACTATCGTAATTGTTATTAACTTATTTTGTTGTTGTCATCAAAACATCTTATCATCTATTTAGTAGACGTTTTATGTTATCGCTTATTATATTCTATTATTAAAAATCTATGCAACTAATCTACACATAATTTTTGTCTATTATGCAGGTGCCTGCCTGCTATGGAGCTCTGTGGTTATGGTGCTGTTTAAGATGAAAAGATGCAGAGCTCGACTGGAAACAGTAAGGAATATTGATGACAACATAGATTCCTTGAAGGGTTCCAAAGTCAAAGAGCAGCAAATCCCACTTATATCTGATGATGTTTTATATAGAGATAAGATTTCAGTCTCTGGAAATGACACAGTTGTGTATGTACAATAAGGGTGGCTAGAGTAGTGCATTGCATGTGGGTCTTGTGCCTTTTTTGTGTGCCACTTCATTTATATTTATTTTTTAGGATAGCACCAGGTGTGCTAAAATTGATCAACGTTTTTAGATCCAGGTCAGTTTCTTAGAACTAGACTTGAAATAGTTTCAATTATTAGTAAGAAGAGACTGGCCATATTGAAGAAATACAGTCATCTAAGTGGTGTGGTCAAAAGTGGTCAACATTGATACAACTAAATTGTTTCAGACTTTCTTGTGATTGAATGTCTGCATACAATATAGTCGACCATGCCTTCTACATGTACACATATACTCCCCTCTGATTAGGAGGCTTTCTTCTCTCTACTGCTGAGAGTTGAAGTCTTGGGTATGAAAGAAAGCTCAGGGGGACCCTCTCATTACACTTAGAAATTCATCAGAACAAACAAACAGTAGTTGATGGTTTTGGCAGTTAAACCCTTAGATAATATTTGGAGTAACTATGGCAGTTTATCGTTTGTTTTAGGAATCTCTGGCAGTGGATCACAATCAGTATTAAACTTGCTATTTCCTTGGAGTCAGCTTCATTGAGAAAGTAGCTGTAACAGATCTCCCATCTCAAGATACCAGGTTAACTGGATAACAAACTGCAGATCCACTCATAGTTTCCAATGCATAGCTTCCAGATATGCACTGAACTGGGATTCACTAGAAAAGAGACAAACATGGAGACAAGAGACCTCTTGAGCCACAGTAGAAAAAGAGTCCAGATCAAATTAAACCTTCATGTATAGTTAGAGGTCCTATGTTTCACAGTTTACAAGTAAAAACTTTTCAGATAAAGAGCAAACAGATTAATAATTCACAGTTTTCATTGATCGTTGGTATATCTAAGGATGATGTGGTCAGCTTGATCTACGGCAGTAATGATGCAATATAGTGAAGCTGCTAAATTGCTACATTTCTTTGGACAACTGAATGTCCTAGAATTATTTGCCACTGCTGGTGTAGTTAGAGTATTCGACCTTCCAAAGAGCTGCTATTTTTATGTTCAGTTTTTAGTTGCAGAACTTCATACTGAGTATTTATTTCTCTTACCTTGAGTTGATTGAAGTCAACAAACCATACTATTAGACATTTTTAGGGTTTTTTACAGATGATTTTAGTTGTAAGTATTTTATTAGGATTATTTTATTCATGTAATAGTTTTTTATTTTATTCAACGCATGACAACCACTGGCATTTAATTTTATTAATTTTTTTTTCTATTTATGGAATATAATTCTAAAATAGTTATCCCACATACAAAAATTTCCTGCCAAATTTGTTTACATTTTAATGTTACAATGCAATTGACTAATTTTGTTTGTAGCTTTGCTTTTAACAGCATGTGTTTGAGTGGTTGCTTGATTTATGCTGTCATTGCAATTAGACCTATAAAATGACTTTTTTTCCTGAGATTTTGTGCATGTTCAACGAGACTGATTGGACAAGAATTAACAAATGTTCACGAACATTTAAAGTTGTTATTTTATTGGCTACTGAAATGACCTATAGCTCTCCAGACAGACAAATAAGACACATCGTACAACATCTGATGTAAAAAGGTATGTATGTTGATGGTTTAGAGGTAAGATGTGAGTCAGCATCATAGCACAAAGTTTCCCAATAAGTACTTAGCTGCTAATCAGTGGTTGACCAGAAACTGCCTATTATCACCCTCAATATTTACTTAATAGAAATGGTAATATTCCTTGACTTTCCAAGAGCGTGAGTTCTGGTACCCCTTTCCTTTTGGTTGTGTGGACCTCTACTTATTTTTGTGGATGTGCAAACAAGTTACTAGTGAAAGCAAATAACTGGTCATCTCTTCAAGGTTTAAGTGACTCAGACGCTATACATGCCCAAAACGGAGATACACCTTTTGAGCTTGAGTAATTTAACTTAAAGTAGCTGTACTTTGCATGGCAAAATACACTGTGATCTCTTTGTGACATCTAATGGCACATACTCTTATATGGTAATATAGCTCTGCTTAAGTCAACTTTATTATAAGTCAAAGTCAACTTTTTTGTGTTATATCTGGTGTATCAAAAATCTCTTACATCAGTTTCAATCCAGTGTAGCACCTAGAAAGTCAGTCACTAATCCATACCTATCAACATTTGAATGATCATTCTGTGTTTTGATTCAAACTAATGTCCATATTCTGTATAAAGAGTACTTCACTAAAGGGAAATACTAAACACCAATATTGACATTGTCTATGAAACCTAAGTATTTTCTGTGCAAAATATGGATGGAAAAATCTGTAGTAGTTGACAAGTATGGATCTTTCTGCTTTATGCCTTTGTACCTTGCAGAATCAGGGATAGAAGAGTTCTGTACAGACTGCCTTTGTGTATGACTCATATATGTTTGTTCCTGTGGCTTCTTTAATTTCTACAATCTATCTTTTGCATGATTTACATCTAGCTTTGTACCAGCTGTGCATGTATAGCATTGCTGCTTTATTCATTACATTTTTTGGTGTATTTTAGAGCTAAGTCTTTTTTCTCAGAAGAATTTGCAAGTTTTATATTTTTTTTTTAAAGTTGGTTTTTCCTATTCTCTCCTATTGTATCTTCAGCTTGGGCATTCATACCCAAAAATAAGAATTGTTTGATGATGATAGACACCCCCCCCCCCCAAATGAGTATGAGATTCATCACTGTTGGTTTTTCTGTCAGGTAGTAGAGATTTACTTTCAACACAAGATTACTGCTTTTCAGGAGATGTGGGGAAGGGATTCCAGATCATTTTCAAGTCCTAGGTGACTCTTACTGTGGCTTTAAGGTGCCATGAGCTGGACAGTTCTCTCCACAGGAGGGGATTTTGCCATGACTGTCTTGCAATCTCCAGACATGATGCAGATATTAAGGTGGTTACCTCCCAACAGTCCAGGTATAGGTCTTCAGCAGGCTTTATTAAAGCAGAGATCATGGTTAACAATGGTTTCTTCTTCTGGTCTCAGCTACTATGGGCACGCTAGATTGTCAATCCTGTTGCCAGAGCGAAGTCTAATGTCTTCAGGTCAGAGAAATTTCCCCATAGCTTTTGCTTAAATTTCTATGCTCTGGCCAGACAGCGTTAGTTGCTCTCTATTGGACAGTCCTGAAATATCTGTTGAGGTATTTGGATTCCAAATGCTCATGGGAATTCATCCATGTATGAGATCCTTAGTCAATAGAAGTGACTCATCTGTCTACAGTGATATGTTCTAAGGAAAATAAATAGTTTGGTCTGTTGATCTTTGGAAGGATGTATTGCAGTGGATTTGTCTTCCACTTCCATTTGCTTCTTCCACTTTGACATGTATGTGTTTTAGATTATGGCTTTTGGGTCTCTGTCACACAGTGGGCATCCGCATCATTCCATTTTACTACCTGTTCAGGATAGAGCATCAGCTTTTTTCATTTTCCTTGATTCCACAGTAAAGAGTAATAGCTGAGGATTATTTGATATGAGATCATATCTGATGTTAAGGATTTTGTGCAGTTGACTCATTTTCTGGTGCCTCGATTGATTCAATTAGGGATATGCAGTTAGGAAATAATCTATCTTCTGTGGTTTTTGCAGTTCTGGTTGGACTTTCAGTGTATGATGGAATACTTCTGCTCTAAAGTTGTAGGAGTATTTCCTGGCTGTAAGATCTTTACATATAATCTTCCCATCTTTGACTCTTTTGAATATGCTACCTCTGCCATTGTTTACTGTCCCATCTGTGCATTTCTTGGGATTGTATTTGAGATCTATCCACTCTAGTGACAATGCATTTAGTTAATGTTTAGTTTGGTGTTGTTGTTTTTTTTCAGAATTCCTGAAACTTTTGTGATTATGGAGACATTTTAGAGACTGTCTTGTGGCTCCTTAACCTGTAACAGTCCAATTAAAAATAGTGTATATTTCCTTAGACACCCAGCCATTTTTTATGACTTCTGGTTTTTTTCTGCATGTGTTTGCTTTTGAGATATGCATTTTTTTTTATTGAGTTATTGATTTCAAATTCGGAGACAATAGAGATTAATCAATACTGGATATGATTTTATGATTTGGGGGTGTTATTTGCTTGTGTGTGTTAGTGTTATATATACAACCAAAATCTAGAATGTGGACAGACATTCTTACAAAAATAACTTTCTGGATAAAGATCATACATGGGCCTAGCTGAATAAAACATGGCTCCTCAAATTCCTCTTCGTAAATGGCATCAATTACAGCGTTATTAAATATTAGAAACATCTCTCTCTCAAACACCAAACGTTGATCTACAGTAACGGAAACACTAAAGCTTTTAAAATTGGTCTTTTTCTGAATCTTAATTCATGAAGAATTAGTGAAAAATAGCGACACTCAAATTAGGCCTATGCAGTTCTGCTTGCAAACGTGAAAGGTTAAATACATTACAACTGCATATTTATATTGCTGTGGAAAACTAAGGAATAATTACTCTAGCGGACATTTATTATAAGAGCATGATGGGAAATAAACATGGACGATTGTTGTCCATGACTACAAATGGCTACCTCGATGTAGACGTTTGTCGGCAGTGGGTTTCTATCACTAGATTACATTTGTTGAAATTTGTCAACTTCGGATTGCTAAAGGTTTAAGTCAATTAGTGCTGTGATTTCCATTTGTAGGGTTTGTGAGGATATCTTTATGTTGTTGGAGATGGTTAGAAATATGACAGAAGCTGGTTCTCCTCACTCTGCTTGTATTTGAGGTATACATTTTTTTTTGAGGAGGTATATTTAGGATCTTGGTTATCTGTTATCCATGCATGTACAAGAGAGTGATGCAGATTCCTTTGCACCCACAATATATATATATATAAAAACAGTACATGATTGTATAAGCAGACCTGTGGTTCCATGTACATACTGTGGAAGACTTTGTGGCTTAGATTGTTTTTATCCATTGGCGTCATGATCATACATTATATTTGTTTTAGCACAACAATAATACACATATTTGTGTTGTTCGTCATAGTCGATGATGACAACATACAACTCAACTGGTATGAGGATATCTGTGATTTGTCTGACTGTGACTAATGAAACTTAAATTTTCTTCTGCACTTTGAGCATGTTTGGAAGGAGTTTGTGGGACATTGAGCGGCTCTTGTCTTTCCTCAAGTATGCATTTATTGCGCAGCATCTTGTCTGAGGTTTTCTGTAGCTGCGGCACTGTTCAAGATTCTGCGATGCCAATTGGATCTGTCTTGTGCAAGACTTCCATGAATTTGTGTTTATATTGAAGGGACTCGGTGAAAATGCTTCTTCTGTTCTCCGGCCTTGTGATAGCCCATCTGAAGTTCTCAATATAGCTGCTGTTTTGGCAGACGATGATCTTTCATGTGAACCAAACATCCTGCCCAGTGTGTCTGTGCCTTCATCAACATTGTGTGAATGCTTACAGATTTAGATTTCATCAGTACTTCACGATTTGTTATTTTTTCCTTCCAATGTGTGTTGATCATCTTACGAAGGCAGTTTCGGTTGAAATGTGGTACCAAGCTAAAAAATTAACCGATTTTCAGGGGCGTTCTTAGATCTATCATCAGTGGTGCAGGATATGAGGGCAGTGACCTGGATATTAAGGGCATCACAATGACCATCATCAGTGAAATGTATGGCAAGAGGAGTGAGTTTGCTGTGTTTAATGGCATGAAGATGCCTGCAGAAGAGGTCACTCAATCTTAAGTTATCAATACTGTCAAAGTTATAAAATACTGGACTTGCCAAAATAATACAAAATATATGATAAAATACTGGACTTGTCAAAATGCATAATTAAAAAAATATGATAAAATACTGGACTTGTCAAAATGCATAATTAAAAAAATATGATAAAATGCTGGACTTGTCAAAATGCATAATTACAAAAATATGATAAAATGCTGGACTTGTCAAAATGCATAATTAAAAAAATATGATAAAATACTGGACTTGTCAAAATGCATAATTAAAAAAAATATGATAAAATGCAACCATTATCTTCTTGAGTGATGCTAGAGCATGTCATTTTGAGACTATTAAAAATGTAAATGACTCCTGTTAACAGGGTTATCAAATAAGTCGTGATAGCTCTTATTTTAGCATCAAATGTGGGATGTTATTTTTACAAATTCTTGTGCATGATGTATTGCAAGCTTCTGCTAGCGTTAGTGCATGATTTCATCCAGATTGTACAGGTCTTCATCTCTCAGTCTTGACTTTTAATCCTCACTACCATGTTTCTGTGCTGACTGGCATTGTCTTCTTCTTCTGTGTTATTCACAAACTGCTGCAGGTCTGCATGATGTAGACCAGAAAATGAAATGTGTTGTGTCCATGGTTTTCAGCTTAGCTGCGATATCTGCATATTAATCAACATTACACATCCAACTTCAGAATAACTTCTGGATTACTTTGACAAAATATGGAATGGGTCAGCCAATTTCACCAAAAAAACCTCTTTAGTCATCTCTTTATGTCATGTTTGGCAGGTAACAGTGTAGCTATTCTTTACTTCCCTTTTGGACCCGAAAAACATGTATGCTGGCATTAAGCACTCATAAATCTCTACAACATTCTGTCTGCATTGAACTTCTATTACTCAACTGGTGATTCCCCACTGCTCAGTATGGTGTCAAAATATCACTGTCATGTTTTACTTCAATTTTTGCCTGCTGTCACATTATATTTCAAACTTCTAATGATGTGGTCAATAATGTTTGCCTGATGTTGAAAAGATTTGTAACTGTCTTTTGGTGTCAATTTTTCCCAGTATCACCTCATTAGTTTTCTAGCTGTTCATTGGATTCTCAACATTCTTCTATAGAACCACATTTATGTGTCCGTGATAGGCCTATGTTTTCCATATGACAGAAGTGATTTTTTTTAACATTGAAGAACCCCTTTTCTCACTTCCATGTATGAAGATTTGTTATACAGGATTCTCTTTATATATACAAAACTGCTTTTGTCTGTCCTATTTTGTTAGTTCCTATTATATTAGTGTTCAGCTGTTCACTTTGATGTATGATGGATTTTACAAATCACCATCTTTTTCTGTATTTCATTACTCATGTTATACGAACATCTCAATGCCAAAAAGTATTCAAGCAGACATGCACTTATTTAACTAGAACATAGAATGATTTGACATGTTTAATAACAATGTGATTTAACTCCCTGTATTTAATCTCTGGTTACAAGAGTCTGCTCTGGAAGACTGTTAACAAGACTGCACAATATCTGCACATTTTGGCGTGACATATATCTGCACATATCTGCAGCTTCAGCATGACTTTTGGGCCACTTTGACCTAGCGATAGAACAGTTAACTCCACCCAAACCCGCCTTAATAGCATCTTATGCCATGCATGACAGGTCACTGCGTTGCTATTTTTTTGCTTCCTTTTGGATCCCATACAATAGATGGGTGACAAAAATATTCACAGTAAATGCAAAGTTGGTAATTTTTAGTTATGGCATGAAGGTGTTGGTTCAATTCCATTCATACTATGATATGTTTACAATCATTTAAATAATAGGCTATATAATGCATGTATGTTCAAAGTCATGTGTACATCTCTCTAGATCAGTGTTTTCCAAACTTTTAACCATGCTCCACCTAAGTCTTTCTAAAATTCTGATGCCCTCTTATGTAACAGATACACTTTTTTTATATATTCAAAAATTTAATTATTCCCTAAAAATTTATTTCAAATCCCCCCCCCCCAACAATCAAATTGATCCCCCCCCCCATAAGGCATGCTGTGCGCCCCACATTGGGAAACACTGCTTTAGATCTTCTGCAAGTATGAAGAATCATATCAATATAGCATGATTGAAATTCGAATATTACCTATGTATAATTTGACTTTAATTGAAATACTGATGTTTTTTTTTTACATAGTCCAAAGTTTAGACACAGTCACCAAAGTTGTCTCCAATTAGATCTTAACTTCTTTGAGGTCATTTTATAAGTATAATCCTTTCTGCTGTTCACCAGTTCCTTACTTTTATGTATATTGATTTCTATTCCAGATTTTATGTTACTTGTTCTAATTTAGAGGTCACAATTCTAGATCTGCTTTGTTTGACAAAATTACACATAGAAGCATATGTGTTGATTTAATAGAACATGACTGTTCCGACTGCGCACACAACATGTACAACTTAACTATCACCTGGACAGAATACAACCACAACACACTCCAGGGTGCAGGCTGTGCACTCATCCATATGAAACTGTTACCACCACAGTTTTGAATGTCCAGCGCTGGATGACATCAGGAAAATGCTTCTCCCTCCAGGGCCAGATAAATGGAACACATTATATGGAACAAAACAACAGCTCACAAACACATGCATATATCACACAATGGCATTGGGTCAAAGGGCATGAGCCCGTGGACCGCTGGATCAGCAACCAACCAATAGAACATGACAGGCAAAGGTTAAACAGGAAATGCTTACTTAGGAAGTGGTTACAGATCGGTAAACTTACAACATCAGAGAAAACTTACAACATGTGAGATGAAATGCCTAAGACAAGCCGCAAGAGTGACCAAACTAGACAAAATAAGAAATGACAAAATCAGGAGAGAAATTGAAATGACCATGCTCAGAATACATTGAGAAACAACAGATAATGGTTGTGGATACAACAGGAGGAGATTCAGCTCAAGCATATTTGATAAATTTGAGATTAAGTTAAAAACCAATTTATTGCTTATATTTCATAAATTAAACCTGAGACTAAGTTAACAATCAGTCAACTTATTGCTCATACATATTTTTAAACATGGAACCTGAGATTAAGTTAACTACCTGTCAATATATTGTTCAGACATATTTGATAAATGAAATCTGAGATAAAGTTAACAACCTGTCAATATATTGTTCAGACATGTTATTTGACATTTGCTTATTTCTTTCAGCTGTGACAATGTCATTACTTCTGTTTAAGGACACGGACGAGTCAGCTCACATCAGTTCTGGATACACTCAGCTTTCATTGTGAACAAGTCAAGCTCTATTGAAACTTGTGATCACTTCACCCGGTGCATTTTTATTTAATTGATCTATATTGATTTCTGTTTCTATCGCTGTGCTATGACTGTTGTTTCATTGTAAATGATTGCATAACATTATACGATTGTTGGTATAACATCAGGTACATTGCGGGGAGATGTGTCCACATTTTTAATACATAAAACACCATACAGTGTTCAACGAATTTCGCTAAAGATGCATAAACTTCTGAATCCAATGATCTGCGCACTATGCACTAGAGGCCCCCCCATCCCTGGATGACCCTGTGGGTCTCTCAGTGCGTTGTGCACTTTCGATTCATGGGCGCAGAAGTAATGACTTTTTAATCTTCAGTCATGATGGCAGTATGAAATTACTCATAATTTTAAAAAGTTGGGTAATGTGAATACATCTCCCTGTAATGAACTTAACATTATATTGTAGGATTATATTAATGTATATAATCGTGTATATATAATCATGAAACTAGAAGTCTGTAGCAAAATATTCAAGAACAGAACAGAAAAAACTCAACTATTGATAATAGATGGGACTGCATAAAACTGTAAAAATCAGTATTAATGGAAAACACAGTTTTACGGTTAGCTACTGTTAACAGATTAACAGACATGGCAAAAATATATTCACTCTTTCTGGACCAATCACTGATGTATCGGCATAATAAAGAATCACTACAAGACTGATCACTGATATATCAATTTTAATTTCCATTGTTCGTAAATCAATCAAGGCCTATATTTCGCAGTTCACTGAAACTACTTTTTATGTTAATCAAAGACATTATAGAATACCAGTGTACTTCCATTTTTGTTTTGGCCACAGTGAAGTGGATGTTGGTATGGAAAAAGCAAATATTGTGACTTGATGTACATTTTTTCATATTTTTTATTGTTTCTAATGTCATTGATGAAATTGTATATAACTTTAACATGTATGGACATAAATTCATGAAATAGAGTAACAATAATTTGATGCTCTTGTGTAAACAATATAGAAAAGTGGATATGCACACTTCTAATCAAGGATACATTTTGGTGAGTGACACAATTTATGCAAATTCACATTATTTAAAAAAATTTTATTTGTTGACTAGCTCTAACCTCTTCCCGGTGAGATAATAAAAAATCATCAATATACTTATATATATTTAAAAAAATATCTACTATCGACCCCTATACATATTATGTGTTAATAGTATCAAGGTTGCCAACTTTGTCTCAATACAATATATTAATATAGCGCCTATACATATATTTTAATATATTAATACATATTAACAAATAGGCATATATTAATGATCTTCTACACCTGAAAATTAATTTGGTCCACACCTAAAAGTAATCAAGCCTAGAAACGGTTAAAATATAATATTTTGTGCTGTTAGCATCTGAAAATATCTCTTCAAAAGATGTTTGTTGTTTATTTAGATTCTCATTAATTATGAACTATAGAGCTCTTGTATCCTTTTGTGCAATGAAAGTAGGGAACTTCCCCACTGATGTATTTCATACAAAAAAGACTCCCAACTCTCAGCATTGTTGCAATGTATTCAGAAGAAGCTTCCTACTCATAGGAGTGTAAATGTACAGAAAAGTAGACCTATGCCGCTTCCACAATAGGAAAGCCATACTATGTAGACAATTAATCTACTAGGGGATTATTGTTGTTGTATGGGAAGGTTGGTCTGGTAGACCTTATTATGTAGACATTTAATCTTCTAGGGGATTGTTGTTGTAAGGGGAGGCTGGTCTGATAGAACTTACTATGTAGACATTTAATCTACTAGGGCAGGGGTTCCCAAAATTTTTTAAGCCATGGCGCACTTAACGTTCAGATTATTTCCGGTGGTGTCCTTAATGTGAAGTAAAACTAGAGACCTGATCATTTTAAGTCTATTTTAAATTTTTTTTCTATTTTGGCGAGGCTGCCATGGCACCCCTGGAGATTCTTTGTGGCTCCTCCGGGCACAGCAGCGCACACTTTGGGAACCTCTGTGCTAGGGGATTGTTGTTTTAAGGGGAGGCTGGTCTGATAGACCTTACTATGAAGACATTTAATCTACTAGGCTGTTTGCTGTTGTATGGGGATAAGACTGATAAGCTTTAATAAAATCTAATTTAACAGCAGAATTCCCAGAACCTGGCACACACTGTGCATATATAAACAACTGCTAAATATAATATTTTATATCAGTTTTATAGAAACGAGAAATTCCGAGATATACCGGTGGAGAAATTCTCAGATATACCGGTGTGTTGTACAAAAATGTCACATATTATAATCACTGATTTTTAAAATAGGAATGAGTTTATCATTCCTCCATCTGGATGCTTTTTTTTTTATTAATGATTGGAGCTTTTCTCCAGTGTCATAAAGTTAAATTTCACAGATACTTAATTTATCCTAACATTGTCTTTGACTGAAATTAAATGTATCATATCATTAACTTTGAAATGGAAATTGTATCATAGCATTTGACTGAGATTGAATTTTTCACAGTATTAATTTTCACAGATATTTATCATAGCATTAATATTTGCTATAATTAAATGTGACACAGCTTCAACTGGGATTTCAGTTGTCACTATTATTTATCACAAGTATTTAATTTGTCATAGCATTAACTTTGGCTAAATTTAATATACACTATAAAATTTCATAAATATATTCTTATTTTGGATACATATGAAGAGTCCAGTTTCAAAGAAAAATATATCATTGTTCTCCCAAATGGATTTAGGTGGGCGATGTTGCTGCACAAAAATTATACAATGTAGATCGCTAATTCATAAAAGTGGGATTTGTGATCATTCTTGTGTTATGTGATGGCCATGGATTTGTGACTATTCTTGTGTTATGTATTCTACTAGTCATGGTTGTGAAATCATAATTAATTATAGTAGTCTTAGCTCAAAGAGTTTAAAAGGTATAGTTAATTTACTGCATTGTATTTGGATTATCCCATATGTACTCTACCATTCTTGATGAAGTGGTATACTGCATGTTGAGAGTAGCAATTATAACTAATAACTCTGTGCGTCAAGTGATAATACTTGGGGATCTAAAATAAAATCCACTTTTTAAATAATATTCAATGAGTGGGATTTGAACCCACAATCTCTTGTGCACAGAGAAAATAACTTAATCACTATGACAGGGAGATCCCTAGTAGTGTTATGGTCAACCCTAACCCTAATCTCCAGTTATCTTTAACATTGTGATGGAGACCTTGATAATTCAGTAATATTATTTCTAACTTGGTGTAGACAAAACATTTATATCACAGTGAAGACATGTACAGAAGACCATGTCATCTAAGGAACCCATTTGGTAGAACAGCAATGAGATTATTTTCTTTGAAGATGAGCTGTATACAAGTACCTTTAACTCATTTAGTACAGGATTTCTTTTAACACAGAGGCTTGGAAAAATTTTGAGATGTGGGGCCAAAGAGACTTGCCAGCACAACAGAAAGTTAACTATTTCAATGATAACAAACAAAATTTATAACTATGAAACTTAAAAGCCTTGGTGACTTCTTTCAAAGAAAGTCAGTGGTCTTTAGGCATCAGAGGGACCATGGAAGAAAATTTGTCCTAAATGAGGGCCATAGACAAAATTTACTAAGAACCACTGTTTTAAAAGATTGATAAACACCTTACCTGCATAGGTACATGAAATCTCCTAATTAATGTATAAGTTTTGGGCCTAATTTTAGTATATTATTGTGTGAACTGTATTCATGTTGTAAGTAATCGTCAATAAGAAAGTCATTTTAAGTATGCAAGTATTCGTCAATTAGATAGCCATTTTAAGTATGCAAGTATTCGTCAATTATATAGCCATTTTAAGTATGCAAGTACTCGTCAATAAGATAGCCATTTTAAGTACAGAAAAAACATGTGTATAGCCGTTTTGGAAAAATAATTCTGGGTTTGATGTTATTTCTTGGAAATCCACCATTCAAATAAACTAAAATAGTTAGGTCAATTGTTATGTTACTAGTTTGTGAGCAGTTAACAAATCATGTAGCCTACCCAGTCATAATTTTAACATTTGCTATTTATATTAATTATCTTCTTCTTCTGCGTTCGTTCTCAAACTCCTGCAGATTAGCAGGATGTAGTCCGGAGAACAGAATGCGTTGTGTCATGGTTTACAGCATTGCTGCGATATCTGCGCCTTTCGGTCTGACACATCCGACTTCAGCTTGGCTTTGGGTCACTGACCCTATATGGGATGGGACAGCCAACTCCATCCCATAACCTCCTAGTCGCCTTTTACGACATGCATGGAAAGTAAACAGTGTTGCTATTCTTTGCTCCCCTTTCGGGCCCTGGCAACACACAGGCGATATTAATTATAATAATGTTAATAAAAATTTAATACCAGTTAGAGTGATAGGGTTACCATATTGGAAATGTCAGCACAAAGAGTCGTGGCCCATATTATTCAGAGGCAGCTTTTCAGAAAACATAATTTTACAAGTGATATTCTGCTCTCTAAATTCCCTTATTCTATCTATGGTCTTTCAGCACAGAATACAATGCGTAGAGCAGAAACCAGTACTCTCCAGTTTGAGCAATGTGATGCTTTTGTGTGTAATTCTTGCATGTGGTTGAGACCCCAAGTCATATATATTCTTTCTGCGAAGAGTCTCTCTTGGTCTTCCTCTTTTATTTTTGCCATCTGGTACCCATTTTAATGCTTGTAGTGGTA
Source organism: Meghimatium bilineatum (assembly GCA_034231615.1). NCBI lineage: Eukaryota > Metazoa > Mollusca > Gastropoda > Stylommatophora > Philomycidae > Meghimatium > Meghimatium bilineatum. Next base: position 29,033,050 of record CM067301.1, read on the forward strand.
GTCCATAGCTGTCAACAAATTTTTCCATAAATTCATATTTTTTTACAATTTATATACATATTTTAATTTTTTTTTTAAATTTCATTAATTAGAACCCGAAGCTCTTTTTTTTACATTATTTTGGGCCTGAAATCCATATTAATACAGAAAGTCTGTATTAATTGACACCTATATGCAGTCTGTTCATAATTAATTTGAAGTACATGTCCAATATAAGTCCATTGTTTTCTTCTTATTGTTGTAGAAACCTTGTTTGACTTGAATTATTCCCAACCATATTGATAAGTATATTGTCTAGGTAAGAAATAGCATAGAGATGCATACAAGTCTACAAGAATTATTACTTTCAATAGTGAAATGGCGAAACATTTCATGATATATATGCAAACATGATTCCTTATCAAAATGATGCTATAGGGAACAGTCAAGGGTTGAAGAAGCATTGTAGGACAAAGAAAATCATCGACAGACAACATCAAGGACTGGAAGTAATAACACTAAGGATAAAGCACTATTGTCACTTTTACTAATAAAACTACTAAACAGTGAAAATACTAAATATAAAATATTGTCAGTGGAAAAATAAACAAAGAAACAATGACTTTTTCTACATTATAGTCCAATTGTGAGCATTATAAACAAACATCATAGTCCAATTGTGCGCATTATCAAGAAACATTATAGTCCAATTTGAGCATTATCAAGAAACATTACAGTCCAATTTGAGCATTATCAAGAAACATAGTCCAATTTGAGCATTATCAAGAAACATTATAGTCCAATTGTTAGTGTTATCAAGGAACATTATAGTCCAATTTGAGCATTATCAAAAACATTATAGTCCAATTGTTAGTATTATCAAGGAACAACCATGAACTAAAATTAAATACAAACAACAGAGTAGGACGGTCTCATCACTCTATTCCAGTTTATATTTTCTTCTTCATCATTCATTCTCAAACTCACGCTGGATCTCTCTTGTAACAGGATAATGGTCCAACTATATTTCTAGCAGAATTGATTTAATCAAGAGAATGGAAATGGGCTGTATCACCATTTTATTTGTGCCAATGGCCTGACGCATCCGTCATTATTGTTGTATTCCAGTATATTTGAAGAGAAAAGGTGAAATCATGTTTAGTTTTAAGCACTGACAGTACTTGTTAGAGTTTTACTTCAGCATTCACCATTTTGTCAGATATACTCTGACACTTTTATTATTATTCATCAAGGAAAGGTCAGAATTTTCCCTCACTCACCCACATCAGTGAGAATAGAAATAATGGAAAGTATTTTTGTGTTGATGCATCCAATATGGTACACCTTTACATCCCTGGACAGTTTATGAGGATATGCATTTTGGCAAACAAACAATAACATGGCTGTCTTCCTGTAACATTTGTAACTTTTTTGTTTATTTTTGACACAGAAAAGAGCAGCTGGAGTGTGTTGCACAAATTTGTTGTTCTTGTCCGCCTGTTGTATATTAAATGGATTCCTCTGAGTACATGTTGTTTAATGCACAATTATATTGTTCAGTTTCAATATTATCAGTGCATACAATTTTCTGATGAAGTTGGTTATTGATCCAGTAGCCCCTTGGCTCATGCAATTTGACCCAAAGACATGTGATATATGCATGTGTTTGTGAGCTATTTTGTTTTGTATTGGGTGTTCAATTTATCTCGCATTGGAGGGAAAAGTATTTTTCGAACATCATCCAGTTCTGGACATTCAAATAGGGGACGTTGACAGTTTCATAAGAATGAATGCTCAGCCGTAATCCTGGAGTGTGTTTTAGTAGTATTCTGTTCAGGTGATTTGTTAACCAGTTTATTTTTCTAATAAAGTCAACATATTCATTTTAACCACCCGGGAAACATATACCAGAGTTCATGCTCTGGGAAGGATGAAAAATGGCAATATTGCTGCAGATTATGTACTGAAGGTGATACTTATTTGAGTAACTTCTAGTCAACCACTGACTAGACAGCTGAGCACTTATGAATTAAACTGGGTGCTATGATGTAACTTCTAGTCAACCACTGACTAGACAGCTGAGCACTTATGAATTAAACTGGGTGCTATGATGTAACTTCTAGTCAACCACTGACTAGACAGCTGAGCACTTATGAATTAAACTGGGTGCTATGATGTAACTTCTAGTCAACCACTGACTAGACAGCTGAGCACTTATGAATTAAACAGGGTGCTATGATGCTGATTTGTTAACCACTCCTAACAGGAAAACATACAGTAACAAAAGTTTTTTTTTTTATTGAAAATATTTTTAACCATTCCTATTCTCCTTTTAATTTCTGTTTCACACAGGAACTAATTTTCTAACAAAATGGTTCACTCTAATTACAAAATAAGTATGTAACAAAGCAACACGCTTTCATTGTGATAAAATACCAAATCTTAAACTTTGGTTGATTGTGATTTGATGTGCCACACAACCTTAACTTTAATATTTAACTACCATAACATTATTATTGACTGATATTTATAGAGCTATTTCAATACCATCATTTTCAATGTAAATCACATTATATGGTCATGACTTTGAATAAATGTGGGTTCTTTCCTAGGAGATGAATCTATCATTTTACCAGGATGTGGGATGAAATATACGAAAAAAGGGAGAATAAAATAAATTGTGTTCTTTGTGTTTTATGGATTATTTCCCTGACATTAAATACTAAACACCAACCCAGGGTATATTATTTACCCCACCAGCTCAATCTGTTGATGGTGCTTTTTAAAATTGCAGTTTCAGGTAGTCCTTCCTACAATATAGTAGGTTAATATCATAGTATGTGCCCCACATATAACTTAACTTCTGGGAATACTCCTTGCAATGGTAACAATGACTTTATCGGTCGAAAGAAAGTTGAGCACAATTACAGAGGCCATTTTGTAACTATAGGAATGCAGCTACAGAGTGATGTCCCACATTACTTAAAATTTCTGCTTGACGCAGATTTTTAAAAAGTGTGAAATGTAGACCTATCTCCTAGGAAAGAACCAAGGTTTGTTATCTCTCTTCTGTTGCATTTGCTCACAACTTCTGCATGCTAGAATAACATCATCCAGAGAACAGAAATCATTTAGTGAGTATATTTATTTATAAGGTGTATATTTAGTGATCATAATACCTGTGTGTTGCTGGGGCCTGAATAGGAAGCAAAGAATAGTGACACTGTTACCTGTCATGAATGTTGTAAGAGATGACAAAGGCTGTTTTGGGGTGAAGTTGGCTGTCACATTCCATAGAGAGTTCAAGTGACCCAGAAGCTATACTGAAGTCAGATCTGTCCGGCCGAAATTTGCAGGTATTGCAGCCTTGCCGTAAACCATGACACAATACATTCTTTTCTCTGGACTACATCCTACTAATCTGCAGGAGTCTGAGAATGAACACAGTAGAAAAGAAGTGATCAAAACGTACAAATAGATGTATCTATTCTTTTGTGTAAAATCATTTAAACTCCCGTCATTTTGCTATTTAAAACAGCATTAGCCATGCTGAAAGTGGATGTGCTATACTCATGTGGTGCGACTTGAACTATGATTTAGAATTATTTATTTATAATCTGCTCAAAATGCGCTAAAGCATGCAGGTTAATTACGAGTGAATCAAACAAACAGTATTAACAATCTCCTATTGAACTAATCCAGTAATACAATACATTTTATGGTGTCAAATGCTCCATTGTTTATTGGTGTTTTGTAGAGTTTATTTGAACTTGAATGGGAAACGGGTGAATGTAATGGCCAGAAAATTGTGACATAAAAACAGCATTTTCTTCAAGTGCTTCTGTACATAATTTTGCAATGTTACACCACGATTTTAATTTTAATGATTTGTATACATTTTTTAGTTATTTTACAAAGAATACCTTATATTCTTTGTACAGATTTTAATTTCCTTGTGCTTATATATGTCATTTTTTAAGCACAAATGCCATTTATTTGTATGTTTGTATGAATAATTTATATCAGTTCTGGATAAACAAGATTTCAAAAATGTTTAATTTTGTTTTTGTGATATTTTTTTTTTTTTTTTTTAGTGATGTCTTACATTATCACAATTGTGTTGTTGGCAGCTGAAGTAAAGATGTACATTTGAACAAAGTAATATATTGTCATCTTAGCTAATGTTGAAATTATTCCATAATGTATTTTGGAACATTTCCAAAATCTAACGAGCTGTAAAATATCGAGGATGTCTAGATTTCATTACTTCAAATACAAGCAGCAATAAGTTACACAAACTGAAAATGTAAACACACCTGTTTATATGAAAATATCGCCCGTGTGTTGCCGGGACCCGAAAGGGGAGCAAAGAATAGCAACACTGTTTACCTTCCACGCATGTCGTAAAAAGCGACTAAGGAGGTTGTGGAGTGGAGTTGGCTGTCCCATCCCATATAGGGTCAGAGACCCAAAGCCATGCTGAAGTCGAATGTGTCAGGCCGAAAGGCACAAATATCGCAGCAATGCTGTAAACCATGACACAACGCATTCCGTTCTCCGGACTACATCCTGCTAAACTGCAGGAGTTTAAGAACAAAAGCAGAAGAAGAAGAAGATATGAAAATATTGTTCAAATCCAAAATGAACTCCGAATTTCACACACTTTCGAAGATAGACCTATTTTTGATTGGCAGTACTGCAAATGTGAATGGTTCATTTTATGGACGTCATGATGTCTATAATTCACAACAGCAAATTTGTATGAAAATGTTGATTTGAGCTGCTTCTCAGATATCGGAGCTCCAAAATGTAGATATTAGCGGCTCAGTTGCACGAGAAGAGTTAATATAGGTAGATTTTGCCGATAAGCCTTTACCTGCCAGTTAATATTATTATCAGACATTTATTCTTTCCCAAATGTGCCATTCTTCCTGGTCCATAGCAATAGATTGCTAATCAAACTTTCTAATCAGAGAGATTTGTAGCATATCCTATCCTGGACATAGTGATCAGACAAGATTTTTCAGGTTGTATTGATTTTATAGGCAATGTTTACATTCAGCAGGTTGCCATTGCTTTATAAACAAATAGAGCGCACAGCTGCCTGCAACGTAACATGAACCAAGTTTCAGAGATGTCTAATTCTATTCTTCTAACCAAATCATAGATTAATAATACCCGTAACCTTTCTGAGTCATAGGGGTGCCACACCAGAGACATCCGCACAAAAATGCCTTCCAAAAACATCTATCCTCATTGATTCGGAGGAGTGTAGAAAAATCATGCCCACACCATTCCTTGATGTTATAGTAATCCTTTTTTTTATTTTCCACCTCTTTTTCCACCCTCGACTATACCGTTAAAAATAGTTTTAGAAAGCGAGTATAGATTCCATTCTACTGAAACCATTTGATTCTAATTTGAAAGTTATTCTTGGCTAAGAACAAGGCATTTGGAAATTGAAAGCCCATTATATCAGTTGCTTTCTTCACATTGGAGGTTGACTGCAGTGGGCCTCCCAACATCTTGTCTCTTGCGGTGATAGTAACTGCTAAATTGTATCCTGTCCATCTCATATATTTTCCTCCAACTTGTATCTCTGCCTACCTCTTTCTCTCAACTCTACCTTCAAGTAAGGTCTTCATCAGTGTGCCATGTCTTTTAGTGTCCAAAGTAATTAATTAATTTTCATTTTCTTTGACAGTTATCTTTTAATATGTATGTTGTCAGAACCTCTTAATTTTCTTCTCTTTCCATGAAATTATAGCTAATAAACAAATAAATTTGGTATTGATTTTGAGATTGGAATTCATAATTTATAGATAGATGCATTTTACTAGTTTCTCTTCATTTTATATACAATTATATCATTAAAATTTTTAATGGAAATGATGAATTTTATATTTCCATGCATAGACATGATCTCCCTGATATAGTGGTTAAAGTCATTTGCCTTCTGCTCAAGAGATCATGGGTTTGAATCTGGTTTGTGGCTTCTTGATTACAAAGTGAATCTTTGTAGAAATACATTTGGGATTATCACTTGAGCTCCAACGTACATTTAGTGACTCAATGAACATGATCCGCAAAGTTGAAGTGAGTCATTCACCATCAGTGGGTGGAGTTATCAACACAATCTATTTGTTTATTGTTGTTTGTTAAATGGGGGATTAAAGCCTCTTAGCTGAGGCACGACTCTTTCAACCTAAGGCAGAAGTCTATTTTGGTTATATCAGGCTGTATTAGCTTTTATTGAAATGTGACCTAATGGTCTGGGTGTTTGGAAAGCCGTGCGTGCTATTGCTATAAATTATCTATATTGCTAGGTGGAGTTGATGTTTATTTTTCGCCAAGATGCCTTTTATCTAAGTGTGACCCTATGGTCTGGGCGAATTGAGAACCGTGCGCGCTATTATTGCAAAAGAGTGTTTTGTTGCTAGTTGTTGTATTAAGCTGTTTATTTCCGGCGATATTGCTTTTTATTTAAGAGTGACACTAATGTCTGGGGGAGTTTGATAACTGTGCGTGCGATTATGCCAAAAAATTGTCCATATTGCCAGTCGTATCCTTTTGTGATCATTCATCTGTTGTAATTGTTGAAAGCTGTGGAGAGAGACCTGAAGAAAAACTCGACGACAAATAATGACTTATTTTGTTTTGACTTGTTTGGGTTGTTTTTAAATTAGAGCTTTAGTCCTAGTTATAAATTGTTTAATTAGTTTTAGTCTATCTGTTGGTACATCATGGCCAAGAACCTTTTCTAGTTTATATGGTATTTTATTGTTTAGGTAGTAATCTTTTAGGTCTTGCCTATGATGTTTGTATTTATGACAATGGAGTAGGAAATGATCTATTGTATTTTCCTCTTCACAGTCTTCACATATTGGTTCGAGTATATAATGTAATGATTTTCCCAGTCTAAGTCACAGTAGTTTCCTATTGGCAGGTATTTTCAGCTCTTCCTTGATTTGAGTGGTCCTAGTGGGTCCTTTTAGCATTGCATGTGCATGTCTTCCTTTTGCACCATTGTCCAATTTTACTGTCCATTCCTTAAGTATTGTGTCCTTTATTATGCTTCTGGTTTCCGATCTGCCAAGTCCTACCTGAATTTCTGTCCAGAAAAATTACCTTTATATTCATGCCAGGACATGCAGACAATGAACGAGCTGAAACATTGGCAAGCATGGCCACAGCGTCAATAGGCATATCAATGGATTGACCTGACATAGTTAATGCATTTAAGGGACCTCGTCCGATCAGAAGATTTTGAAAAGTGTGAATCACGGTTGCTCTCAAGAGTTTGTGAGATAGGCCTATGTGTAAAGGTCATAACCTCCCGTAAAGAGAAACAGATATGCAAAGAGACTTATAAATCTACTGGAACTGTCGGATGCTACACTCTAATGGATTTATTAAGACAAGGATCAGAGCACCCATGGATTTATCCGGTGTGAGCTGATGATACCCTGCAGTCATAACTCAGAACATATGAGCAATCCCAAGTAATATTAGATCAATCATCTATGCCTTTTGTACCCATTAGAACAATATTGTTTGGGTAACTTCTGTGAGAAAGTAAAACAACCAATATTCATACTATTCAAGAACTGCACAGAATAACTTTAGACAGACAGAATTGGAGAGATCTGACATCTGCCCTATGCGCTAACTTCAGCGCAAAAGGAAAATGAATGAATGAACTTCTGTGCAGTGAAGTATGAACAGAAATTGATAAATTGACATTACAGAAAATTAAAATTAATTATTAGGATAAGAAAAAGAAGTCACTTTATCATTTCTTTCTTTTCATTTCTGTTCTCTTCAATTCCTTTCTCAACTCTGTCTCTAATTAGTTGTTAAAACTTAGTTGTTACGGTTGCTGCAACTTAGTTGTTAAGGTTGCTGCTTAGAAATATCCAGAAACTTAAATGTTAAGGTTGCTGCTTAGAAATATCCAGAAACTTAAATGTTAAGGTTGCCGCTTATGCACACCCCACTGTACCAAAAAGTTGAAAAGGCTTTTTCTGAGCTTTTTTTCATACCCAGGAGACTTCAGCATTTGGCTAAATGCAAAGCTTATAAAAACAACAACAAACACATCTGTTTTCTTTTTGCAGGGTGCACGACATGGAGGTACATATAGGATCTTTGTTATCTGCTAACCTTGGGAGCAATGTGGTACCCTTTACACCCCAAGAGTTGGAGTAAAAGGCTTGATTCAACATTTTAGCATTCTTTCCTGGCAGAGATATCCATATAATCCCAGCCCAGGACCATGATCATTGGGATTTGCTGGGCAGCCTCTTATGCATTCCCCACTATCTAAAGAGGCCCTCATGTTTGCTTCCTAGTACTCTAGTCAACCCAGGTTTTCTGACCAGCAAATCTGGGTTTCCTGACCAGCATAAACAGGTTTCCTGATCAGGAAAAAATGGGTTTCCTGACAACTGGGTTTCAAATCTACTCATTCGTGGTTTGAAATAAAAATTACTCCCATGATTCACCCAGCCATCAAGTAGTAGTATACCAGGGCTCAAGCTCTGAGAAATTTTAGGAATTGTGCCATCACTACTGTGCAAGTGCATAGGTGTCAACTTGAATGGGATTTCCATATTAATACAGATTTCGGGTGCAAAAAAAAAAAAAAGGATTTTAAAATATATTTTTTTAATAGTCACTTGGTGATAAATATTCTAGTAATTATTATTAATGCGAACATGTTTATCACACATTCATATTGAGGGGCAAAACAAACAGAAAATTTTAAAGAAAAAATTTAGTGGGGTGTTTTTTGGTTTGCTAAATACGTGTTTTTATTGAAATATGGAAATAAATTGTTAGAAATACGAATTAATGATTAATAATTTGACAGCTATGCAAGTGCGTTAGGTAACGCTAGTCAGGTGGTTTCTGGTCAACCAATGAGCATTCAGTTGAGCACTTTTGGAAAACTGTGTGCTTAGACACTGGTTCATAGCTCATTACTGTGACCTTCATAGAACTCAATACCATGACCTTTTATATCACTTCCCCTCCCCCCCTTGCCTTCCATCTTGATTCTTTATTAGGAACAAGCATCACAGCACTGGGAGCATTCCCATATATGCTCTGCTTGCCGTTCCGTCAGCCATCCAAAAGTTTATACGCTCAGTGTCCCAGTCAGTTGCTGATTACCGGTATGCGTTCTTCTAATCTTTCTGGAGAGGGAGCACTTTCTCCTATCTCCTCTAGTCACTCCCATTTCCACCATTCTCTGAAAATGTACATTGTCTCATTTGACTTCTCCTCGTCTTCTCGTAGGGTATCCATGACTGCTATAATCAATTAAATCCTGTACAAATATACAAATGAATTAATTAAATTCACATTTCACACAAATTTTCATACTCATCAGCTGTTCTAAAGAAAATAAATGAGATTACAGAACAAATGAAATGTATTGTATAAAGTGTAATCAAATCATTTATAAGGTAAGTAATATATAATCAGTTACTGGTTGAAGTTCAACTTGTAGCAATCTTTCGTTAACATGAAACTCAACTACTTACATGTGTAATAATGTGCAATATTGCAATAATAATGGAAGTGACACAATGAAGCAACACAGTATGATTACCATTTTGGTATGACTTTTTTTTTAGTGTGAGTATTGGGCATTACAGTGGAATCCCATTATAGCACATAGATTCATAACATAATTCCCTATTTAACAGCATTTGTGAAAATCTGCAATATGTTCACTTTTTAACTCACTCGCTATGGAGTTTTTATTGCATTCTGGCCGATTTGTGTATGTAAGATTTCTTTTTTGCACATCTGTTATACAGATAAGAAATAGTACCTGTAAGTAGTATATATCATAATTATATAAATTATAGACACATTGATGTGCAACAAAAACGCACTAGAATAAAGGCAAGAGCTGCTCAATTGTGCACAGACTCCTCCTACACATGCCCAGAGTGTGGTAGACAATTCCAAGCATGTGTAGGGCATTAGTCACAGTTGGATACACAGCAGACATCATCATCCCAGTTTAGCTGAATGGTCAATGTCAACTTTGACGGACGAACAGCATTTAAATTATAAAGCAATATAATATAATATATTTTGGTCTCTCATAGTTAAGTCTAGTTGTCAGAATACTCTAAAATTTGAAAAGTGCCTCGTCTTGCCCCCATCTACCCTATATAAGATTTTAAATAGTTTTTTCTGGTATGAAATGTTAATTTATCACACTTCCAAGGCAATAACTTTCATTGAAACATTGTCAGTTTTGTAGATAGTCCAATTACAAACACACAAATGTATAGTAGGCATATCTAGGCATAGTGCTTCAATTATATTATTCACAAAAAGCAGCATTTATTGCTCATGACAATGCTCCAGTTTACTGATATCAACACAGTTGATCGACATCTCTCATCCAAAATCGTGATTTGAATTGCGTGAAATCAGTTTAAATCTTTTAAATCTTCAACATGAGAAAGTTTGGTATAGACCTATTGCCATTTAGGATTTAAATAATAGGCCTATAGCAAAACTAAATAAAACAAGCCCATATACACATAATGTGAGTGGGCTTGAAAACATACACAAATATAATGAAAAATAAAATCACATAATACATGTCCAAATATTATCAATAACTTACAGAATCGGCATTATAATACTTCAAAATAATTCTAGAATGAATGTTCACTTACGATACTTATTATACTGTACAATTTATATTGGAACCACTCCTATGATATAAATACCGAAAATGAACATAACAAAATAAGTGGATCATTATAACGACTTTGCGTAAGACAAGATGGTGCACTAGCGTTGATTAATATATATTTAATTGTGAATGTGTTAATTTTTATAACTGTATGTAGGGGCCTATAACAAATTTGTGTTATTACATAGGGGCCTACATATTTTGTCTTTCCATACTAATGCGTTATAATGTTTGTTGCTCGTTCATCACAAGCGATGATGACCATGTGTTACATCCACTTTTGAAATTTTGTTAGATTTATAGGCCCTGTATTATAACTGAATATGTTACAGGTCAAATAGGATTCCACTGTAGGCCTACCTCCTATAACACTATAGGGGCCTATACCACTTTCAGTCATCAACTTTCTCACAGTCACCTAAAGTGACTTTTCATAGTAGTTCTCTGTAGTAGTACATTACAATATTGTTTTATTCTGTGTATTAAGAGTTAGTATACAGGGGGATAATGAAATTACCATGGATATACAAATAAAGGCAAATGAAGAAGTATTAAATGTGGTAGATGGTTTGGCTCCTAAACAAAATTTTAACAAGAAAGTTTAGGTTTTATTTTGGCAATATAAGGAGATATAAGGAAGCATGGAAAAACTAGTAATTGAAGGCAGAGTTACTTGTAACAGAGGAAAGGGTCATCCAAGATGACGATGGATGAGAGACATTTTTCAGGGTTTTTAAACATAGCCTTGACTGCAACTAGTCAGCTCGCCCAGGATACTTTAGATCAGAGTAGGCATGCCTATTAAAAAATGTCCTAAAAGGAATGCCATCTGAATAATAGCAAATAGTTCATGAAAGTTTTATAGCTACATGGAATTCATAGAATATTGCTTGAGTTATGGAAGAGAACTAGTAATTGTGCGCCTTTGTTAAGGCTTATCACTGTGTGATTTCTAACAATTCACATTACTGCTGCGGAAGATACAATTGAAATACCTTTTTATGTTTTTATTGCTATTTTTGTTGCTAAATAAACAACAGTTTACATTTGTTTATTATAGCTATTTGAAAATAATAGAAACTATATCAATCCCCAACAATGTTCTAATTATTTTGAGGTATAGAATTTATACCATTCTATAGTAATTTTGTAAATAATTGAGTAGTATCTATACCAGTAAACTACAATTTTCTAAACATTCAATCTATAGCCTAAACAATTTTCTATACCAATAGAATCTATACCAATTTACAACTTTATAAATATTCAATCTATAGAATAGGGTCTAAATAATTTTCTAATTATTTCACTGGTATAGAGTTTGTACCTGTCTACAAGAATATTCTTTTAGTGATGATGACCAATTGTTACATTCACTTTTGAAATTCAGAGTTAGGTCCTTGACTATGAGTTTGTAGATGACTAGTAAGCCCTATTCTGGCCGCAAATGTTCTTGATTTATGAGTTTGTAGATGACTAGTAAGCCCTATTCTGGCCGCAAATGTTCTTGATTTATGAGTTTGTAGATGACTAGTAAGCCCTATTCTGGCCGCAAATGTTCTTGGACAATTCAGGATGAGACAAACACTGTAGATAGTTTCTGGTTTACTTATGAGTGGGGTGCAAAGGGTCTTGCATTGTTCTTGTGTGGACCTAGGGTTAGCAGATAACCAAGATCCTAAATGTATCTTCTCTTGGTGCACTCTGAAAACAGAAATACATCTGCTTTTGCTGTATTTCTGGCTAACACTTTTAGGCTCGTGTCTGTGGATTTTGTAGATGGAATGATAATTGTCAGCAGAGAGAAAGGACATATCTATGAAACCTCTACACCATTACATCCAACATATACATGGCATCTGTGCATTCTTACTTAGCCAGTTTAAAAAGCAGAAACATTGGCGGTTCAACCAATGTCAATGTTCCTACTGTGATCTTACGAGTACACACTGAATCTGGAAAAGGTAACACATGTTAGAGGGCAGCGTAGTGTACATGAGTCATCGATTCAGTGGCAATGGAGCTAAAATGTTCCAGCACGAGACCGACTGGCATAAGTGCTGTTCATGCTCGAGAACACAGAAGCCCACATGTCCCATCACAATTGACCCCATTCAAAGTAGGAGTCATGAGTCAGGTATTGGATATGCCAACTTGAATAAGCACTCCTGGGTATGGAAGAAAGCTTTGAATACAGTTTCCCAGTGCACACAGGATAAGCATTAAGAAATATAGGGGAGCGCATTGCTCACATGTCTAACTGAAGCAGTATTGAGACTCGGAATCCGGACACTGCGTGCAACGTAGGGGTGGGGGGGGGGGGGAGGGACAAGTCTCTAATGACACTGCAAACTTAGCCTAACTTGACTGTTGGCCATTGCCCAACACAGCTCATACAGAGAGAATTGGATTCAGTATTCAGTAGCCAAGAGCCCACTGTGAAGCTCCTGTCCAAGATTAATATTTTACCTACCTATTTGGGTAATATATGCAATAGCATTGAGTCAAAATACACAGACCTTGCCTGGTGATGGATTGGAAGGTCATCTTTAGCGGACAAGGCGAGTGCATGAGAATTGCACAGGTCAAATCCCAGACCCCCTATGTGTTTGGCAAAGCAGCACCTCATCTAGGAAGGTGTATCAACCCTGAGTAATTCAACCGTCACCATTACCCAACACAGGTCATATGGAAGAAATTAGGTCTGAGACCTAGGGACACAAAGGGTGGTAATGAAATGGTCTTCCTTCATGAGGTAAAGCTTGCTGGCTACGAAGCGCTTTGTCAGATAGTATTAGCTTGTCTCATATCATGTAAACAACCCCCCCCCCCCTTAGTAGAAGGCTCCTCCAATAGGCATTGCACCAAGCTTAAAGGTGGATCCTCCTGAGTATAAGAGAAAGCACAGAAATGTCCCCATAGCACATAGGAAGTAAGAGAAAATTGCTCCTAATTCCTGGGGTTATCAAACAAACCCATGACTTTCAACTTTCCACTGTTGATCTGCTGCATTTCTCCACTTTTCACAAGTTATTGCAGCTTTTTTGACTGTAGAGCATCATGTACATGTCTTTTTAGCAAGTTCTTCCCATGTATCTTGGTCTGCTTCCAAGGCTTTTAGTGATGTCTCTAATAAGTCTTTTTAATGCTTCTTTTGACCACATTGACAATGTAGGTCCTTCTGCAACACACCATAAAGAAATAGGGTAGCCGGGGGCAAGACGGTGCACTGGGTAATACGGAGCAGCATGTTTTTTTCTAGCATATGGGTTTTTCTGGTAGCACATGTGACTAGTTCAGGCGGAAACCTTCCATTCTGTCACACAACGAAGTGTGATAGGTCAAGGATGAGTCAATTTTGAACAATGCCGAACAATATGTTTTTTAAAATGGAGCAAGATAGTTTTTTTTAACGTATGCTCAAAAATCTCATTCTACTGTTTACATGGAGTTATATGTTGTCAATACCCTCACTAAAGTAAGGTGGATGGATAAGCTATACACTGATGGCAGTTTGGTCTCTCATAGTTAAGCCTAGTTGTCAGAATATGCTAAAATGTGAAAAGTGGGCCGTCTTGGCTCCGTATTTGACTGGTATAGAATCTATATTTAGCATAGGTCTACAACAATATTAAAACTCTTTGACTAGTGTAGCATATAAACTACCATACAACAATATTCAAACTATTTGATTGGTTCTACAGGCCTACAATAATTTACAGACTATTTGATTTGTGTAGAATCTATACTAGCATGCACATTTTTTTCAAACTATTTGACTGGGGTAGAATCTATGCAACAATTTTCAACATATTTGACTGGTGTAGAATCTATACTAGCTTAAAACCTGCAATAATTTTCAATCTATTTGACTGGTATAGAATCTATACTAGCTTAGAACCTGCAATAATTTTCAATCTATTTGACTGGTGTAGAATCTATACTAGCTTAGAACCTGCAATAATTTTCAATCTATTTGACTGGCGTAGAATCTATACTAGCATAGAACCTGCAATAATTTTCAATCTATTTGACTGGTGTAGAATCTATACTAAGTCTTTAACCTTGAAAATATTTCTAAATTAAAATACAAATGCTAATCGTCCAATGACCATATTTTCATTTTGTAAGAACCTGTTACCAGCTGCCACAAACATAAACCATAACTGTTTGGGTTTGTGACATATTAGCATGATGTTTCTGCATATATATATATATGTGTGTATGTGTGTGTGTGTCTATGGTAACAAAGATTAAAGATTGTATTGCATCACTCTCTAGTTGCAGCGACCCCAAGATAACATATGTAAAGTAACAACCTAAGAAACAAACTACACACAAGACATTTCTGGCCCATACATCTCACACACACAAAATATATGCAGTATAGATCTACATCTCACAGTGAGGACTAAACATGCTTAAAAAAACATTCACTTTACAGGCAGAATATAGGACTTGGGCTATGTCTAATTAAGTATAAGTTGTTTGTGAAATGTGTGGTTAGAATACCTGTCTTACAGTTGTGATCACAGGTTAGCATCAGTTGTGATAATATCACAGTTGGGACTGGATTTTTTTCTCTGCTGGGGGTACTATACAATGTTCACCCCGTAGGCACATATGATGTGGTGACTCAGGCTAGTCAAAGCGGTCTATATGTCAACAGCTTATAAAAGACTCCCTGCATTACGTAACAGGGTAACAATAACAAACATGGAAACACATTAAGAGACTACAGTAATAAACAGGGAAATACAGTAACAAACAGGAAACAGTAACAACAGGGAAACACACAGAAAAACAATAACAAACAGGAAAACACTGTAGCAAACAGGAAAACTATAGTTAAAAAGAAATGTTTTAAAAAAAATGTTATTATAGACAATACAGGCATGAATAGTTCACTTCAAATATGTAACAGAATTTGGATAAAAGAAGGACAAAACATAAAAACCTAGCTGTATTAACTGAGGAATATTTGTATATTATCTTGATTAGTAGGTTCGTATGAAGAATGAGACACTTGGAATATTGAGCTCTGGACGCATCTGTCTATTTATAAACTGAAAATCTGTATCAACCAGCAGATCAACGTTCCTACCTGGAACTGCACTTAACAAAGCAATATCAACAGATTGAGCTGCTGGGGTAAATAATAAACATCCGGTTGGTGTTTAGTATTTAATGCCAGGAAAATAATGAATAAAATCATGAAAGAACACAA
The DNA here is from genome assembly GCA_034231615.1 of Meghimatium bilineatum. Taxonomy (NCBI): domain Eukaryota; kingdom Metazoa; phylum Mollusca; class Gastropoda; order Stylommatophora; family Philomycidae; genus Meghimatium; species Meghimatium bilineatum. The sequence goes on from CM067301.1 coordinate 29,048,982, forward strand.
TTTTTTTTCTCTAATATTTATTATATTTTGTGTGTCATATCCTAGGAAAGAACCGAGTTTTCCTTATACAGAATATGAACAGACTTTTTAGGTAAAAGTTCACCAGGGAGATCCTTTGTGTGTGTATACTTTGTTCTTCTACCAATGAAAAGCATAGATCAATCAAAGGTCAACCAACTGCTGTGACCAGTTGTAAGATGCTTCTTCTTCTTCTGCATTCATTCTCAAACTTCTCAAAATTAACAGGATGTGGTTTAGAGAACAGAATGTGTTAAATATGGTTTACAGCTTAGCTATAGTATCTGTGCCGTTCAGAATGACACATCCAACCAGCATGGTTTCTGGGTCTCAGTGATCATATATGGAATGGGATAGTCAACTCCACATCAAAACTGCCTTAGTCATCTCTTATGATATGCTTGGAAGGTAAACAGTGTTACTATTCTTTGCTCTCTTTTGGCCCCGGGCTATACAAGGGCGTATTAGGTAATAAAATATGGAGACAGCTGTGGTTTAACAGGCATGCCAACTCCACATGAAGATGAAAATAACAGTATTAACTTATAAACCGCTCATTAGAGTAAAAATAGTTACCAGAGATATCAAGAAGTACAGCAACATAGGCCCTAAGTCTCACACAGTACAATAGCAGATTTAATGTTTTGATCAAAATGTCTTTATCAAGTAACACATACAATATTGACATAAAATTTACTATATTGGCAGGATTAAAATAATGTTACTAAAAAATCTGATTTAGAGGCTAAGAAATAAACTTTTATTAAATAGGCCTAAAGTAAATAGGCCTATGGAACATAAGTAATATAGGCCTAATACCTGAGAGGAGACAATGGAATCTCCCTGAGAACATAGGCCTAAGTAATATAGGCCTAATACCTGAGAGGAAACATGGGAATCTTCCAGGGGTAGCGGTTAAGCCATTTTCCTTGTATTCAGGATACGTGGGTGGTTTTTTTCGATCCTAAAAAAAATAGTGTTTTGTTTACAAGCACCATTTCTTATATCCCTTAGAGACTATTGCTTGAAGCTACAAAGTTCTGTGCTATGAGTGACATTCTATGCAGACTGTATGCTGCTTCACTGAGAGAGAGAGAGAGGTGACATATGGGGAAACCTCAGTACAATAATGTCATTCCTTCATATTTTATAAGTCCCTTTTACTCCAACAGGGGACAAAAATACTATATTATAATATAAAAGGAAGACTAGAATTCAGAAAAAAAATTTATTGAAATCCAAGAATTAGTTTATGATGACAAGCGAAGAATAAAGTAAGTCTTGTAGAGAGAATTATACAAGTGTTGTGAGTCTTACAGAGAGAATTATACAAGAAGTATTCTGAGCCTTGTAGAGAAAATTATACAAGAAGTGTTATGAGTCTTGTAGAGAGAATTATACAAGTGTTATGAGTCTTGTAAACAGAGTTATAGAGTAAACTAAGCTAGAAGTCTAGTGAGAATATTAAATAAAGATTCTCTCAGTGTTATATGTCGATTAGATGAGAGATCTAATCTAGAATTCTCAGTGTTGAGAGAGTTAAACAATAATGCTCTCAATGTTGTGTCAACTAAAAAAGGAATCCTTAATGTTGTGTCAACTAAAAAAGGAATCCTTAATGTTGTGTCAACTAAAAAAGGAATCCTTAATCTTGTGTCAACTAAAAAAGGAATCCTTAATGTTGTGTCAACTAAAAAAGGAATCCTTAATCTTGTGTCAACTAAAAAAGGAATCCTTAATGTTGTGTCAACTAAAAAAGGAATACTTAATGTTGTGTCAATTAAACAGGAATTTTCAGTTTTGAGTCTAGTTGTTACCACACAAACCACACAAAGATCTTCACTATTGGAAGCCTTATACCAAAGCTCACAATTATTTATGATAAACATCCCAACTGTGTGTAAAATTCCCTATTAACAAATAATTTACATATAGTCTATCACTGTTTTTGTTAGTCTCCGATGACTGTATGTCTGACAATATGCTGAATTCGTTGATAGTATCATATCTTTGCATATTCAAACTATCATTTATATCTATATTCGGATTCATAAATATTCATATTCAATTTCTGCAACCTTTACAGTCAAGCAAGTTCAGCATCTCAAGTGTTCAAAGTCAGCTTTTACTCTGCCAATAAATTACTTTTGATAATTTGCTCTGGTTGATGTTTACAGGTTCATTGTTTCACATTAATTTACACTGACTTCATATTTTTTACATTAGTTTACACTTCCACATTTTTTCACACTGACTGCACATCATATTATAGGTATGCATATACAATTAATTACTTAAAATTTGTTGAAACTACCAGAACTGCAGATACAATCTTTTGCAACTACCACAGGCGTAGATATAATCTGTTGCAACTACCACAGGAGTAGATACAATCTGTTGCAACTACCACAGGAGTAGATACAATCTGTTGCAACTACCACAGGAGTAGATACAATCTGTTGCAACTACCACAGGAGTAGATACAATCTGTTGCAACTACCACAGGAGTAGATACAATCTGTTGCAACTACCACAGGAGTAGATACAATCTGTTGCAACTACCACAGGAGTAGATACAATCTGTTGCAACTACCACAGGAGTAGATACAATCTGTTGCAACTACCACAGGAGTAGATACAATCTGTTGCAACTACCACAGGAGTAGATACAATCTGTTGCAACTACCATAGGAGTAGATACAATCTGTTGCAACTACCACAGGAGTAGATACAATCTGTTGCAACTACCACAGGAGTAGATACAATCTGTTGCAACTACCACAGGAGTAGATACAATCTGTTGCAACTACCATAGGAGTAGATACAATCTGTTGCAACTACCACAGGAGTAGATACAATCTGTTGCAACTACCACAGGAGTAGATACAATCTGTTGCAACTACCACAGGAGTAGATACAATCTGTTGCAACTACCACAGGAGTAGATACAATCTGTTGCAACTACCACAGGAGTAGATACAATCTGTTGCAACTACCACAGGAGTAGATACAATCTGTTGCAACTACCACAGGAGTAGATACAATCTGTTGCAACTACCATAGGAGTAGATACAATCTGTTGCAACTACCATAGGAGTAGATACAATCTGTTGCAACTACCACAGGTGTAGATACAATCTGTTGCAACTACCACAGGTGTAGATACAGAGTCTAAATTCTCCCCCTGAAATACATTTTATAAAACGTTAATGAATATAAATTATACTGTACCACATAAAGAACACAAAAACCATTCTGTCACATAACATATTAGATTTGCCTAGCAGCTAGAAAAAAGATCTACAAGATTCATTATCTTGAAAATAAGAGCTCCAAATTTCAAAATCTCCTTCTTTAAAATAAAAAGTTGAACCTACGGATCAGGTAACTATCAAATCTGCTTCAAAAACATATAATTGATCTATTTACAAACTAAGATACAAACAAGTGACAACAGTATAACAAAATACATATTCCCTGAGTAATGACCGCATAAATGAAGGACGCAAAATATATTCACAATATGGGTAATGCAAAAATAAATACAGTGACTCGTCCGGATATTTCTAGATTATAAATGACTCAACAGTAAAATCAAAGATTTGTCATCCATCTTGTTCCGTTCATATCCAACTCTTAATAGTAAACAATCTTTGAACTCTTCTGATTACACCTATAGCCATCTTGAGTACAATTAAAGAGGAATCCATTCTTATCATATTAAATTTAAAATAAAGCTAGAGTATTAAACATCATATCTAAAAATGTATCTTCATAAATTGCATATGAAGTTCAAAATGGCATCACTGAATTGGATAATAATAATACTAAAGGGAAAAATGGCTTCAGATGGTATCTTATTGATGGTCAGAAGGCAGTTGCATGACTGTTTTCTCATTTAAAAAAACATGTAAAAAAAAAGGTATCTTAAACCTTACATGAAAAGGACATGAGCATTATCAAATATAACATTATTTAGCACATAGATATAATATGGTATATCAACAAATAAATTCTGATAAATTGAATTTCAATCATCATAGTTTACATATAAAATGACTGAATTTCCTGGTATGTGGATAAGTTTCAAAGGTTGTTCCCTTTAAGCTCTTCATCTTTGGTTAGCAGGTAAAACTGCAACTGGCAGAAGTGTATTTACCAGTAACTGCTAAAACATCCATTTCTGTAGTGACTTCTGTTTGTTGGTTTTCATCTCTAGAAATTATCTTACTTTGTATGGGCAGTTGGGTGTTTTTTTTAATAAAGAGCTCTCTTTTATACTCGGAAAACTTTAATTCTCAGTAATGTGTGTAATGCTTTGAGAAGTCTCCTGCTCAGAAAAAGTTTAAAAATGCTCAAGGAGTTTACAAGGAGGATGGTTAATGGATAGGACTAGGAAAATGTATCATCAAAAAGGAAAATATCAACATATATAACCTTCGTCATCTGCTGAAAAAGATGGAACTCTTGTTGGTTAGATGATAGTGACGTCTAATTATTATTTATTAAATATTATGGCAGGACAAAAAACCAACAGAGAGAAAGAGTTAATGACTATTTCAAATTAATTATTTCATATAAAATTATATCAATCAACAAATAAATACTGAAATGTTATAAATCAACTTTGACTATTAGTTCCATCAATGCAAAAAAGTGCCAGAATTTTAGAAACAAATGAAACATATTTGTCCACTACAGGTACCATTTTTGGTGAATTACTTTGTTGTCTTAGTTGAGTCGGGTTTTTTTTTAATCACATGAACCCAAAAATACAATGCTGACCAAATTTAACTATTACTGAATTTCCAGTAGGCCCTTATATTTCTTTCTGACCAAATTAAACTATCATTGAATTTATGGTATATTTCCGTGGTGACCAATTTCGACTGTCATCAAATTTTCGCTATATATACCTTGGTGACCAAATTAAACTATCATTGAATTTCTGGTATATTTCTTCATAACTAAATCTGATAATAGTCAAATGTGCTTCCATACTGAAGTAGTAACCAGAGCAATAGCATTACCAAAAATAGCTCATCCAGGATAGTAGGCACACACCATTCCAAAATTACTGCACCCATGAAATCATCATCAAGTGCCGTCTCCGCAACGAAGGTTGGCTACAATGTATCTCCAACATCTCCTGTTTCTTGTCATGGTGGTGCACTCTGCTAGTCTGTAACCTGTCCATCGTGTGATGTTACTCTCCCACTTGTATCTCTGTCTACCTATTGCTCGCTTCCCTTTGACTTTACCCTCAAGTAAGGTCTTCAATAAGGTGTCATGCCTTTAATGTGTCCAAAGTATTTTATTTGCCTGATCTTTATTTCTCTTAGTAGTTCTTTCTTCATATTAAGTGTTTTTAGTATTTCTTTATTTGTTTTCTTCTCTTTCCATGATGTTCTCCCTATTCTTCTATATACCCACATCTCAAAGGCATCAATTTTGTCTTCTAGTTTATTTAGTGTCCATGTTTCTGAGCCATACATTAATATAGAATAGATGTAGCAATTTATAATTCTGATTTTTAACTTGTTTGTAATTTGTTTAGATGTTAATAATTTCCTCATGTCATTGAAGGTACTTTTAGCCATTCCTATTCTCCTTTTAACTTCTGTTTCACATCTGCCATCGTTTATGACTATGTGTCCGAGTTATTGATAATGTTTTACTTGTTATAGTTTCCATGTATGTTTATGTTTACCTCCTGTTCTTCTGTGTCTTTGCTGATTATCATGGTTTTAAAAAAAAAATATTTATATCCAGTCCATATTCATTACTTGATGTATTGATTTGATCTATTAGTCTTTTTAGTTCATGTTCACTGTCCGCCAAAAGAACAGTGTCATCTGCATATCTAAGGTTGTTTATTAATTTCCCATTGATTTTGAGCCCTGGAATTTCTTCTATATTTATAAAGATATTAAGATATAATCTGTGTAAATATTAAATAGGTTTGGTGATAAAATTCATCCTTGTCTTACCCCTCTTCTTATTTCTATGTATGGTGAATAGCTGTTTTCACACCTTATTGATGCAGTTTGTTCCCAATATATATTTCTAATCAGTCTGATGTCTTTTCCATCTATGCCTATTTCTTAAAGACATTTGATTAATTTTTCATGAAATACATGAAATACCCATGAAATACAGTCCTTCAAATGTGGATACAAGTCAATTTGTAATGAATCTGAATTTTAGAAAGGTTAAGTTTGCATGATACTTGAAACATAATGGAAAACCGCACTCAGCATTATAATAATTATGATTTAGCTCTTGAAAAAACTCTGGAACTTTGAATAATTCAGAGAATGCAAACATTCATTATGAGACCTAGAAACTTCCAAATCTCTGAGACATGAGTTCAAATTTCTAAGCTCTGAGACATGAGTTCAAATTTCTAAGCTCTGAGACATAAGTTCAAATTTCTACAAATTTGCCAATGTCTAAAAAATGTGTGAACATCATGTTAATGGGAGAGATAAACATACTCTGGATTGCTGGTCAGTAAACTGTTAAACATGATGTCAGAGACTGTGCAAAAGAAGAAAATGAAGATTATTTCATATACTAAGTTGATATCTTGAATGAGGTGAGGTCTGTAAAGTTTGCAGTCAATTTACTGAATGTGTTTCTTATTAATGTTTTCTATTCTGTTTGTATGTGATTATGTCTCTACAAATGTGCTTCTCTGTTTATAAGTTGGGCTGTTGGGTTGTTAATTTTTGTCCATGCCACAGTGTTAATTCTGGACAATATTGTCTCACTTTAGACTCAATATATGGCCTATCCATCACATCTGAGGAATGGTGAAGAGATAGCAGGAATGATCTAAAACAATTCTTTCTAAGTATATTTCATCATATTTACTGTAATACAAAAATATCACAGAAAGGATTTGAACAAGCAATAATTTATTATTTAGAATACATGACAAAGTTTCATATTACAGTGCAATTTCTCTATAGAGCATTCTTTAATAACAAATGTCTATCTTTAATAACACTTTTAAAAATCCTCAATTATTTTTATTCGAAACTATTTATACTGTCTATAGCGAATTTCTGTTATTACATACATGTTTCATTGGTCTGGCACAAATTGTTATAATGAGATTTGACTGTATTATTTGTCAGCTCTTCTGGAACAATCATATTCAATTTTTCACAAATTTTCTTTCTCAAATGTTATCATATCAGATAAGAACTATTTAACTAGACATTGATGTATGATATATTCCTCATCTGTCCTTCTCAGTCACATTTGCATCTATGACGGACAACTGCTTTTAGCATGAGAATGAAAATTACAACTGCTACTTCCAGTATGAGAAAGGACACTAATACAGCAACTGCCAACCACAAATTATTGTTTAAGACTTCATTTACTGAGACGGAGAACTTGAAAGAAACTAAGTTTATGCATTCAAAGTATGGGATCATTGGTTAGATGAAAAGTAACTGAAAGTGCATATTTTTCAGCAACTCAGAAATTTCCAACACCCATATTCCGATAATAACTGAATAATTCACTGTAACAGTATATGAAAATTACCCATAGATATGTAAATCTACAGAGGTTGTGATTCAATATATATAAAACAGTTAATAATCTTATTACATGGCATAAATAGATGCCTCGAAACTCAAGGTTTATACTTGAATCTACCATTTTAGACATTCGGGTGTTCATGGTAATGAAAGAGCAGACTAATGTGCTACAAAAATGACATAGAACAGATGTGCTGAAGATTGATAAGAAGGGCATATACAGCTGCTGCTTAAAGACTGCCTGTTGGAAGAAAACATTGCAATTGATAACCATACTACAGAAGTGCATACTTTATGAAAAGATCGAGGAACTGAATTGGATACTAAAATGCACATACTTTTAGATGACTAGTGCACTGACAACTTGGATACTAAAATGCACATACTTTTAGATGACTAGTGCACTGACAATGTCTTATGGGAATGTCTCTAGTGATGAATTGTTCCTCTTGTGACCTGCCATGAAAGGTTATGTTATTTTGACACACAATGAAATGATGTTCCTTAAATTTGGTTTGGGCTTTTATTCTTCGCAACTGAAGTCTCCATTTCAGTAAGGTGTATTGCCTCCTCTGGCCTCTATCAGAGAACAACATCTCCTTGACATGGATCTGATTAGCCATTGGATCTGTTGTTGTGGGATGGCTGGCCACTCTTTCCACGGTGCAAGAGACAACTGTTGGAGATTGGCTGGAGCCATGTCTCGCTAGCGGAGTTGTCTGTTCAGTTCATCCCATAAAAGTTTGATGAGGTTCATGTCTGATGACATGGCTAGCCACAGAATGGACTGGATGTGTGGTCAGTGAGGCACTGGATGGTGAGTTGTGTCACATGAGATTAAACGTTATACTGCTGAAAAATCAACTCTTGTGTAGCCAAAAAGGGCATTCAGGCTTCCTTAGAGAGTGGGTGGAGTCATTAGAAAGAGCTAAAATATGGGCATCACTACAAAAACTCATGCTTATCTTTGTCCCCAGACATGTAGATGTGGAGAGAAATGAATGGGTTGACCAATTATCTAGCCTTGCCACCACAACAGATGTCGGCCTATAGACCAAGCAGACATACTCATTGTTCTTCATGAGTCCTCACGATCAGAGGATTTTGAGATGAATGAGCATGAATAAATATCAAGAATATATGAATTGGGAGTGAGGATGAGCATGGCTTGTAGAGAACACCTGACAAAGATTTCAAAAAGACTAGTGAACCAACATAGAACCGAAACCATCAGCTGTTATACCCTGAGAGATTTACTGAAGATCTGAACACCTATGGACATGTCAGGTGTGAGAAAAGGATAATCAACATACCTAATTCAAGTGTCCTTTAATGTGCCCCAGGTCATTTCCTCCCTTGAAGTTGATTGCCTCCCACGTCACTATGCCTTCACCACCATTGGAGGAGCCTCATCAATGCTGTTCTGGGTGTAGTGCTCACGGATCCTGCGGTAAACTCCTCTCCGTCTATCGTATTGTTGGAGCATAAAAAATGATTCATCACTAAACCAAACCCATTTCCAGTCATTGCCAATGGTCTATTGACGATGCTGGTTCACCCCCTGCAGTCCGTTCTGGCAATGTTGGTCTGTATGAACAAAATCACTGTGGGGTCTTCTAGCCCAAGGCCAGCATCATGCAGCCAGTTCGTGATTATTTTATCTAAAAGTTGTTGAGCTGCTGGCATTGAGTGGACTATGGAAGACGCAGATGCAAATCGATTCCTGAGGTGACACAGCCGTATGAAGCGGTCTACGGCAGAAGCTGTTACTCTGGGTCTTCCACTATGCAGTCGGTTTGAGATTGAGCCAGTTGGTTGAAATCACCTCCAAAAGTTACTAATGGTGCTTCTAACCACATTAAAATGTCTAGCCACTACACTTTCTTATTGTCCAATCTGTAAGCATCCAATGATGATGTACCATTGTTCTGTTGTGAGATGAACCATACTTGCAAATTGAGTTTTCAACTATTATATATTTAAATAATATAGGAATGGTCAATCTTGTATAGGCATTCAATAATATAGTCAGAGTTTTGTGTTCATTAAGTGTCATTGGATTCTCATGAGCTTGTCACAAGTTATTACCAAAAATGTTGTTTTGACCTTGACCTATTTCATGACATCATGAGGTGAGTACAATTAAGGTAAACATGAGAAGTTAATGATCAGGCAGACACAATTGATAATATGTAACTCCAAAAATGTTGCATTAATTATTCTTTTTAAATAGGCCCTGTAGAATAGATATATTACTGTATTGATCAGAAACATGGACACTAAATAAACAATTAGAAGACAGAATTGATGCCTTTGAGATATGGGTATATAGAAGAATAGGGAGAACATCATGGAAAGAGAAGAAAATAAATAAAGAGGTACTAAAAACACATAATATGAAGAAAGTTTACTAAGAGAAATAAAGATCAGGCAAATAAAATATTTTGGACACATTAAAAGACATGATACCGAATTGAAGGGCTTACTTGAGAGTCAAGTCAAAGGGAAGTGAGCAAGAGGTAGGCAGAGATACAGGTGGGAGAGTAACATCACACGATGGACAGGTTACAGACTAGCAGAGTGCACCACCAAAACAAGAGACAGGGGATGTTGGAGATCTTTTGCAGCCAACCTTTGTTGCGGAGACGGCACTTGTTGATGATGATAATATAGAATAGATGTAGCATTTTATAATTCTAATTTTTAAATTGTTAGTAATTTGTTTAGATGTTAATATTTTCCTCATGTCATCGAAAGTACTTTTAATCATTCCAATAACTTCTTTTAACCTGTTTCACATCTGCCATCACTTGTGGATTATATGTCCGAGATATTGATATCGGACTATTTCTTATAGTTTTCATGTATTTTTATGTTTAGCACCTGTTATTCTGTGACTTTGCTGATTATCATGGTTTTGATTTTTGGATGTGATGGCCTATATCTAGTCCATATTATAAGTCCTTATAGTAATAAGAAGCTAAAACAGCCAGTTAATCTGACCCCTTATACTGATATGCCTCTAAAACCTCAATTTTTATAGTTACTTATAATACATCATGGTACGGTAGGAAAACCCTTTTGAAGATCAAGAGTTAAAATGAATCCACATAGCTCCATGGAGCACAGTCTAATTAATAGTTACAAAAACATGTAAATGTGGTATGTCTCTGTCATTTGACAGATATGACATTGACTTTCAAGACAAAAATCACAAAAGGATGACATTTTTGCATAAATAGGACACATTAAAGCTTATACCTGAATAAAAAATAAATCACAAATATCTTATTTTCATTTTTTTAAAACTGATTCCTCAACATATTAACAAACATTTAATAAATTTTAGACACTTTCACAGCTTTGGCAATGCTGATGTATGTGTGCCTGATATTAACTCATATCGCAAAAAACAACAATAAGTAGTGTATACCTACATGCCTGGATTGACATGACACCTATGTTTTTAAAAAAATATGTGGTCTTAAGTTAATTATAAATCACATGTAGCCACCAATAACATGGGTTCATTCTCTGATCAAGTCAGGTGAAAGAATAATGTCTCTGCAAGGTGGTCTAGTCATCAAGAATTGTTATATTTTGACAATGTAGCTGCATCAAACATGGACTTGAACTTTGAGTTTGAGTTTGATAAAAGATTTGCTGGTGTATCAAATTCTCTGATCTGAGAAGGAAAGAAAGCAAATTAAATCAAGTTGTAAATACTAATGCAGGATTAATTATTTAATAAATTATTTACCTAATTCAATCCAGAGCCTTTGTTTACCTCCACTAGCAGCTGTCTATAGATTATTTGAAAATCCAATCAGTCAGTTTTGTTACAGTTTTAGAAAGTACACTGGAATCCCTCTATAGCATTCTGTTATAATGAATTTACCTTTATAACAACAATTTTCAAAATCCCCTTTTATATTTATTCTATATTGTTTGTACTGTATAAAGCAAATTTCTGTTATTTCATAGGCCCCCTACATATTTTGTCAGTCCGGACTAGTTGTTATAATGGGATTCCACGGTATATGTAATGAGTAATTGGATCCACATAGTTAATGATTTAATATAGTAAAAACCATTTATAAAATGAATACAATGTGGAGTGATACCTAAGTGAGGCAACCCCAAACTGTGCAAGAATTACAGAACTATTAGTATAATCACCCATTCTAGCCAGGTGATGCTAACGATAAATCTTAACAGAATACAAGCTTAATCAGAGAAATTGTTAGCAGAAAAACGGGCTGGTTTCCGTAAAAACAGAAGTACCACAGAACAGATTTTTAACTTCAAAATATTTATTCTTCTTCTTCTGCATTTGTTCTCAAACTCCTGCAGATTAGCAGGATGTAGTCCAGAGAACCGAATGCGTTGTGTCATGGTTTACAGGACTGCTGTGATATCTGCGCCTTTCAGCCTGACACATTCGACTTCAGCATGGCTCTGGGTCACTGACCCTATATGGGATGGGACAGCCAACTCCATCCCATAACCTCCATAGTCGCCTTTTATGACATGCGTGGAAGGTAAACAGTGTTGCTATTCTTTGCTCCCCTTTCGGGCCACACAGGCGAAAATAATTTATAGAATAGCACTTACAACATCAACGTGCTTTGTATCATAATTTCATTGATTTCACAAAAACATTTGATCGTATGTGGCACTGAGGTATATAGACAATATAACATCAACACAAACATCATATAACTTATTGATTCATAGAACTTATTGATGTGCTGTATAAAGATGCAAGCAGTGTGATTTTCATAAATAATGATATTGGTGAATTTCTCAAGACTGATATAGGAGTGCGTCAGGGTTGCATACTTCCCCAAGTACTTTGTTAACATGTATCTTGAATATATAATGCTTGGGGCATTACAAGATCTCCAGACATCAATAACAATTGGTGGTAGACCATATTATAACTTGTGTTATGCAAATGAAAGCAGTTACTTGGCTGGTTCCAAATTTGCACTCCAGGAGTTCACCTCAAATTTGGAAGATTGTAGTTGGAAATATGACATGAAGGGATTTAGCATTGATAAAAGTATGATCAAAGAAGCCACAGGAACAAGCTTACAAACAGCACACAAGAAGGCCATCTCCAGAGAACTCTTCCACCCCTATGCAGCAAGGCAAAAAGATGCAACCTCATATAGATAGATAGAAAAGTATGATGTTCGTGACTAGTGAAACCAAGCAAGATCCCACAAAATGCCAGCTAAATGGTCACAAAATTGAAATGTTACAGTGGATAAAAATCTTCTTACGAGGCAGACATGCAAGAGTCAAACTCCAGGGAATGAAAAGTAAAATAGTCAGCATGACAGAAGGTGTCCCACAAGGAAGAGCTCTATCTCCCACACTCTTCATAATTTATATAGATGATCTGCCAAAACTATTCACACCATATGTACATAGAGCTCTCCATGCAGACGATCTTGTTATCTAGATCCAATCAGAATACATTGGAGTTGCAAAAGTTAGAATGCAGGAGGCAATAAACAAAGTTGAAGAGTGGGCAACAACCTGGAGTGTTAAAATAAACAAAAGCACGACCATCACCACACTCTTCATCCTCTCCATAAAATCTGAAGATTATACTCTCACACTAGACAATCCCAAAAGAAAACAACCCAGTCTACATGGGACTAAAATTTTATAAGAGACTTACATGGGGATCAGAAATTGAAGAGACAGAAAAAAAGCCACACGCAGACTACAAATAATGAAAAAACTATCTGGGACAGATTGGGGAGCTGACATAAAAACCATAAAACAAGTCTATGTAGGTCATATTCGTCCAACTCTGGAATATGGATTGAGTACATATGCAACAGCAGCAATTACCAATCTTCAGTAGCTGGACAAAATTCAAAATTCAGGTCTCCAAATTATAACATGAGGACTAAGGAGCACACCTATAATGTAAATGGAAGTAACAGCAGGATTACGGAATCTAACAGACCGCAGGGATGAGAAAATCACAATAATGACCAAAAAATGTAGATGCCTGAAACATCACCCTATGCATCAGAAAATAAACTAACAAAAAAACTGACTGAAAAGACCAAGCTTTAATCACCTATCAAAAAACCTTATGAAAGCCAACCAGCAATATTCTGGATGAATGGGAACAGCTACAAGCATATTACAACATCGTAAATACCTCACCTATACATACTGCAAAAAATTACAATCCCAGGCATTGAGAGCAAAACTATGGAAACCCTAACAGCCCTCAAGACAAAAACACTTGATCATCTAGACATCCAATACCCCAGCTCACAGTGAATCTTTGTCTTCACAGATGGATCATCAGAGGATACGGTAAAGAAAGGAGGAGCTGGGATACTAATACTGATACCAAACATCAAATAAACTAGAACTCTTAATCTCTACTGGCAAATTATCAACAAACTACAGGGCAGAGCTACAAGCAATCTTAGAAGCATCAAAGGCTCTAGAGGAACAGAAACTCAAAGGAGCTAATGTAGTCTTCTTGTGTGACTGCATGTCAGTACTCCAGACCATCCAAAATGAACCTAAAGATCTAACAAAATCAACTGTAGAACTTTAAAAACCAACTGTCTGCTAACAATAAAGTTGTGCTGCAGTGGATCCCTGCACCCTGCAGAATTTCAGGAAATGAGGCAGCTGACAGACTGGCAAAAGCAGGTGCAAAAAAAGGAACAATTCCAGCACAGAATATCACTACTTAAGCAAAAATTCTCATTAAAAAAAAATACAAACATACATGGAGTCAGAGAACAGGTAGCAACTTTCCACAAGACCCAATTCTAAAGCTAAGCAGATCACAGCAAACCACAATTTTTAGGTTCTGCACAGGATACTGCAGACTACAAGCACATCTCCACAAAATGAAGGCTGTCCAAACTGACCAATGCCCATATCAAAAGGGTCCCCAGACTCCAGAACACATTATGTAGACATGCCTACTCTTCGTTGATGTAAGAACTAAAATAGGGCCCCCAGACACAGATGTGAAGGTAATGCTGTTGGTCAACCATGATGACATCTTGCTGAAAACTGAATTTATGGAGGCAGATCACCTTACTTTGTAGACTTATGAGCATAGGAAAATGATTGAAGAAGAAGAAATTCAAAGAAAGCAATTGTATTCTTCCACATTCGTTCTCAAATTCCTGCAGTTTAGCAGGATGTGACCCATCAAACAAAATCTGTGGTATCATGGTTTACAGTGTGGTTGTAATATCTATTCATTTTGGCCCGACACACCTGACTTCAGCATGGCTTCTGAGTCATATGGACCCTCAATAAAATGGATAGCCAACTCCACTCGCAAAATTCTTTTAGTTACCTCTTATGACATGCATGGCAAATAATAGTGTTGCTATTCTTTGTTCCCCTTCCAACTCCCAGCAACCCACAGACAAGAAATGAATGCATGTAAGAAAATGAAACGTACTATTCCATCCTCCATAACTAAAATCTTGTTGCATCCTATAACGGTGTTCAGCCTGTGAGCAATAATCAGCATAGTGCACTCAGTGAAGGCTTCCTTCAGTGTTTGCTGTATAAGAGCATCTGTTTCAGAATCTATGGCTGCTGTTGCCTCATCTAGTACTAAAATCTGGCAAATAAAATGAACATGATTGAATTAGAAGTGAACCCGCCTTCTTGTCATTTAAAAACAATTTGTATATATCAGTTAATCACTAGTAGGCAGAGGAGTCATAGTAGCATAATTGCTTTGTGACTCATCTGCTGACCAAGCGACACAACTCAGTACCTTACTCTTCTGTATTCATTCTAAAACTCTAGCTGGTTGGCAGGATGTAATCTGGATAATGAAATGTGTTGGCTCATGGTTTACAGCTGGGATGTGATATCTACACCTTTCACCTGACACATCTGATTCATCATGAAGTTTGGGTCACTTGGACCTGTAGGATGAGAGAGCCAACTTTACACCCTTTAGTTGCCTCCTGTGGTCATGTATCATAGATAACTATTGCTTATCTTGATTCTTCTTTTTGGCTCTAGTAAAATTCAGGAGAACTAAGTATCAAATAAGAAGAAGCAACTACATACAGAAACATAAGTGTCAGAACTTTTCAACTACATACAAGAACAAGAGTGTCAGAACTTTTCAACTACATACAGGAACACGAGTATCAGAGCTTTTCAACTACATACAGAAACATAAGTGTCAGAACTTTTCAACTACATACAAGAACAAGAGTGTCAGAACTTTTCAACTACATACAGAAACAAGAGTGTCAGAACTTTTCAACAACTTACAGGAACACAAGTGTCAGAACTTTTCAACTACTTACAGGAACACGAGTGTCAGAGCTTTTCAACTACATACAAGAACAAGAATGCCAGAACTTTTCAACTACTTACAGGAACACGAGTATCAGAGCTTTTCAACTACATAAAGGAACAAGAATGTCAGAGATCTTTATTCCTTGAGATCAGAATAATTAAACAAACACAAGTACTAACAACTGCAGTAAACAGTAGTCAGTAATGAAAAGACATTAGTCTGCCATTTTTAAACTTACTCTGCTGTTTCGTAAGAGAGCTCTGGCCATACAGATGAGCTGCCTCTCTCCGGCTGAGAAATTGTCACCGTTTTCCACCACACTTGTGTCTAGCTGGTGCTCTAAGGATTTGATCTGCAGGAGAAATGATATGACTCTCAAATTAAGCACGTAGTCAACGAAGCAAAATAAAAACATTTAGATTGTTATACTGAAATACAAGCAAGATTGATGATTGATAAGTTCTATTTATGTAGATGATTTATATGTTCTGTATATGTAGATTATTGATAAGTTCTGTATATGTATACTCTGTTCATTCTAAGAATGAAGTAGGTCAGTGCTTATGATTGGCTGCTGGATGCAGAACACATAAATCGAATGTTAAGTGCGCAATAATAGGCCTATAGTTGATTAGAACATAATACTGTTGTTAATTGAAATCAAATGTTGCTAAATGAAACATGTCTATCACAACTGTAATGTATGTTTTATAATACATTTTTTATATATCTTTATCATTCCATGATACATTACTATACCCGCTGTTATATCGTTGCGCAGGAACCAAGAGGTTCAGGGGGCAAACATTATAGTTCCTTGTCTATCCCTAGGTGGAAGCTGGTTGATAGCATCCATGTTTGCTGTTAAGTGTAGGGGTGGGAGCTGTAAGTTTCTGTTCAAGGCCAGATATGATGCCTGAGTCATACTTAGTCCGTAATTTTGGAGGGTGGTCGCGATGTTACCGATCCATCTCTTTCTCAGTCTTCCCTTAACTCCGTATCCAGATGATCATTTGTTATAAGCTCTCAGTGGTATTTTGTCGGACATGGTTGCTATGACGGAAGTTCTGAATAATTAATTATGTTATTGTTTTTCAATGTCATCAGCTGTATAAAAATCACCTGTTGTCGCTGAGTAATATATGAGTGTGTTTTGACCCACTTCAATCTTAGAATGAAAGAGTATAGATTATTGATAAGTTCAGTATATGTAGATATCAACGTGTGCCGCTGCTCATAGTTGCCAATCCGTTTACCCTTACAATGTAAATATTCTGTTATATTTGACAATGTAATCCTTACATCATTGATATAATTTTTATCATATTTTTTTCATTGTAACCATTCCTACCACTATGGATAGACTCTAAGGCACAATTTACATAACCATTTTGTCAAGTTTGCAATAAGGATATTAAAGGAACACCTTTAAATGATCTTTAAAGAACATGTCAATAGAAAAATAAATTATGACAATTTAGCAGATATTTGTAATAATTTATTGTGAAATCTCTCTATAACACATCCTTTTATAACAAATTCCCTATTTAACAATGCTTTTCAAAATTCCCACTTTTATCCAATCCTTTATTCTTTATACTGCAGGGCATATAGGCCTAGTGACTGCTTGTTATTACATACATATTTTGTTGGACCAGACTAATTTGTTTTAATGAGATTTGACTTTATTTGTTATTTCTGTATTGCATGATTATAATTTAGAATATATTTATCCGTTCTGAATAATTTGTGTCATTTTTTTAATGGTTACTTTATTATTGAGGTTTTTTTCATAGAGATCTTTATCTGAACTGCTGCCAGTACATCATCTCTTTCACTGCCACTGACTCCCGCATGCCCTTCATGGTAGATCCATGTGATACTTTGGATTATGGATTTATTTACTTATCGGTGAAGAATAGGTCTGACTGAGAATATCAAATAATGATTCTCGATCCTTCTTACTTTGTTATATGCAGGATTTCCTTACAACCATAGCACGGTTCTGTGAAACGTAGTTTTAGAAATGCTTTTTGGTTAACAAACATGATGTGATAAACTTTGTAGTTAACAAACATGTTGTGGTAAACTTTGTAGTTAACAAACATGTTGTGATAAACTTTGTAGTTAACAAACATGATGTGGTAAACTTTGTATGTCTCATGAAGTGGCCAAAAAAGAAGATTGCCTTTTTCTTATATTGTTGATTAAGGTCCTTTTCACATTTGACTCTTTCAACACTTCTACATTAGATTTTCTGGCAGTCCATGGTATTCTCAGCATTCTTCTTTAGAATCACATCTCTGTTGCCTTTAATTTCCTACTTTCCAGTTTGTTTCATATATAACACATAATATTACACAACGTAATTTTTTTAAATTATCATGTCAGTAATAAAAAGTTGTTCAACATAGTTTTACATATAGCATAACAGAACAAGAATAATGATTCATTTACCATGCTAGCAATATGACATTTTTCCAAAGCTTGCCAAATTTCAGCATCTGAATAATGGTGGAATGGATCAAGATTGTATCTGGGACAAATATACAAAATGGAAATGAGATGCTTATATGCAAATTCTAAAGCAATAAACAGCATCATTTTAACAAATCAAAATTGTAACAGCATTTCAGTGTTGAAGCAATCAGTTATTAATGCAGAAATATTTATAGCAAATCAATTTCTTTCTATTCAGTGTTGTCAATCCTCTCTTCATCATTTCTTAAGATGTCTCTTGTCTCTCCCTCTTTGTATTCAGTTGTGCTGTCCTCACCTTTTCTTAAGATGTCTCTTGTCTCTCCCTCTTTGTATTCAGTTGTGCTGTCCTCACCTTTTCTTAAGATGTCTCTTGTCTCTCTCTCTTTGTATTCAGTTGTGCTGTCCTCACCTTTTCTTAAGATGTCTCTTGTCTCTCTCTCTTTGTATTCAGTTGTGCTGTCCATCCATTGAGTCATGGATACTGTAAAACATCCCCCCCACCGTTTTTATCTTCCATGCCCCTGCCTTATGTTTTGGTTCTTGTTTGCCGCTCATTCTCTTAACTCCCTGACCTTGTTGATTCAGCCTTTGTCCGATTTTATTGCTTAATATTGCATGCAGATATATCTTTTCTCACCTCTGCATTTTTCATAAGGGTTGATACTGGCTATATAACCTAAGATCTCGGTTTCATTCTTTGTTTTTCCTATTCTGATTATCTTTGAGATAAGTATTTCAAATTTATTTATTTTATTTTACGTGCATTATATCTTATCTATTTTCACTTCTTCGGAACACTTTTCCCTCCTTACTTATCACTATCATTCCCTCACATCTTCTTCTCCCTTGTGATGCTGCCCTATCTTTGCTTCTTCCATCATCCATTCGCTATTGTCTTTCTTCCCTTTTCTTTCCTTCCTATCACAACCATGTGTGTCTTTATGTAAGATTGGTTTACTGTGGTCTTTGTTTGTCCTGATGAAGGCTTTTTAGTCGAAACGTCATCTGTCACTGTATCTTGTTCTTAGGTTGTTTTATTCTTTATTTTGGTAACACTTATACCTTTTTTGTTCATTTGATATTTGCCCAATGTTACCCCAGCCACCAATTTCCTGCTTAGGGTTGTCACTTGACATTGGAACTTTTATCCCTCTATTTGAGTAGTCTTCTCGGTAGGCTCTATATGAGTGATATTCTCAGTAGACTGCATGCTGCTTTGTTAAGAGGTACGGAGTACATATTAGGATAACCCAAGTACAATGAAGTAAATTCTCTATACCTTTTGAGCCCATTTGTTTTAGGACTTCACCATGTTACTAATTCAGTCTGAGCAGCATTTGTTTGGAATGTCAAAAAATCTAACAGATGTCATAGACTAAGAATGTGATACAATAAATAATGTGATTTAAAAAAACATAACAATCAAAAGACAAACCTGATGTTTCCTGCAAATAAGACAGGATCTTGAGGAATAATAGACAATCTTGACCGCAACTCATATAAAGATATTTTGGATATGTCGACACCATCTATTATAATTTTTCCAGCCTCCAGTTCCGTTAACCGAAATAATGCAACTGTAAGCGATGACTTACCTAAAAATCAAAGAATAATTTTGAATAATCAAAGAATAATATATAAAAAGATATTCATGAAAATTTTGATTCTAGAAATCTGATATTCATAAATATTGCTGTCAAAATAATAGATCTATGAGATTCTTTATTCCCATAAGTTTCAGTGATATGAGGAAAATATTAACTTCGAAATACATCACAAACAAATTAAAAATTAGAATTATAAAATGCTTCATCTTGATTAGGAACAAGCATCACAGTACTGGAGGCTTTCCTATATATGCTCTGCTTGCTGTTCCATCAGCCATCTAAATGTGTATAAGCTCAGCGTCCCAGTCCGTTGCTGATTGCGCATTCATCTGATCTTTCCAGAGAGGGAGCACTTTCTCCCATCGCCTCTGGTCTCTCGCATTTCTACCATTCTCTGAATGCTTATTAGATGCTTATTCTCTGAATGCTTATTAGATGCTTATTCTCTGAATGCGGAATAGATGAATGCTTCATTTATTCTACATTAATGTATGGCAGGGAAACATGGATATTGAACAGATATAAGACAGAATTGATGTCTTTGAGATGTGAATAAATAGAAAAATAGGGAGAACTACATAGAAAAAGCAGAAAACAAATAGAGATTCTGTAAACGCTGTGTATGATAAAAACATGATTAATTCTTTTCTTCTAGAATTATATTCCTCATCTGGATGGAGTTATCTTTCTTTGTTATTTAAACTAAATGTCAACAAATTCAGAACTCAATAACATTCATATTTTTTAAATAAAATCAACTATATTATACTCTATTATATATCAAATGCAGCACACTCACGAAATTGTGCTTATTTAATTCCTGCGTTATTCCGGTGCTATCATATGGATGTGAGAGCTGGAAAAGCTCTTTATCATCAGAAAAGAAATTACTGAGTTTCAAGAACAAATGTCTTTGTAGGATAACTAACACCCATTGGAGTGAATTTAAATCGAATGATAAAATCAGAGAAGAGACACATCAAAATTTCATCACATATGTTATCAGAAAACGCTGTTGGTCCTACATCGGGCATGTCCTATGCGCAGACACCAACAGAATACATCACCAATCTCTTGAATGGATACCTACAGGCAAAAGAGCAAGGGGTAGACCAAAAGAAACACTCAGAAGAATCAGAAGAACAATACTTAGAGAAAGTAAAACAACCAATATTCATATGATTCAAGAACTGCACAGAATAGCTTTGAACAGACAGAATTGGAGAGATCTGACCTCTGCCCTATGTGCAGAGGACATCTTGGTTCATAGCCACCTTAAGTCTTCTGTTCCTAACCATGTTGGCACTGTTCGTTGCTCACGTGTCCGTTGCTATACATGTCCTTACGTAGTTCAGATGCGCTCCATTTCATTTCCCAAGGCCACTTTCTCCATCGATGAGGCCTTTACATGTGAATCCTGTAATGTCATTTACGTGATCATATGTAAACGCTGTGGCAAACAGTACATCGGGGAAACCGGCCTACGATTGAGTGATCGCTTTTGTAACAATCTTCATGCCATCACACACAGAACACCCACTTCTGTGGCCACACACTTCAACGGCGATGGTCATCATGGTGCTTTTGATATTCAGGTCACCACCATCAGATCTTGCACCGCCGATGATAGATCTAGGTATGCTCTAGAAAATCGTCTCATTTTTTAATTGGGTACACTCAAGCCATTTGTACTCAATTCCGACCACTCTTATGTCTGGTACTGGGTTGGTGTGGTCTTTGTCTTTATTCTTTTTGTTCCGTCATTTACTCATCTTTTTGTTCATTTCGTTTCCACATATATTTACATTTTTTATGTACTTTCTGACCTTCCGGCATCTCATTTCCATATTTCCGTTGGATGTTGTGATAATTTTGCCATTCGTCGTCTTTTGATGTTTTGTTTGTGTCTTGATAAAGACCTTTTGGTTGAAACGTTGAATGTGATTTGTGTATTGTAATTTTTATGATTTCTTGTGTGTGATTCATTACCTACTAGTTTTAGCTATAGTCTGTCGTGTCTCATTGAAACAATATAAACCTGTGTTTAAGTCTAATTGTTGTTATGTTTCACGCAGTTACCTTGTATTGATTGTCATACAGAAATTTTATAGGAACTATTCCATGAATCAAATGCTTAGAGAGACAACAGATTAAATTGTTTGGGCACTTTATGAGAATGGAACCTGATCATCACCTATCTATAGCATAAAACAAGAGAATTTATGGTTACAGAGCAAGAGGAAGACGAAGACGTAGATGGATTGATAATTTCAGAGGTATACTCCAGTAACATTGCATCACTACAACAAACGCAACACAATTGGCTAAAGATAAAAAAACGTATGCTCTCCACGACACTTCACAGCACTAGTTGCTAAGACAAGACATCTTATTGAATACATTACTTAAACATAAAGTCGAGGAGCATTAACAGAGCATGAGGTAGCTGAGGAGGAAATAAGTAATAATAAACAAATGTGATGACAACATAATAAGATGGACAAGATACAGTCTAGCACAGTGCACTACCAAGGCAAGAGACAAAATGTTAAAGGTCCATTGCAGTCAAACTTCAATGCAAAAACGGCACAGGATGATGATATATTTGATTAACTGTCAAATTATCTCATCTTGTAAATGTACCAACCTGCTCCTGATCTTCCCACAATGCCAATTTTCTCATTAGATTCAACTTCAAAAGTGATGTCTTTTAGAGCCAAAGGTGTGCTACTCCTGTACCGCAGTCTAACAGCATTAAAAGTTACTGCCCCTGCTTGAGGCCAATCTTTGGAAAGTTTGCTATTTTCTATTTCTACTGATGCTTCTTTTTCATTTATCTGCAAAGAAACATTATATATACATATATATATATAGGCTATAGGGCCTATATAGCTTTAATGTTTTTATTTAATAGAAAAAAGACAACACTAGAAAATCAATACAGTCAAATCCCATTAGGTCCTATAACTTGGTCTGGACTGAAGAAATATATATGTAATAATAGAAATTGGATATATACAGGACAAACAATATAGAATAGATATGACTTGTGATTTTGAAAAGCCGAATTTGATATAGAAATTTGAATTATGATCGGAATGACAAAATTTTCAGTACACATAAAAATATAGGCCTACACAAATTGACATGTCGACCAAGAGGACTTTAACAAGAACACAACATAACACACATCATGTGAAAGATGACACTGTTTGTGATGACGTCGCAATGTAGAAAATCAAGAGAATAAGGTCATTTGCAAGATAACGGGAAATGGCATAATATGGAAGGAAACAAGAATGCAAACAACAATAAAAACTTACACAACAATATTAATTTTGTTGTCTGAATATTGTTGCTATCTTTATTAACGTTGTCTTAGTTTGTGCTGAATAATTAAATATATCTCCATTGTCCGTCCCCACAGTTATTTCCAGTAAGACATGATTGTCACATAATTTCTCCATCCGTCCTATACTTAATTCTGCATTCATTTTGTTGATATCATCTTCGCTGCCAGAATAAAGACCACAATTCTAACCAAAGAAACGTTCCTTGTCATAGTTTCATTATCATTTCTGCACTCTGTGGTCAGGTTTAACATCAAAGACTATTGTACACAAAACAACTGTTTTATCAGAGATCTAGTTTTGCAGAGACATTCATTACCATCATAATTCTTATTATTCTGTGATGAATTACTATACATTTAGTCTGATATTTGTCATGTATAGAGCTTTTATGTTTTATGCTGTAGGTTCACCACAACTTGTTTTATAGAGATACTCCTCAGAACCAGATTGCTATTCTGGAAGCAGTCAAGTTGGGACAGTCCTATATGTACCATAATGTCTGAACCAGATTGTCATCTTGAAAACAATCAAGTTGGGACAGTCCTATAATATGTGCCTTAGTGTCTGTGTTGCTGCTCAACATATTAAATTCCCATTAGTCTTAAGAATATTTTAAAATAGGAGGCACATAATTCTAATCTACTAACAAATTTTCAAAATGTAAATGTTAATACACTTCTATCAATACTTTCTGAAACAACAGACCACCAGCAACAAATGATAACCTACGTTACAGTATTCCAGTATTCGCTGAACAGAAGTAAACCTAGCTTCTGTTTCCACTGCCAGCCGGGCTGTGAACTGTAACAATCCTGACATCTGGAAACAAATGTTTAGTTTTAGGGATATTACAAATTATAACTAAAGTTTATATCTGATGTGTCAAATTGCAAAACAAAAACTGGAAGCAAATATAATTTGTATGTCTTAACTCTTAAAATACAAGGTACCACTTGATGAGGTTATATAACTTCTCAAGTTCTTTTATTAAATTAGGTAGTTCAAACTGGTTTAGTAGCCTTTTAGAAATAGTGCACACAAAAAAGGTTTTAGTCTGCATATACATAAAACTGTCAAGACTACATGTTTTTCCTGTTCAAAAAGCAGAAAGGATTTTATAGGCTGTGAAAATAAAGGCTGCTTTCCTGTAGAATAATGTGCACGGAATGCACTTTTTAATTTACCTCTACTGCTATACCCCAGCAACAGCATATGTCATGTCAGGTGGTGTAGGTGACCACAGATCATCCTAAGTCTTTCATTAGTAATGACTATCATGTTCCCCAACTGAAATACTTTTAATCTGTATAGGATATTTCTATATTGTAATATTGTTGAATTTGTATGTGCAACTATATTAAATAACATTACCACTAAGTCTACAATATGGATGAACAAAGACGGAATGGAACCAGACAATCAAGTGGAGACTATATGCAACACTAAAGCAGTGTACAGATCTAGAAATCAACAAATAGAGGCAAAGAGAAGCGAGAACAATGGAAATGTGATTACGTGACAAGAAAGTACGAAAGGGCACGCAAATAAAATGTAAAATTGAAAACAAAAGTATTAAATGTATACTAACAATGAAAAAGTATTTTCAGTTTGGCTTGTGACAACATGAGAAGCCATAGACCTAAGTGTGTTAAGAATGTCATGTAACTATGTACACCAAAATGTGGGGGTTTTTTTGCTATATTCTTTCTTGATAACTATCTTTCAGTTGAAACACTGACCCTGTTCAATGTAAAACTGCTTTTTAACCTGTTTTATATTTATTTTTTTAATTCTTCAGGCTATCAATCACTACAACCAAGTCAAAAAGGCCCCACTTGGTGATAAACAATCTTGGCAGACTTGTTACACTATCTATACCTTGTTAACAGATTGAATTACTGTCATAAACTAGGAAAGCTGAAATCAAATGTGCTAGCAAAATTATGAAAACAAAACCATAGAAAAATGTATTTAAACTATTTGGCTCAAATCTATCACTCAAAAAAGCATTTTGCTTACATATGAGTGAAAGCATACATACAAATAACTTACACATTTAAATTTGCTTCAAATAACTTACACAGTTAAATTTCCATACATTTGTTTTTAAGAGTACATTCTCAAACTCCCATGGGATCTCTCTTGCAGCCAGATAATAATACTACTAGATTTTCAACAGAATGCAGTCAAGAGAATGGAGATGAGCTATATAATGGTTTTATTTGTGCCAATAGCCTGACAGGTCCAACTTCAGCCGGGGTTAATGTAGAATTATATGTTCAATGTCTCACCAATTCTACTGAACATTGGATGTCCATAACTATAATCACCTCTAGGTCTACTTGGACAACATGCTAATCTTTATGATCAGCAATCCCAAATTGGTCATCATAAAAATGACCACAATTGTTCACATGCATGTTGGATAAATTTTTTGGTATGCAAACAAACAATAGAACAACTAACATGTCAGTGTTTCTGTAAGAAAATTTAAACACAAAAACATAGTCACTACCTGCACAGAGTAAGACAAAGCCAGGCCAGCAAGCGCTGGATTCAAGTGATCATAAGTCAGTGTGATAAGAAGAGCTGTGAGAAATCCTACTCCAGCGGAGACAAATTCAAGCCGCAGTGCCAGCCATCTGTTGGCTGCATAGAACAGGAACGTAGCCACAGAGTTTGCATTCAGAAGCTCACAGTGCCTGATTGAAAAGTAGGCAAGATAATGTATAATAGAAATATTGACTTTATTTCTTTGTCATTTAAACATGTTTCTTATTTTGCTTTTTTTTAATGAAACATTTGCTGTAAGTTATATAAGAAAAATGTAGGCGAAAAAATGAAAGATTTATATGTAATATTAACAATGTAACTTATCATTAAGTTTGAGGGTAATATTAACAATGTAAATTAGACTATTAGGTTTGAGGGTAATATTAACAATGTAAATTAGACTATTAGGTTTGAGGATAATATTAACAATGTAAATTAGACTATTAGGTTTGAGGGTAATATTAACAATGTAAATTAGACAATTAGGTTTGAGGGTAATATTAACAATGTAAATTAGACTATTAGGATTGAGGGTAATATTAACAATGTAAATTAGACTATTAGGTTTGAGGATAATATTAACAATGTAAATTAGACTATTAGGTTTGAGGGTAATATTAACAATGTAAATTAGACTATTAGGTTTGAGGGTAATATTACCGTAGCAATATACTGTGGAATCACTCTATAGTGCATCCTTTTATAACATATATAACAAATTTCTCTATTTAACAAGACTTTTCAAAATCCCCAATTATATAAATTTTTTTTATTTTTCAGAATAGGCCTCTATATGCATATACTCTAATATAAGCTATCATGTATATGCTAATACTCTATACACCTATAGCTAACTTCTGCTATTACATAGGGGGCCTAAATATTTTATCTGTGACAACCCTAGTTATTATAATGGGATTTTACTGTATTAACCAATAGGACCTAACTGTATACCAATTGGGGGAAGGAGGGCCGCAGAGTTTTACTCGATCATGATATAGCAAACAATTTGTAAAACAGATTGAATCTATATTTTGATGAAAACCCTTTATCAAGACAAAACATAGGCTCTATAGTCCATTTGCAATGTTATTATATTTGTTATTAATTTTATTGTTTGTCCTTCATTCAAATTGATTTTTTACAGTGAGATCTGTAAGCAATAATATAATTGATCATCAAGCCTCTAACAATTTAACTGATCAATCAATTTAGCTGAAATGATTGTTTGTCAATATAATTTTGTTCTCTTCTTCTTCATTTATTCTCAAACTCCTGCATATTAGCAGGATGTAAGCCAGAGAACTGAATGCTTTGTGTCATGTTTTACAGCTTGGCTGCGATATCTGTGCTTTTTGGCCTGGCACATCTGACTTCAGCATGGCTTCTTGATCACTTTGACCCTCTATGGGATGGGACAGCCAACTACATTCCAAAAACTTCTCTATTAGCTTCTTACGGCATGCATGGCAGGTAACAGGGTCACTATTCTGTGCTCCCCTTTTGTGCCAGCAACTCACTGGCAGTCAACATAACTGATTGTTCAGTTTGTAAGCA
Source organism: Meghimatium bilineatum (assembly GCA_034231615.1). Classification (NCBI taxonomy): domain Eukaryota; kingdom Metazoa; phylum Mollusca; class Gastropoda; order Stylommatophora; family Philomycidae; genus Meghimatium; species Meghimatium bilineatum. Next base: position 29,076,439 of record CM067301.1, read on the forward strand.
ATAACATGAAAATAAACCATCATATAAACAAAATAAACCATCATATAAACAAAATAAACCATCATATAAACAAAATAAACCATCATATAAACAAAATAAACCATCATATAAACAAACTAAACCATCATATAAACAAAATAAACCATCATATAAACAACAGAAAATAACTTACTTTCTGACAAACTGCCCAGTTTTGCGATAAGCATGGATAGAAGATAAGCCCTGGATTGAAATTCCTATATGAGATATAACTGGGGAACGTGTTATGTTTTCCAGACATTTCAGTTCACGTATAGAAATGTGGAATACAATCATCAGTAAAAAGAAAAGCATGGCCAGGGGAATAGCAGCTAGTAGTATCCATGGAGATACGTATGCAATCATGGAAAGGGATGCTATAACCTGAAGGACATTTGTTAGAAACACTTCCATATTCATTGGAAGGCGGACATCAACTGTTGAGATGAGACACAAAACAATAAATTATTATAGCTACAAGAATAAAGTTTGCTATCAGAACTAATTTTATAGCATTCTAATGTCTGTTTGTACTCTGCAGATTAAAGTGAATATGTGCATTGTTTGTTCCTGTTCTCAGTTATTATGCAGGTTTTTTAAATATTGATTCATAAGAGGACTGGTCATACTTAAATATGTTCAATTTAAAATTAACAGTCTGATGAGACAAAATAATCCAAATATGGAAAAGACCAAGAAAAGGGTGGATAGAAAACATTGAGAAAGCCTTGAAAAAATGTGCACTCAATGCAACCAAGGTGACACATCTGACCTTGGAATGACAACTGAGGCTCCCATTCCTATGCTTAATGTGGATACAATCAACCATCATTCACCTGGGAAAAGACGATAGACAATAGATGAGAGATTGATTGCTGCATCAATGCACAACAGGGGGTTACTAACTATCGAACTAGTGTGCTGGGATGACACACATGGGAATCTTCTTCTTCAGCGTTCATTCTCAAACTCCTGCTGAATTCTCTTATAGCAGCACCATGGTCCTACTAGATTTCCAGCAGGATGTAATCCAGAGAATGGAAATGCGTTGTGTCGCCGTTTTATTTGCGCCAATGGCCCGACACATCCGTCTTCGGCGGAACATGGGAATCAGAGGAGAAATGAACTAAGTTTATGTTTTTAATTTCCTCAGGGAGATTGTTGCTGATCCAGCAGTTCTTCTGTGTTTTCTCTCTGAGAACCAACACAAATAGGTCTGTGTGATTTCATATTTCTGTCAAGGAGTATGAAGACATAGAAGAACCATTTTATTTACACCATGTAGGCCTAGCACATCCAATTTCAGAATAGTTTTTAATTCAGGTGAGCTTCCCTAGCCTATGACAGCCTTCCTATCTATTGCCAGGCAAAGGGTGTGTATCAGCTCTACTCTATGACGGGGTTATCCCCCACTGTGTCCTTGGACTTTACAGGCCAAATCCTGTCCCTGGATGGAAGATTCTGTGGAGATGGAATAGTAAATGGGGTGATGAATAGTTGTAAACCTTGTACTGATTGTATGAATGCCATGCATCATGTCTAGAGAGGTGTAGCTATACACAAATACTATACAAGTAATCAGAAGTGACTTGAAAATAAAGAGTGGATGTCATCAGTCACCACACACTGAGAGACATTTTGAGAAGATACTTATAGACTGATGGCTTCATATGCAGTGAGCATGATCTATCCACTAAATAACTAACTACTGACTTTTATAAGTGTTAAATATGAAGGATGATTATGATGATGTTCCTCCTTCGCAAATGAAGATGAGCACGGCATGAAAAACAATAAATGTGATGAACAAGTAGAAAAACAACAAAACATTTGTGATTGTCTAATTTGGTTTGTGAGTTCATAGATGCTCAATGAGTCTGATCAATGCCAGGAAAGGTCTATTGCAGTAAGTGCAGGAGTGTAGAGGGTTTGGAGTAGGAGAGTTTTCAGATTTGTCTTTCCGCTTTCGTCGCTTGTAAATTGCAAGATGATGATGGAAGCCATGATTTGCACGATGAGAATTGGATTAAAGTGAAGGAGATTTGCACAATGTTGTCAGCCTCACTCTCTCACCCCTACCCATATGGTCTCAGGGGCAAGATGAGTCAAGATGACTGAGTGTGTGTTGGGGTGCAGTAAATGACCAGGGTGCCTTACTGTCTCACTGTGCTCTTTGACGCTCTATGACGCTAGCTGGATGACGCCTTTCTGCCAGTGGTCCCCGTTAGTTGAGCTCCTTTGTGCAATTCGCCGCATCCAGACTTCACATGCTGAGCAGGACATGGACACATACATCAGAAGCTATGGGTACAGATCCTATTTGCCGCCTTCACTGATTTTAAACACCGAAGTGGTTTCAGAGGTGTGGTTGCTGTTGCATGCAGACAGCAATTATGAAGGATGACAGAGAATGCAGAGAATGGTGTAATGTGAAAGCTGACTTTGAAATCAAACAACTGATATCTGATAGTGTTGGAGATGATGCAGCTGCTTATATTGAAAAAGTCTGTTGTGAGAGGGTTGTACACTAATGAGTCTGTTGTGAGAGGGTTGTACACTAATGAGTCTGTTGTGAGAGGGTTGTACACTAATGAGTCTGTTGTGAGAGGGTTGTACACTAATGAGTCTGTTGTGAGAGGGTTGTACACTAATGAGTCTGTTGTGAGATGGTTGAAATAATCATGTGTAGTCTCTGTAATAAAGGTTGTCATATTCATATGTATGTTACTATGTATGTTACTATACATGTTACTATGTATGTTACATATGTATATTACTATACATGTTACTATTATGTTATGTATGTTACTATGACCCATACCGGAATGATATATCTAATCTGGAATTTTGGGCAATTATATAGAGAACTGATAGACTGCCTTGGAGGGCTCCTGTGGAGGTGTTCCGGTGATTAATCCAATGATTATAGATAGAGAAGACATACTGCATTCCCTCTGTGAGCATAATTTATATGAGGATGTAAATAATTTGGATGTCCTCGTAAAAGCTGGATAGATAGTGTATTAAAGATCATAAATATAACAGCGGAAGAGGCAAATAGAAGGGCAAAAGGCTGTACACTCACTCCTTTCTTGTACACAGCTTTCTTGTAATGTTGTTTAGGAGAAAGCACTCTTTCACGTCTATATTCTGAGCACTTTTTGATTCATCTTTATCACTGTCCACAGTATTCTCAATATTTTTTCAGTAGCATTTCATTTCACAGGAAGCAAATCTATTTTCCACTACTTTATTAAGTGCTCATTTTTCAGTTACAAATTGCTACTGGGAATATTCTTGCTCTGACGTAATGAATGCACTTTATGAATTCACTTCGTAATGAAACCAGACAACATAAGCAGAATTCACTTTATAAACCAGACAACATAAGTAGAATTAGAAAATGCAACCTTTTGAGCACAAAGTGAATTGCTTACCCCCTACGCCAGGCTACACGATCCCTTACACTGTTAAAGAATATAGGCTATTCCTAAAAATACTCACTTTCATCTAGGTCAGCTGAGAATCTGTTGACAATACGACCAACGGGTGTTGCATCAAAAAATGAAATAGGGCAATGAAGAACTTGCAAAAATCCAGTATCATGCAGTTTACTAGATGATCTTAATGTTCCCTGTGAAGTATAGAGACAATCAAATATTCATCTTAAAATTAGATGTGTTTTTATTTTTATTAATTGTACTAGCTATAATAACGTGTCCATCCTTGTTGCAATCAGGGCCTGGACTTCTAGTTCAGGGTGTAAAGAATAAAACTACTGTCTTCTTTCCAGGTATGTATAGGGGGGGGGCAATTAAGGAAAGTTGGGGGGATAGGCTGATGACTTGTGAAAAAAAAACAACTATTGTCACATCTTGTCTCAATTTCTTAATTTTTTCTTCAATATTCCATCTATTGTCATTTTTCTGCTTATGCTGTGAAGCATAGCAGGATTGCATGAGGGTCGGTTTTTGGGCTATCGCACGTCTGGTTGCTTGATATGCAGTAATACTGTGCCGTGTCAGAATGTTGGTAACTTCTTCAATCCACCTTTTTCTTGGTCTTCCCCTGTATCTAGCTGTTTCAATTTTCATGTTGTATGCTCTTGCCACTGGCCAATAAGGGTTAATTCTCATTAAGTGGATGAACCATTTCAATCTCTGTTTTCCAATATATTTGACACTGATGTTGTTCCAACAGTTCTTGTAATCTCCTAATTCCTCACATGATCTCTTCTTGTTCTGTTTGCTGCTTTTCTTAGACATCTCATTTCACATGTAGTAAGCTTTCTCTCTTGTTCTTTAGCTAGAGTCCATGTCTGATATTGAAAATATAATGTTGGGATGAATATTGAATTTATGATTTGCCTTTCGGTTTTCATTGGGACAGATGTGTGTTTAAAAATTGTTGCAAGTTCTTAGGCATGTTAAGTTTGTTGTTTTGCAGCAGCTCAAGCATAAGTTTTTTATTTGTATCAGCTTCTTTGACACGATATCCAACCTTCTTCTGACTTCTTCATAGTAATCACCATTACTGTTGATAAGAGAAGTGAGGTATTCATAATTGTTGAATAATGCATGGCCAATTGAAATATAAAAAAGTATTCCCATGATGGGTACTCAGAGTGACTGACCACTTTTTGACTGATAAAAGCAAAATGATCCTACTGGACATGTCCTATCAGCATCTTTATTAATGTGCAGGAGAAGACATGACATGCTGGAGTGTATTGTCACTTCGGATGTATCATAGGAGCATCACTATCAGCGAGAAGCAGCCACTATCAGCCAGAACCAGCCACTATCAGCCAGAAGCAGTCACTATCAGCCAGAAGCAGCCACTATCAGCCAGAAACAGCCACTATCAGCCAGAAGTAACCACTATCAGCCAGAAGCAGCCACTATCAGCCAGAAGCAGCCACTATCAGCCAGAAGCAGCCACTATCAGCCAGAAGCAGCCACTATCAGTCAGAAGCAGACACTATCAGCCAGAAGCAGCCACTATCAGCATACTTCAATGATGTGGAAGCATCCTTCTTCAATTTCTGCTAATAAATTTAAAGTAGTGCCTTCAAGAGGAAAGTTTATGGGGCTTAGAACTCTCAAGGAGTGTTGCTATTTAATTTCCAGAAGAAAGTGGATAATGTGAATACAGTATCATACTATAAAGTGGACAATGTGAATACAGTATCATGCTATAAAGTGGACAATGTGAATACTGTATCATACTATAAAGTGGACAATGTGAATACTGTATCATACTATAAAGTGGACAATGTGAATACTGTATCATACTATAAAGTGGACAATATGAATACAGTATCATACTATAAAGTGGACAATGTGAATACTGTATCATACTATAAAGTGGACAATGTGAATACTGTATCATACTATAAAGTGGACAATGTGAATACAGTGTCATACTATAAAGTGGACAATGTGAATACTGTATCATACTATAAAGTGGACAATGTGAATACAGTGTCATACTATAAAGTGGACGATGTGAATACTGTATCATACTATAAAGTGGACAATGTGAATACAGTGTCATACTATAAAGTGGACAATGTGAATACAGTGTCATACTATAAAGTGGACAATGTGAATACTGTATCATACTATAAAGTGGACAATGTGAATACAGTATCATACTACAAAGTGGACAATGTGAATACAGCATCATACTACAAAGTGGACAATGTGAATACTGTATCATACTATAAAGTGGACAATGTGAATACAGTATCATACTACAAAGTGGACAATGTGAATACTGTATCATACTATAAAGTGGACAATGTGAATACAGTGTCATACTATAAAGTGGACAATGTGAATACTGTATCATACTATAAAGTGGACAATGTGAATACAGTGTCATACTATAAAGTGGACAATGTGAATACAGTGTCATACTATAAAGTGGACAATGTGAATACTGTATCATACTATAAAGTGGACAATGTGAATACAGTATCATACTACAAAGTGGACAATGTGAATACAGTATCATACTACAAAGTGGACAATGTGAATACAGTATCATACTATAAAGTGGACAATGTGAATACAGCATTATACTATAAAGTGGACAATGTGAATACAGTGTCATGTTATAAAGTGGACAATGTGAATACATTATCATACTAAAAAGTGGACCATGTGAATATAGTATCATACTAAATATTGATGCTTTGGGGTACAATTCTAAGAAAATGTTCAGGTCTGTTTGATTACAGGAATGATGTTCCAACATAACAATGTCATACACAGCTCAAACAACCCAATACAAAATTTCCCAAATGAGATGGCAATTAATGGAACATCATCATCATCATCAGCCATCTCCGCAATGAATGTTTGCTGCAACAGATCTCCAACATCCCCTGTCTCTTGTTTTGGTGGTGCACTCTGCAAGACTGTAACCTGTCCATCGTGTGATGTTACTCTCCCACTTGTATCTCTGTCTACCTATTGCTCGCTTCCCTTTGACTTTACCCTCAATAAGGTGTCATGTCTTTTAATGTGTCCAAAATATTTTATTTGCCTGATCTTTATTTCTTTTAGTAGTTCTTTCTTCATATTAAGTGTTTTTAGTATCTCTTTATTTGTTTTCTTCTCTTTCCATGATGTTCTCCCTATTCTCGTATATACCCACTTCTTAAAGGCATCAATTTTGTCTTCTAATTGTTTATTTAGTGTCCATGTTTCTGATCCACACATTAATATAGAATAGATGTAGCATTTTATAATTCTAATTTTTAACCTGTCTGTAATTTGTTTAGATGTTACTATTTTCCTCAAGTCATTGAAGGTACTTTTGGCTATACCTATTCTCCTTTTAACTTCTGTTTCACATCTGCTGTCATTTGTGACTATGTGTCCAAGATATTGATAATGTTTTACTTGTTGTAGTTTCTCTCCATATATGTTTATGTTTTGCTCTTGTTCTTCTGTGTCTTTGCTCATTATCATGGTGTCTTTTTTGGATATTTATATCCAGTCCATATTTATTACTTGATTTATTGACTTGATCTATTAGTCTTTGTAGTTCATGTTCACTTTCTGCTAAAAGAACAGTGTTATCTGCATATCTAAGATTGTTTATTATTTTCCCATTGATCTTGAGTCCTGTCATTTCTTCTATATTTTTAAAGATATTCTCTGTGTAGATATTAAATAGGCTTGTGATAAAATGCATCCTTGTCTTACCCCTCTTCTTATTTCTATGTATGGTACGTAGCTGTTTTCACCCCTTATTTATGCAGTTTGTTCCCAGTATATATTTCTAATCAGTCTGATGTCTTTTCCATCTATGCCTATTTCTTGAAGACATTTGATTAATTTTTCATAAAATACATGAAATACCCATGAAATAGCCATGAAATACTCTATCCACCTACCTTTGTGAGTGAGTAAGATCTCAACAAAGTGGTCAGAATTAGAATAGGAATGAATGAAGCATATATTATTAGATGTTTCTCCAAATCAGGATGATCAAGAACGCTAGTACTTGTCTGTGTTATGTTTTCTTGTATGATACTATAGTTCTGAAACATAAACATGTATATTGATAGTACAGTAGACTACATCCACATTATATCATAATTATGTGCCATATCTGATCAATTATGTCATCATAGATCTTTACAAACATCTGCTACAAGTGTTAGTTACCAGTTTAGAACTTGACATTTTTCTTTGACTTGATGTGTATGATCTAGTACAGCAGTTCTTAAACTAACGTCCTCTCAGAGGGTTAATTGTTCTCTCAGGGGGTTAATCATTCTCTCAGGGAGTTAATTGTTCTCTCAGGGAGTTAATTGTTCTCTCAGGGAGTTAATTGTTCTCTCAGGGAGTTAATTGTTCTCTCAGGGAGTTAATTGTTCTCTCAGGGGGTTAATCATTCTCTCAGGGAGTTAATTGTTCTCTCAGGGAGTTAATTGTTCTCTCAGGGAGTTAATTGTTCTCTCAGGGAGTTAATTGTTCTCTCAGGGAGTTAATTGTTCTCTCAGGGAGTTAATTGTTCTCTCAGGGAGTTAATTGTTCTCTCAGGGAGTTAATTGTTCTCTCAGGGAGTTAATCGTTCTCTCAGGGAGTTAATTGTTCTCTCAGGGGGTTAATCATTCTCTCAGGGAGTTAATTGTTCTCTCAGGGAGTTAATCGTTCTCTCAGGGAGTTAATTGTTCTCTCAGGGAGTTAATTGTTCTCTCAGGGGGTTAATAATTCTCTCAGGGAGTTAATTGTTCTCTCAGAGGGTTAATTGTTCTCTCAGGGGGTTCATTGTTCTCTCAGGGGGTTCATTTAGACTTGAAAAAATATTATTAATCATTACATTTACAATAAAAAGATAAATAGAAAGATATAAATATAGATAGATAAAAACAAGGATAAATACTGCACAAGTTATTACTTTATACAACCTTCACAAAATTAGATAGATGTCAATTACACAGAGGATCTGGTGAAAAATTGAAAAGGTAATGTTGGTATAGGACATCAAAGCAGGCTCTGAAAGCAGACATCAAAGAAGATTGCCACATAGATGAATATCAAATGGTGCTAACTAGAAAAAGCCTAAATTACTGACTGAACAGAATAAAAGATTAATGGCAAGATTGGTTGTCTCATAACTAGCCCTCTAGAAGAATAAAATGAGTGGCTGAGATAATCTGGAGAAAGATATAACAATAATGTATACATTTTTCTACATTCCATTTTGATTGTGCCTCAGGATGAGTTGGCAGAATGTGAGACATAATTGTAGTGGAGATGATGATTCTGCAACCAATCAATAGCAAAATAAAGTTTCTTCAAAATTGCCACTGATGTAGATCTGTAGGCTTCATATGTAGAGATTCAGAAGATAATGCCCACATTACCCATTACAATTGCAGACATTGTTTACTATTACAGACATTGTTAATTATTGCAGATATTGTTTACTATTGCTGACATTGTTAACTATTGCAGACATCATTTACTATTACAGACATTGTTTACAATTGCAGACATTGTTTTTTATTACAGACATTGTTTACTTGTATAGACATTGTTTACTATTGCAGACATTGTTAACTATTACAGACATTGTTTACTATTGCAGACATTGTTTACTATTGCAGACATTGTTTACAATTGCAGACATTGTTTTTTATTACAGACATTGTTTACTATTGCAGACATTGTTTACAATTGCAGACATTGTTTTTTATTACAGACATTGTTTACTTGTATAGACATTGTTTACTATTGCAGACATTGTTAACTATTACAGACATTGTTTACTATTACAGACATTGTTTACTATTGCAGACATTGTTAACTATTACAGACATTGTTTACTATTGCAGACATTGTTTACTATTACATACATTGTTTACAATTGCAGACATTTTTTACTTTTGTAGACATTGTTTACTATTACAGACATTGTTTATAATGAAGACATTGTTTACTATTTCACACATTGTTTACTATTGCAGACACTGTTTAAAGGGCAGACATTGTTTACTATTGCACATATTTTTTACTTTTGCAGACATTATTTCTATAAACTTGTAGACAATCAGGGTCTTAGGAGTACCAAATTGGATGCTTCAGCACACAGAGCAATCCAGTGATTTTTCTCTTTAACAATGCGGATGAGAAAAGATTTGTGACTTATCCAGTCCTTGATGTTGTCTGTCTATGTTTTTATTTGTCCTCCTCTGCTTCTTCCACTTTTGATGGTTGCTTGAAGCATTGTTTTTGACAAGGAATCATGTCTGCATACATTTCCAAACCATGCAAGTTTTCATCATTTCACTCTTGAAAACAATGGTGCATGTGTACTTCTATAAATCTCATTTTATTTATTGCATACACATTTGCATCTCTCTCTCTCTCTCTCTCTCTCTCTCTGCATATCATTAACATACAAGTAGTTCATTCAGGAATATTTTCAAACATATAATTTTTTTTGGTGGGGAGAGGGGAGGAAGGTCCAAGGACAGATTAGAAATATTTAAAGGGGGTTGGGACGAGAACAAAACATGTAAGAACAGCTTCCATAGTATATTTAAAATTCCCTAGAACAATGCAGATTTTATTGACATACTAACACAGAGCGTATAATTTGTGGTTTTAGCTGTTATTAGGGGATAAACAATTAAATCCCAAACATGTCTCACTGACGTCAGACATGTTTGACCATTGGCATAAATAAATCCACAACACAGCACATCTCCACTATTTGGATTACATCCTACTAGTAATCTAGAAGTACCATTGTCCCCTACATGATATTTCCAGTGAGTGTTTTAGAAGAAATCAATAAATCAATCAAGTATCATGCTGAGTGGCGTAGGTGATCATGTTTCTCCACAACTCTCTGTCTCTTATGTTGTTAAGTTCATTTCATGACTTATTTTTGTGCCACAGTGACAACCCATCCAGATATTTCTCTCTTGGTCTTCCTCTGTCTCATCTCCTATCATTTATCTTCCCAGTGGTTACTAAATGTTGGTTACTAAATGTTGGTTTCTTAATGTTGGTTTCTTAATGTTGGTTACTAAATATTCAAGCTTTACTTTCCTAATCACATGCCCTAAATATCTTGATTGTCTGCTTCTAATGTTTGCTACAATTTGCCTTTTTACTCCAGCATCTCTGAGAATGTCTATATTAGTTTTCTTGGCTGGCCATGGAATTTTCATGATTCTTCTTAAAATCCACGCCTCAGTTGCCTCCAGCTTATCTTGGATACTTTTGTTTACTGTCCATACTTTGATTCTATAAAGAATGATTGGCTCAATATAACAGTCTAGCACTCAAACTCACATATGCATTGGAAAGTATGAATAATAAAAAATAAAATAAAAATCTAAACCAAAATGACACAATGCAAATTAAAAGAACACATATAAACAACAGAAGGAGAGGATTGTTTAGTTGATGTCTCACCCCTCCCCCTTGTTCCAACCAGTAAGATAAGTACCATCCTGCTGTAGTAACACCAATAACTGGAAGACAGAAGCATAGAAAAACAACCGACATAATCAAGTAGCCTCCCATGGACAAGATGTACTTGTGAACAACAGGGAGTTGCAAGGCCCCTGTATCCATTTTCTCCTCTGCTATCAATTTTCCATTATCTGAAATAACACAAAAAGTAGGAATAGGATCACATTAATGAATAGTAGGATCACATTAATTTATAATAGGATCACATTAATTTATAATAGGATGACATTAATATATACATGTAATAGAATCACATTAATGTAAACATATACATGTAATATATAAAATCAAAGTTCAGCAAACTTGCCAACAACTAGTCAAAATATTCTATATTTGGGCCCATAATACTCCTAAAATTAAGCATCTTTACCAATAATTATATTCTTATTCTGTATAAAGAGCTCGAAAGCTTAGAGAACTGATGTTATCATACTTGGATTTCCCATATGTACGAAATTCCTCTCAACAAAGCACCACGATACCTGATGAGAGCATTATTAGTAACATAATACCTGTGTAACTATACTAGCATTAGTAACATAATACCTGTGTAACTATACTAGCATTAGTAACAGAATAACTAATACCTATTATTACAAGTAATAATCTTCAGGGATGTTCGAAAAAATTTCACTTTGTAAATATGAAATCACAAGTCTATATGTTGGTAGTAAATAACATAATTAGGAAGTATTGAAGGGTTATAGAAAAAAAGAGAAGACAGCAGACAATATTTGAACCAGGTCCATTCAGCTGGCACTTATTTGTCTCACAATTTGAGTCAACATGCTTTCAGAATTCAACCAATGCTTTTTAAATAAGAACATAATCATTATCTGACAAGCTGTAGTCAGAAAAAAGAAAAATAGTACAAGTAAGACATACAAGTACAAGTAGGACATACAAATATATACAAACAATTATAATTATGACATACAAATACAAGCATAATAGGACAGACAAGTAGGACAAACACATACAATTATGACATATAAGTACAAGTAGCATGTACAAGTAGAGCAAACAAGTACAACTAGTAGGATATACAAATGTATGTAGGACATAAAGTTGGATATACAAATACAAGCAGACTATACAAGCACAAGTGGGACATACATACCATTTATATCATTATCACCCATTTTTGCCTCCTTTGATTGAATATTTAAGTTGTCGTTGACACTAACTGCTTCACGCTGATTCACATTGCTAATGGGGTCTGACTCTGAGGATACAAAAAATGGGAATCTAATTTATAAGCCAATAATTAATCAAAGCTAAACATCAGCTTTAAAAGAACTCTACTCTATCATTTTCATAGGACAAGAGAAGGAATCAGCACTGGGCAAAGTAATTGGGGAAAAAAATTCAGCACTGGGGAAAGTAATTGGGGAAAAAAATTCAGCACAGGGGAAAGTAATTGGGGAAAAAAATTCAGCACAGGGGAAAGTAATTGGGGAAAAAAATTCAGCACAGGGGAAAGTAATTGGGGAAAAAAATTCAGAACTGGGGAAAGTAATTGGGGAAAAAAATTCAGCACAGGGGAAAGTAATTGGGGAAAAAAATTCAGCACAGGGGAAAGTAATTGGGGAAAAAAATTCAGCACAGGGGAAAGTAATTGGGGAAAAAAATTCAGCACTGGGGAAAGTAATTGGGGAAAAAAATTCAGCACTGGGGAAAGTAATTGTGCAAAGAATTCTGCAAAGGGGAAAGTATTTGTGGAAATAATTCAGCAAAGGGGAAAGTATTTGTGGAAATAATTCAGCACATGGAAAAGTATTTGTGGAAAGAATTCAGCAAAGGGGAAAGTATTTGTGGAAAGAATTCAGCAAAGGGGAAAGTATTTGTGGAAATAATTCAGCAAAAGAAATGTAATAAAGTAATAAGAGAAAGAATTCAGCACAGGGAAGATCAGTTACTGAAAACAATATAGCAGTGAAAAGGTTGAACCACAAATTATGTATAAAGATTCTGTATAAAGATTACTTTACTAAAGGTAAGTAGGCCTACTCAAGTTCAATAATGTGGTATTTAATGAAACTTAAGTATTTTCTGTACACATACAGGAGATCTACAATAGTTTACAATTTTGGCAGCATTACTTTAGTTAGTTAGTAGAGAGATCATCATTACAGCACACAGAACACATTCATAGGTGCTCCGATCTCCCCCTGAGTATATCCGCAGTTACACGATGACTGACAGTTCCAGTTCTCTGTTGGTTAACAAGCAGTTTTTGCCGACCATAATAATGTTCATTTCTTGCCACGCCCACATAATAATGTTCATTTCTTGCCACGCCCACATAATAATGTTCATTTCTTGCCACGCCCACATAATAATGTTCATTTCTTGCCACGCCCACATAATAATGTTCATTTCTTGCCACGCCCACATAATAATGTTCATTTCTTGCCACGCCCACATAATAATGTTCATTTCTTACATGCCACATAATAATGTTCATTTCTTGCCACGCCCACATAATAATGTTCATTTCTTGCCACACCCACATAATAATGTTCATTTCTTGCCACGCCCACATAATAATGTTCATTTCTTGCATGCCACATAATAATGTTCATTTCTTGCCACGCCCACATAATAATGTTCATTTCTTGCCATGACCACATAATAATGTTCATTTCTTGCCATGACCACATAATAATGTTTATTTCTTGCCACGCCCACATAATAATGTTCATTTCTTGCCACGCCCACATAATAATGTTCATTTCTTGCATGCCACATAATAATGTTCATTTCTTGCCACGCCCACATAATAATGTTCATTTCTTGCCACGCCCACATAATAATGTTCATTTCTTGCCACGCCCACATAATAATGTTCATTTCTTGCCACGCCCACATAATAATGTTCATTTCTTGCCACGCCCACATAATAATGTTAATTTCTTGCCACGCCCACATAATAATGTTAATTTCTTGCCACGCCCACATAATAATGTTAATTTCTTGCCACGCCCACATAATAATGTTCATTTCTTGCCACGCCTCCATTATATAATGTTCATTTCTTGCCACGCCCACATAATAATGTTCATTTCTTGCCATGCACATATAATAATGTTCATTTCTTGCCACGCCCACATAATAATGTTCATTTCTTACATGCCACATAATAATGTTCATTTCTTGCCACGCTCACATAATAATGGTCATTTCTTGCCACGCCCACATAATAATGTTCATTTCTTGCCACGCCCACATAATAATGTTCATTTCTTGCCACGCCCACATAATAATGTTCATTTCTTGCCACGCCCACATATCTTTCCCAGCTCCTTTATTCAAGACATGGAAAAGAAATCATCATCTTTATTAGTTTCATTTTATCAATCGTACAGTTTCTCTCAAAGAGTTAAATATGTCAGCTTGATACATTTCCCTGCCATTTGATACAGTGACAGATCCTGCCAATCTATCTGCTCTCTCATTGCCTTGAACACCTGAATGACCAAGCACAAAAATAAATGTGACACCCTCCAACCTTGACCTCCCCATAGCATTCAACCACTGTTCACAAATACAGCCCTCTTGTATTGTCTAGATCAGATCATGCTCATTGAGTGGTTTAGAATGCAGACATGAGTTGCACTCTGTGAACATATCTAGTTCAAGGCCCTTGTCACTGCCATAATTTTCATTGTCATACTACTTGTAAATACAGAGAAAAGGTGCACTCTCCTCTCTAACACTCTTCCCAACACACTGCTACGTGAAGGTCCATGAACTGTTGTTCGTCCATCACAAGTGATGATGACCATTTGTTACATCCACTTTTGAAAATTCTATTTTAGTTATGTCCTTGATTAAGAGTTCGTAGATGGCTAATGAGCCCTATTCGAGCTGTAAATGTCCTTGGACAGTTCGGACATGGAATGACGACTGTAGACGGATCTTGGTCTATCCATGACTTTCTAGCTGCTCTCCGCTGTTGAGCTGCTGCATTTCTCTTCTTTTCACAAGATGATGCGCTCTTTTTTATTTTAGAATGCCATGTAGATCTATTTTGTGCAAGTTCTTCCCATGTATCGTGGTCTATTTCAAAGGCTTTCAGTGAGTCCTTTAACGAGTCCTTGTAGCGCTTCCTTTGGCCACCTTGAGATCGTATACCCTTCTCTAGTTCACCATAGAGAAGTATCTTTGGCAGATGATGGTCTGGCATACACACCAAATGACCTGCCCAACAAATCTGTGTCTGCATCAGGATCGTGTCAATGCTTGTGATACTAGCTCTATCAAGGACAGTGGTATCTGGAATCTTGCCTTGCCATCTGATGTTCATAACTCCATGAACTACACACACGTTAAACAACAGAACCATCAGTGTATATAACCATATAACCATCCTCTGAATTTTCACTAATCAATGCCCACACCTAAGATTCAAAAGCAATAGGACACCTCTTCCTACATTCTCTATCAAGAGTTATCACTACCCAAAAGGAACTATGGCAATCAACGGGAACATTTTCCATTCCACACCATGTGTCACTTCCTTCAGTGAGCACACACTTTGTGTGACTTCCACAGTACGACCATTCAATTACTTTCTCTCTTTAGTTTACTACTGTTCACTATTTGTATTTCAGTATGCAGTAGATGTTCTTTATTAGTGTTGATTTGGAAGTAGGGTCATGCAGGGCACAACTGTAATCTATGTTTCATAGTTGGACAGTCAAGTAAAAATCACATTGCTTTACTTTTAAAGATTTTTCGTATGTAACATTCTATTATATTCTCACTCTTTCATTCAATATATGTATTTGTTTATTATGTTCGCTCTTGTCTTTCTGTGTATAGGGCTTATGCATGTTTATGTTTGTTTGTTAATAATGCCAGGAATTGTGAGCAATTAGCTCTTACTTCCTATGTGCAGTGGGTTGGTTTTTCTGAGTGTTCTTTCATATCCAAGAGACTTCAGCTTTTGGCTTAGTGCAATGCCTATTGAAGAAGCCTTCTCCTCAAAGGGGTATATGTCACAAGGCGAGCAGATAGTTTGCCTGGATCACCAAACATATGCATCCTTCATCTGATGAGGTGCTTCACAGCTAGTGAGCTATTCATTATGTAGGAAGACCATTCAATTACCACCTTTTGTGTCCCTAGGTCCCAGACCTAATTTATTCTGTTTGAGCTATGTTCGGCAATGGCGGCAGTTGAATTAGACTCAGTGTTGATACATCTTCCTAGACGACGTGCTGCTTTGCCAAACATGTTAGGATCTGGGATTTGACTTATGCATTTTTCACACGCTCGCCTCATCTGCTTGTGATGGCCCTCCAATCCATTGACAGGCTTGGTCAGTGTTTTTTTACACTTTTAACACAGTAGAATCACATCGCTCAAACTGGAAAGCTCTAGTTTCTACCATATGTAGCATATTTGGTGCTGAATTAACATAGATAGATTAGATTAGGGTTTGGTTTGGTTTAGGGTTAGGGTTGATAGATGGATGGATGGATAGATAGATAAATATTATTCATAATTCCTGGGAATTAAAACAAAAACACAATCTTTATGAGCAACATAAACACTTGTAATCCAATGTCACATTTATCACATCTCCAAACAAAAATGAAATCTTTATGAGCAACATAAACACTTGTATTCCAATGTCACATTTATCACATCTTCTGTTTCTACTGTGTCCAATCTTCTCACCTGATATTCTTGTTCTGTTTACACTATCACCTTGTTCCCTTCTATCTGTGGTCTGGTCTTGCTCCCCACCAAAACTTCTGAGTAAATTTGCATATTCCCCTCCACTGACTAAAAGCTGATCATGTGACCCTTGTTCCACAATCATACCATCTTTCATGACCACAATACCATCACAATCTTTTAAATACTGGAAGAGAAAATGTCAGATGAACATTGTGTCAATCTAGTGTACTAAAAAGGTTACAACAAAAAAATATGTCCTTTTTATATTTATATATGTATATATATTTGTCATTTAGACTAAGCAAAAGAAAGTGACTAGTTGAAAAGTATCTCCTGTGATACTAGGCATTAACCTACAGACTAAGCTGAAAGTTGACAGCAGTGGTACTTTCAGTGCTGTTATACGCTAGTGAAACATGGACTGTGTAGGTACGTCATGTGAAAAAACTCAATCATTTTCATACAAATTGTCTCAGAAAAGTTATGAACATCAGATGGCAAGACAAGATTCCAGATACCACTGTCCTGGATAGAGCTGGTATCCAAGCATTGACACGATCCTGATGCAGACACAGATTCGTTGGGCAGGTCATTTGGTGCGTATGCCAGACCATCGTCTGCCAAAGATACTTCTCTATGGTGAGCTAGAGAAGGGTATAAGATCTCAAGGTGGCCAAAAGAGGCACTACAAGGACTTGTTAAAGAACTCACTGAAAGCCTTTGAAATAGACCACGATACATGGGAAGAACTTGCACAAAATAGATCTACATGGTGTTCTAAAATAAAAAAGAGCGCATCATCTTGTGAAAAGAAGAGAAATGCAGCAGCTCAACAGCGGAGAGCAGCTAGAAAGTCACAGATAGGCCAAGATCCGTCTACAGTCGTCATAACATGTCCGAACTGTCCGAGGACATTTACAGGTCGAATAGGGCTCATTAGCCATCTACGAACTCATAATCAAGGACATAACTAAAATTGTATTTTCAAAAGTGGATGTAACAAATGGTCATCATCACTTGTGATGGACGAACAACATGACATGACATCTCCTGTGACTGAACCTTCTACGAGATTAAGTCACAGCCAAGGAACATTTGAGTCTGTTTATTTCTCTTTTGTCGCAGATAATTTTTTCTATCATATTCGCCCACAAATTGACAAGCAGAGAATTTAATAAATTCTCATCTGCATGCATCAATGACATTAAAGGGAGAGTAAATAATAACAGAACTTTTATCTGCCATGCATGTCATAAGATGCGACTAAGAAGCTTTCGGGTGGAGTAGACTAACCCTTCCCATAGAGGGTCAAAGTGACCTATAGATCATGCCGGTCAGATAAGTCAGGCCAAATTGTGCAGATATCTCAGGTAAGCTATAAACCATGATGTACCAGATTCTGCTCTCTGGACTACATTCTGTTAATCTGCAGGAGTATGAGATTGAGCGTAAAAGAAGAAAAAGAGAAAGGTAGTATCAAAGAATCACCAGGATTTAATTTCTACAAACCTATCCTGATGTGTAGTACTGAGAGCAAGGGAACTATCAAATGTTTTGTATGTTGATGTTACCAGCCGATCATGATGGGTCAAAGGTTATGATGATGATTAATAATAATGATGATTAATGATAATGATGACTGATGATGATAGCAACAATGATACATGCCAAGAAGAAATGAATGATTACATCATCATCAGGTGCCATGCCAGCTGATGTAGGTGATCATAGCTCTCCACAGCTCTTTTTCCACAGCATTATGTATCAAGATCATTGTTGTTTCCCTGCTGTGCCAGGTTGTCAAACTGTCTAATATTTTATCACGCTGTCGTCCTCCGTCTATGTTGCCTTCAATCTTTCCTGTTGTGACTCTGGCTGCGGAAGGTCAACTTGTCCAGAATCACAAAGTGTTCAGAGAATTCATAAGAAAGACTATGTTCTGAAGAGTTCTGGTTTCTGCCATATCCACCATATTTGTTGCTGAGTAAACATAGATAGACTAGGTTCGGTGGACAGGTTACATAGTGATTGAGTGAATGATTACATAGGATGTATTAAAGTGACAGGTTACATAGTGATTGAGTGAATGATTACATAGGATGTATTAAAGAAACAGCTCTATACCTGCAAGTTATGTGTAACGAAAACAATTGTGCGACCCTTCAATAGTTGCTTAATACACTGCTGGTAGATTTGCTGGCCTACGTGTACATCGACCGCAGAAAGAGGGTCATCCAGTAACACTAGATCACACTTGCTGTAAGCGGCTCTTGCTAGAGATATTCTTTGTTTTTGACCTCCGCTTAGGTTAGCTCCTCTTTCCCCAACCTAACAGCAGAGTTAAATAAATGATTAAGTATTGTTGAGATGGTGTATACACAATGTGAATGTGATCTTATACACATTGTGAATGTGATCTTATACACATTGTGAATGTGATCTTATACACATTGTGAATGTGATCTTATACACATTGTGAATGTGATCTTATACACATTGTGAATGTGATCTTATACACATTGTGAATGTGATCTTATACACATTGTGAATGTGATCTTATACACATTGTGAGTGTGATCTTATACACAATGTGAGTGTGAACTTATACACAATGTGAGTGTGATCTTATACACATTGTGGCTACAGTTAAGTATGCGTAAAGTGATTCATCACAATGTGGTTATGGTTAAGTATGCGTAAAATGATTCATCACAATGTGGTTATGGTTAACTCATATGTTATATATCATCTTTTATTTGATCAAATGGTACCATCATTTTAGATGGAAAATCAATAAAGTAATACTCACTTTTTGTGTTTTTATTGATCATTTTTAATATTGATATCAACATTAGGATGGTTCTTATCAATATTGTAATATATCAACATTACTTTTAGCATAATTTTGATGTGTTACAATGTCAATTTTGTGAGTTATTGATAATATTTGGATGTGTAGTATGTGATGTCATTTTTCCTTATATATATTTTCTATAGGGGCCTATGGGTCTATTTTTTGAGTTTCTGAGGCCCGAAAGGAGAGCACAAAGAAAACTACATCTGTTTGATCATATAAAAAGATACAACTGTTTAGAAAGACAAATAGTGAAGGTCAAAATATTTGGGCAGACGAAAAAGACAACAGACTGACAACATTATAACATGAATACGTCATTGGAAAAAATTTCATTTTGCTATTGTGTTTAGTAATTATCATTCTGGCATCTTCAATATTATAATATGATTAAAATAAAAAGCAGTAGAAACATGTAATTCATTGAGGACTATCAACCAACTAGTCCAAGTAGCTTTCATCACTTCCATTTTTCTTGTGCTCATAAGCCTCTTTATGATTGGATGTCCTGAACAGTTGTACACACTTCTCTCCATAACTGCTTGTGAAAGTTAAAATGAACGTTAAAAGAGATGGAAACAATGACCTGGTCTTACCTCAGTGGCATCACCAGCGAGAAAAGTTGAAAAGTCTACATTCAAAGCACAAGTCTCTACGACCTGTTTATATCTGAAATAGATTTTGTAGTTTCCAAATCAATAATAACAATTCAAAGTTTCCAGGATTTATTGGGAAAAAAATAAGAATGTAGTTGGTTTTTCTGTTATTCTCAAACTCCCACCAGATCTCTCTTATAGCAGGACAATGGTTCTACAAGATTTCCAGCAGGATGTAGTCCAGAGAACAGAAATGCATTGTGTCATCATTATTATTTGCACCAATGGCTGAACCCATCCAAATTTTATTACATATTGTAGTTAAAATTTGAACATTGTAGTTAAAATTTGAACATTGTAGTTAAAATTTGAACATTGTAGTTAAAATTTGAACATTGTAGTTAAAATTTGAACATTGTAGTTAAAATTTGAACATTGTAGTTAAAATTTGAAAATTGTAGTTAAAATTTGAACATTGTAATTAAAATTTGAAAATTGTAGTTAAAATTTAAACATTGTAGTTAAAATGTGAACCTAAGAGAAGCAGACTGACCAAATTCAGAAAATGTGTTCTCAAGTCACAAAACAAATTTGTGTCAGCTGAAAGAGGCCAGGTTTAAATATCTCTACTTACCTTTGGATAGTTTCAAAATATGATTGTGACAGAATAACTTATTATAGACTATTAAAACATTTTATTACCCCCACTTCAGCTTCTTCTCAAAACATCTCTGAGCATTGGAGACTTCTTCTTCGTGATATGTAAAAGAAAACTCTTAAGAAATTTTCCCATAACACAACGGAATACAAGCTCTTAATATATATGGCTCGTAATTCCTGGAGGTAGAAACAAATGAACAAAACATTTGTAACGTGAACTCAACTCTCACATATTTAACCTGTGGGATGAACCTTTCTATTGAAGGTGTCAACTAAATCAAGAACAATTTATCTTAACTACAATTATATGAACCATTCTGGGGTTGTAGGACCATCTCATTGTATTTACAGTTGTGTTTGTTTATTTCTGGTTTGTTGTTGTTGCTTGATTTAAGTCCTTATTGAATCATAAAAAGTCCATGTTCTTTTATTTTTTATTATTTATTATTCACATTATTTTTGCTAGTTATTAGTCCTCAGTGACAATAATACTTTATCACTTTTTTAGCTTTGTTATTTCAGCAGTCTCCACCTTGTCAGATGTCCTCTCACAGTTTAGTTATTATTTATATGAACCATGTGTTCTTTATTTCAATACCTGCGAAGTATGAATTTGTACTATTTTTTTCTTAGGTCAGGTAGCCATCATCATCACAAGGTGCCAGGTAGTGCACTTTGTAATTTTGGTTCTTTCAGAAATAGCTCCAGGTTATACCCACTAAATCCCATTCCAACATGACGTCGGGTAATTTTAATCTTGTAGCTGGAGAGTAGCCACCACACACTCAACTCTCTTGAGGTGCCACTTACAGTATGCATTCAAGTTTCTTTGTTCCACTTTGAAACACATGGGAAAATGTTATTCAATAACCAAACATGAATGCACATATAGATATATCCATCAAATTTACCCACTTTGGTAGTCATTCACTTACCTATCTGCTTCATAGCCATGACCAAACACAATGTTGTCCCGAAGAGTATCATTAGTAACCCATGCCTGCTGGGGTACATAAGCCACTCGACCAGCCACAGCAACTGTTCCTGAGGAAACATCCATCTGAAAATAAATAAATAGTCTATGTTATTTTCAAAATACATGAAATATTTACTCCATTTCTTTTGTGTGTCATGTATTTTACTGGTTGCAAACTGCTAGAACTTTATTATTTTTTCTTATCGAGCAAAATTTAGGCACTTGACATTCATTCTAATGGCATGCAGTGATATATGCACTTGACATTCATTCTAATGACATGTAGTGATATCTGCACTTGACATTCATTCTAATGACATATAGTGATATCTGCACTTGACATTCATTCTAATGACATGTAGTGATATCTGCACTTGACATTCATTTTAATGGCATGCAGTGATATCTGCACTTGACATTCATTCTAATGACCTGCAGTGATATCTGCACTTGACATTCATTCTAATGACATGTAGTGATATCTGCACTTGACATTCATTTTAATGGCATGCAGTGATATCTGCACTTGACATTCATTCTAATGACATGCAGTGATATCTGCAATTGACATTCATTCTAATGACATGTAGTGATATCTGCACTTGACATTCATTTTAATGGCATGCAGTGATATCTGCAATTGACATTCATTCTAATGACATACAGTGATATCTGCACTTGACATTCATTCTAATGACATGCAGTGATATCTACACTTGATATTCATTCTAATGACATGCAGTGATATCTGCACTTGACATTCATTCTAATGACATACAATGATATCTACATTTGACATTCATTCTAATGACAAGTGCATCTATTTTAATGAATAGATGCAAATAAATGGAGACATAGCACATTTCCATTCTCTGGACAATATCCTGCCAGAAATAAGCAAGACCTATTGTCCTGATACAAAAGAGATCTTTTGGTAGTGTGAGAATTAATGCTGAAAAAGAAGAAAAAACAGCCACATAGAATTATCAATGCAATGTTACATACCCTTCCTAAAATGGCACTGATCAGAGAACTTTTGCCACTGCCAACACTTCCACATACACCAATGAGATGACCCTGAAGTATAAAAACAAATAAAAAAAGAAACATAAGCTTACATATGATACTCTTGAGGGCAACTAAATTTACTTCAAAATACTCTCAGCAAAACCATAGATGCTTATCTTCCCCAGAAGATGTCAAAGTGTCAATCTTCCCTAGCAGACATCACAGCATCAATCTTCCAAAGCACACATCACTGTCAATCTTCCCCAGCAGACATCAGTGTCAATCTTCTCCAGGAGACATCAGAATGTCAATCTTCTCCAGCAGACATCAGAGTGTCAATCTTTCCCAGCAGACATCAGAATGTCAATCTTCTCCAGCAGACATCAAAGTGTCAATCTTTCCCAGCAGACATCAGAATGTCAATCTTCTCCAGCAGACATCAAAATGTCAATCTTCTCCAGCAGACATCAGAGTGTCAATCTTCCCCAGTAGACATCAGAGTGTCAATCTTCTCCAGCAGACATCAAAGTGTCAATCTTTCCCAGCAGACATCAGAGTGTCAATCTTCCCCAGTAGACATCAGAGTGTCAATCTTCTCCAGCAGACATTAAAGTGTCAATCTTCCCCAGCAGACATCATAGTGTCAATCTTCCCCAGCAGACATTCGAGTGTCAATCTTCCCCAGCAGACATCATAGTGTCAATCTTTCCCAGCAGACATCAGAATGTCAATCTTCTCCAGCAGACATCAAAGTGTCAATCTTTCCCAGCAGACATCAGAATGTCAATCTTCTCCAGCAGACATCAAAATGTCAATCTTCTCCAGCAGACATCAGAGTGTCAATCTTCCCCAGTAGACATCAGAGTGTCAATCTTCTCCAGCAGACATCAAAGTGTCAATCTTTCCCAGCAGACATCAGAGTGTCAATCTTCCCCAGTAGACATCAGAGTGTCAATCTTCTCCAGCAGACATTAAAGTGTCAATCTTCCCCAGCAGACATCATAGTGTCAATCTTCCCCAGTAGACATCAGAGTGTCAATCTTCTTCAGCAGACATCAGAATGTCAATCTTCTTCAGCAGACATCAGAATGTCAATCTTCTCCAGCAGACATCAGAGTGTCAATCTTCCCGAGTAAACATCAAAGCGTTCCATATATGCTCAATCTTCTCCAGCAGACATTAAAGTGTACACATGTTGATTATTCCTATAGCTTAGTAGTTAAACAATTTTCAAATTCTATCTTATTGCTGGCAAGTTCCTCTTCTGTCATTCTTGATGCCTGATACCAATCTTAATCACAGTTCAGACAAGTTGTTCTCAACCTGGTAAATTTGAGCACACTATTGCTCTTGTATGTACATGTTCTCTTGCTATGTGAGTTAAAAAGCGCTCACAACACTAATTGTTACATATGAGCAGTGCTCACAGCACTAATTGTTACATATGAGCAGTGCTCACTGTCTTAAAAAAAGGTTAAAAACTCCTGATGTAGAAGTTTTATAAGGTGAATGTCCTCAGTAGGATAATAATTTCTATACTTGATTCACTTCAACAACTTGTATGATTTCAATCTCTGGTCTCATTTGTCAGAACTACTGTGCATGTCTATTATTTATATTAAATAAGACTAACTGTTTGTCAACACTTTGGTTAGGTCAGGAGTCAATGGCATTTTCATGAATCACATTAATAGTGGCTTGAACTCAGGAGTTATGAGAAGAGATTCCAGTGTCAAACTTCAATGCCTGGGAAAATCTCTAGCACTGCCTTGCTTTGTGGAAGAGTAATACTAGTGATGAATCAACTTAGGAAGAACTAAAATCATATTTTTGATGAATCATATTAAGAAGACAAAGTCACATCTTTGATGAATCACCTTCTGAAGAGCTAAAATCAAATAATGTATGAATCACCTTCTGAAGAGTTAAAATCAAATAATTAATGAATCACCTTCTGAAGAGTTAAAATAAAAAAATTGATGAATCACCTTCTGAAGAGTTAAAATCAAATAATTGATGAATCACATTCAGAATAGTTAAAATCAGATAATTGATAAGCAAATTTCAGAATAGTTTTTTTGTCTTTTTCTCAAACTCCCAACAGATATCTTTTGTAGCAGAATGTTCCTACTAGATTTTCAGCATGATGCAGTCCACAGAACTGAAATGTGCTGTGAGCTGTTTTATTTGTACCAATAGCCTGATACATCCAACATCAATGTTAGTAACTAATACATTCAGTGCTTTTACCATTTCCACTGAATGGTTGATACTTGTAGCCATTTCACTAGAAGTAGGCCAGCAATATGAGAGAAATGGTTCTCAAACTTACACACTGTAGCCATATCACTAGAAGTAGGCCAGCAATATGAGAGAAATGGTTCTCACACTTACACACTGTAGTCATTTCACTAGAAGTAGGCCAGCAACATGAGAGAAATGGTTCTCACACTTACACACTGTAGCCATATCACTAGACGTAGGCCAGCAATAAGAGAGAAATGGTTCTCACACTTACAAACTGTAGCCATATCACTAGAAGTAGGCCAGCAATATGAGAGAAATGGTTCTCACACTTACACACTGGTCACCATGCTCACAGCTAACTAGTGTCCAGCATACCTGGAATTTTTTTTCTGGCCTGCATCAATATCGAAGTAGTTACAAACACCTACAGGAATATGAATAGTTAAAGTCAGACCTGTGATGCCTCATCTTAGACTGTGTTAGTCTGATAAGTGAGGATTACTTTAGAAGAGTTACAATCAAATCAATGAAGATTTACCTTTGAAGAGTTAGTCAGATCAGTGAAGCTTTATCTTAAAACATGTTAGTCAAATCAATGACGATTTAACTTAGAAGAGTTAATCAGATCAGGGACGATTTACCTTTCAAGAGTTGCAGTCAGATCAGTGAAGATTTACAGTGGAAGTTACGGTCAGATCAGTGAAGATTTACAGTGAAAGTTACAGTCAGATCAGTAAAGATTTACAGTGAAAGTTACAGTCAGATCAGGGAAGGTTTAACTTAGAAGAGTTAGAATAATTAATATTTACTTTAGAAGAGTTAGTCAGATCCATGAAGATTTACCTCTGAAGAGTTAGTCAGATCCATGAAGATTTATCTTAGAAAAGTTACAGTTCGATCAGTGAAGATTTACCTTAGGAATAGTTAAAGTCAGATTTCTCAAAGTTGGTCCTACAAATATTTGTTCACTTCCGTCTGTCAAATGGTTCTCACTCAACGTCTGCTCTTCTTCCGACAACCCTTCCTGTATCTTTTTCTTCTTATGCTTGACTTTTCCATTAGTTCCTAGAAACAGATATTAATAGTTTTTCATTGCACATTCAACTAAGATAACATTTACTGCAACCATATTGCTCTTATATGGTAACAAGCACTCACTGGTCAAAAACAAAAACTTACACCCATATTATTCAACTTATCACATGATTACAATACAGTGTGGCATAAGGCCTATTGCTAAAAGTCCTTCAAGCGGGAGTCACACACAATATATTGTCTTGGATTTAAAATCAGTTGTACAGCAACAGTACAATTAAAAAAACATCTCAGAGGAATATTTAAATTAAGAGGGGTCCCCCAAGGAAGCATACTGGTGCCTACTCATAATCTACATAAATTACATGAATATGTTCTGCAATAACATTTTGAACAATCTGTACACTGATGGGTTTGCAGTCTAGAATTCTACAGACTCCATCTCAACACTGATGGGTTTTCAGTCTGGAATTCTACAGACTCCATCTCAACAGCTGCCTGTTCTCTACAGAGGAAAATCTGGGTTTAAAAATAAATTATCTGAAAACTATGACATGACAACCATATTTTCTCTTACAACATCCAAAAACATTCTTATAAAAATAAATATCAAATTTGTAGGTCCCTACCCCAAACTTATTCATCAATACCTCAGCTACATTCAACACCAGACTCACTTGGAGATCAAACATAAAAAATATTTTAACTTAAGCTTTTTCAAAAGCTTGCTGTGATGAAAAAGCTAGTTGGCCCATCCCTGGGCATAAACTTAAAAAAACATTACACAACAACAATATTAACCCCTAGGGATAATACATCATTAGTTTCCCACTATCTTTCTTTACTTATAACTCTTGTATAATCCAAAGAAGGAAAGACCCCCCCCTTCCCCCCTCACTTTAATGATGAAGTTTCAGAAACCTTTATCTTATAATCCTACATGGTAATAGGCCCTATTTGATAATTTATAATCCATCATATAAATAAATATATTTTTCTGAAGTCACATCTATTCACAATAACTACCATTATTCATCTCCTTTTTCACACGACCAATGCTCCATGTGAAGAAAGCATTTGACATCTCCACAGCTGAAGAGTTGTTGGAAGTCTTCTGAGGATAATTCTCCATTTCCTCCATAACAAGTATTTCCTAGAAGACAATAACAACAACATTGCAACATGATAATTAATTATTATTTGCTCACAAAATCAACATTACAGTCTTAGTAGTCACACAATTTACATAGCAGTTCTAGTAATCACAGAATTTACATAGCAGTTCTAGTAATCACAGAATTTACATAGCAGTTCTAGTAATCACATAATTTACATAGCAGTTCTAGTAAACACATAATTTATATAGCAGTTCTAGTAATCACATAATTTATATAGCAGTTCTAGTAATCACAGAATTTACATAGCAGTTCTAGTAGTCACAGAATTTACATAGCAGTTCTAGTAATCACAGAATTTACATAGCAGTTCTAGTAATCACAGAATTTACATAGCAGTTCTAGTAGTCACAGAATTTACATAGCAGTTCTATTTGTCACATAATTAATTTCACTGCAGTTCTAGCAGTGAGAGGCACTAACCCTTAGAACCTGACATCCATAAATTATGGGATTTGCACTAAATACAGCTACCCCTAGATACCAATTTTTCAGTATTTCAACTTCACAGAAAATTATCTCATATTAATTATTATTAATAAATCAATTTACACATTTTACTGACGTCTTGATGTATTCATTGTATTTGGGGATAGTTGCTGCACAAAATAGCATACACATGTATTTCCGACTTCCAATATTTGTTCAATGATCATGCACTTTTTTTTATTTAATCAGATGATGATGTAATCCCTTTAGCTGTGAGCAGGTAGCTCTTGACAACACACAGCCATCCTGACAAAAGCACAGGTTCTTCTCAGCTGTTTAACTGAGGAGGTACCAGGACTCAAATGTTATCTCAAAAGCATGGTTGTATAATGTAAGGCAGATTCATGGATGCATGTTTAGTCCCCAAAGGAAAAAATTACAGTGCACCAGTATACCAGGATTATGTCCTGCCAGGAGCACAGCACAAACTTCTGAGCCAACTATCTCATCATTTTTCTGTCAATTTGTTGAACCATTAGCACTGATGGCACATCTAGCATTCCTAATGACGTACAAGTCTGCCATAAAAGAACAAATTTGCAATGTCCACTAGCCAGAATCTCTTTGTTATCCATGGGGATAATTTTATAGAACACAAAAGTAATAAATTGAGACAAGATGTGATTATCATTGTTTCACAACTGACAGCCTACCGCAATCTTCCTTAGTCGTCTCCTAAGACATGCATGGAGAGAAGAAAGTGGCCTTATTCTTTGCATTTTGAACTAGAATTCCATTTCCCAGTTGCCACACAGTAATTAAAAAAGAAAATATAAAATATAAAAATAACGTAACTATTTCTACACTGATAAACCAAGAAGATTTATTACCTGCAATCTCCTGGTTGTAACCACCATCTCAGACAAAGATTTCAGGGCAAAAGGAATGGTCATCATTGATGATTGTATGGTGTTCAGTAGTGAGACAAAAGTGAATGCCTATAGAGTAGAGACCAGATTAACCATTTTAAGTTCATTATTCATTACTTTTATGTATATTAGTGCTGAGGAATCCCTTTATAACCAACTTGGTCTGGACCAACAAAATATGTATGTAATAACAGAAATTCACTATAGGCCTATATATTACAAGCAATTTAGAACAAATATAATTGGGGATTTTGAAAATTGTTGTTATATAGAGAAATATGTTATAAAAGAATGCACTGTAGAGGGATTCCACTGTGCTGTCTTTATATATAATTCAGATTTGAAAATAAATAGTGCAAAAAGAAATTGTGAATCTTGATTACCTTTTTATTTCTGATAGTTTTTATTAAAATAATAATACTAAGACCCATTACCCATCAGGGTTTATAGGGCGTTGACATTGGAGTCGGATGTGTTGATGATTTGCAGTGATGAAATATCTAGCACTCTCCATCACCTAGAAGTCTGCCACATTGGAGTCAGATGTGTTGATGATTTGCAGTGATGAAATATCTAGCACTCTCCATCACCTAGAAGTCTGCCACATTGGAGTCAGATGTGTTGATGATTTGCAGTGATGAAATATCTAGCACTCTCCATCACCTAGAAGTCTGCCACATTGGAGTCAGATGTGTTGATGATTTGCAGTGATGGAATATCTAGCACTCCTCATCACCTAGAAGTCTGCCACATTGGAGTTGGATGTGTTGATGATTTGCAGTGATGAAATATCTAGCACTCCCCATCACCTAGAAGTCTACCACAAAAAGACAAAGGGGGAATGCCTGATGGTCTGTGTCTCTTCATCATCCATTGGGATTATTTGATAGAAGACAAAAGTAAGAATTTGAGACAAAATGTGCCAATGATTATTTGATAGAAGACAAAAGTAAAAATTTGAGACAAAATGTGACAATGATTATTTGATAGAAGACAAAAGTAAGAATTTGAGCGATTTTTTTGGACAGATAAATAGTTGTCAGTCTATCCCCCAACATTCCTTAGTTGCTTCCTACAACATGCATGGGAAGAAGACAGTTGTCTTATTCTCTGAACCCTGAACTAGATAGAAGTCCAGGCAACATCAGAAATAAACAGTCCACATTTATTGGCCATTTTATGAGAAGATGAGCTTTGGAATGCAATGCAACAATAGGTAAAATTGAAAGAAAAATCTGGAAAATAGAGAAGATACTGGATAGTTTGACATCACGGCATGGCAGAAAGTCAGTAGTAGAGCTGATCTAATTGACATCACGGCATGGCAGAAAGTCAGTAGTAGAGCTGATCTACAATACTGCATATAGAATGTTGTGGAGATCAATGATCGCTTACACCACCAAGCACAGAACATAATGATGATGATCTCTTTTTAGCTGATAACACTATGATTTATATATACCAACTAAGCTGGTAGATAGGTAAAACCTCCATTTCTATTGTGGGACAATACATTATTACTTTCTGAAATAGGGTTAAAACATGTATTTACATAAAACACATCTAGACTACTACAATGAGTTTTTCTACACACAAGTATTTTTATATTAATTCTCTACATAAAATTTGTTTATGCCCAATAGGGATCATCCTGCATTATGTTTATTACTAACATCTCACAAATTTAGTACTGACATCTCATAAATTTAGTACTGACATCTCACAAATTTAGTACTAACATCTCACAAATTTAGTACTGACATCTTATAAATTTAGTAATGACATCTTATAAATTTAGTACTGACATCTTACAAATTTAGTACTGACATCTTACAAATTTAGTACTGACATCTCACAAATTTAGTACTGACATCTTATAAATTAAGTACTGACATCTCATAAATTTAGTACTGACATCTTATAAATTTAGTACTGACATCTTACAAATTTAGTACGGACATCTTATAAATTTAGTACTGACATCATACAAATTTAGTACTGACATCATACAAATTTAGTACTGACATCATACAAATTTAGTACTGACATCATACAAATTTAGTACTGACATCTCATAAATTTAGTACTGACATCTTATAAATTTAGTACTGACATCATACAAATTTAGTACTGACATCATACAAATTGAGTACTGACATCTTATAAATTTAGTACTATATCTCATAAATTTAGTACTGACATCATACAAATTTAGTACTGACATCTCATAAATTTAGTACTGACATCTTATAAATTTAGTACTGACATCATACAAATTTAGTACTGACATCATACAAATTGAGTACTGACATTATACAAATTTAGTACTGAAATCTCATAAATTTAGTACTGACATCTTATAAATTTAGTACTGACATCTTACAAATTTAGTACTGACATCTTATAAATTTAGTACGGACATCTTATAAATTTAGTACTATATCTCATAAATTTAGTACTAGCATCTATAAATTTAGTAAAATTTATCAATGAGGTCTTACTCTTCAGTGTTCACTCAAATAATCAACAAGAATATGTGTATGATTATAGCAGGTGAGTGTGAAGTTTTACATAAAAAGCTACATTATTTGCACCTTTTGGCCCAGCACATCTGTTTTTTGGCATAATCATAGGAACTACATGTTCAAATGCAAGCACTTATGGAAATGTTCCTTATGCCATGATGCTGTTTACTAATCAAGAAGCATGAATTTAAACTTGGACAGTACCCACTCTGAGTAGAAGGCTCCTTCAATAGGTATTGCACTAAGCTGAAAACTGAAGCCTCATGGGTATGAAAGAAAGCTAGGAGGAACCTCCTCACTGCACATAGGAAGTAAGAGCTAATCACTCACAATCTCTGGGGGTTCATAAAGAAGAAGAAGAACTTGGTCCATTCAGGATATACCATCGCCTTTAAGCTTTGTGTCAACATGTTCTCCAAGTTTGGCAAAACTGCATTCCTAAGACAGTTGTGATTTAAGCCAAGACATCTAATGTGTGTATTCTTAAGTCACTATAAATATGTATCAGTAGATTTAAAATATAATAGAACATACAAATTGCAAAAATATGTAACTCTGTCACATCTGAAGCAACCTTGTTTATGTTTTTGTGTTTAATATGTTTATAAGTAGAATTAACTGGTCCTTGTTGTACTGAGGCCTGCTGGCATATACTAATGTTAAATGTTTGTGGTATGTAAATTACATATTCATAGTACATTTAGAATATAGGCCTACATGTTAGAAGTCTTTTCACATCTTTTTTAAGGATGAGGTGTGGTCAAATACAGAAGATGCGTTAACTCAAGTAGCTAGGTGCCATCTGAGCAGACCTGGTTCAGATCCCATTTGCTGTCTTATGATTTTTCAAGGACCACATACATTAAAACAAGCACAGACCATTAAGCCTTCATGTTGCAAGCACCATTAGTCTTTAGTTTGTCCATATTATTTATGCTATTCACATTAGCTTCATTATTAATATTTGTTTATTACATGTTCTTCTAATAACACATCTTACCTATAACTCCACTTTTACGCCCAAGTATCCTTTTTCAGCTGGATAGATATGGGAATTGACCATGCTCAGATTTTAATGCTATAAATAAGTGCTAAAAAAGGCTATGCTGGTCCAGTGGTTAATCTACTGGCATCTTGACATAGTTCCTCTATGTGAACTTCACATAGAAAAGTTAATTCATTCACTGTCAATAATTCGCTATCATAATACTATTTTCTCTTCTTTCTCACTCTCCAGTCAAAGTCAGATGTTCGCTTGAATTTCATCAAAGAATTGGTCTGTGATAACACGCTTTGAGACAGGGCTTTAAACTTGTCTGCCAAAGCTGTTTTAGATGGCCATAGTTTTCTTTTTGTGTGGTCATACAGTGGGCAATTCTGTAAATCTATAATCTGATTTCTGTGATACTAGGGACTACTACAAAATGTATGTGTCACACCAATTGCATTAATAAAGGCTGATAGTCATGATTAAGTCTGTATAAGATAATAACAGTATTCTGGGGGACTTTCTTGAACAATGGATGAACATTAACTATAGTTACCTCAGTGGCAGTCAAGTCATTTCCAGTTGCAACATGAGCAATGAAAGTCACGCAGCTTGCAAAGATAGGGACCATCATAGATGACCCTATACTGACACTTTGAGCAAACACACACTTTTCTAACACTGCTTTCTCATCAGATCTCAGGTCTGAAACAAATAACATTTAATTAACAGTTTGTACACAAGAGCAGTGGCTATGATTACAAAACATGAGAATCACAGTGAGAACAACCAAAAATTAACCCCTAAAATTTAATGTTAATTTTTCACAGATAGTATAATATTAACCCTTTAGCTGCTACATTGTTCTCAGTAATTGATTCCAGTTTTCTTAAATTCTTTCTATATTGACCTTCCCCCTGTGTTATTCCATTTCCTGCCCTACAAAAATAAGAGCTTCCACATTATTGGCTTTTCATTGATACCAGAAAATATATACTACATGAGTGGGATGTGTGATGCATATATATACTACATAAGTGGGATGTGTGATGCATATATATACTACATGAGTGGGATGTGTGATGCATATATATGCTACATGAGTGGGATGTGTGATACATATTGGTACTTGATGATTTGAGAGAAATCAGTTTTAGTAATGAGGGGATAGAAAAACAAATCCAGTGAACCCCAGTCTTTAGTAGTCCATAGCAGATAAATTGTTAAGAATAGAGAAATAAAAAATTAAATTTAATTTTGATGGTCAAATAGCACTGTACCTAAAGTATTGCATTTAGCAACCATGAGTTCAGAAGTTAAAACTCCAGTACAGTTGACTCTCCAGTTAGGCTGCTGAGATGGCACCCAAGTTTCTGAGTTACATCAAACTTTATGAAAATACCCTAAGACTGCTACATTCAGCAAATTTAAATGCAGCAACATTGATTTTTATTTTATTTTTAAAGAATATATATATATATATATGAACTGCCTAAGAATTCCCCATCAGTCACTATATTGGATGCCACCTGGAGTAAGAAGAAGAGGAAGAGGGAGACCTAGAGAAACTGTACAAAGAACCATTAATAGAGAAGGCATGTCAATGAACCTAAACAACACGCAAGAATTAAAAAACCTGGCAACACAAAGACAGAAATCGAAAGCTATGGTTTCTGCCCTATGCGTCGCCTATGGCCCTGGAGGAACATAACATAACACACACACACATATATATATATATATATATATATATATATATATATATATATATATATATATATATATATATATATATATATATATATATATATATATATATATTTCTTAGCACATGTACATATGCATTTGTTAACAAAAGTATATATGTAACTAGCAATTCACCGGTACTTAACTTAGAATCAAATTATTTATACTTTATTTCATATCACATACCAGTTATTGGTTTGGCAAAAGAGATCTCCCAGGCATACATTTTAATCAGCTTGATGTATGAAAGTAGTTCATTCATTAATCCAACCTGACAACACAAAAACAAGTTGATTTACTACAAATATAATAAATTTGTTCTATTCTTATCAATCAATCAAGTGCCATGCCGAGTGCTGTAGGCTATCATGCTTTTCCACAACTATCTGTTTCTTGTGTTGTTAATAAGTTGAGTTGGGGACATCTTTTTGTGTTACAGTGACAACCCTTCCAGAATTTTCTCTCTGTGTCTTCTGTCTCCTATCATCTTGATCTTTCCATCGGTTACTAAATGTTCAAGTTTTACTTTCCTCATCACATGCCCTAAAAATCTTGATTGTCTGCTTCTAATTTTTGCTATAATTTTATCTTTTTTACTCCAGCATCTCTGAGAACATTAGTTTTATCTGCTGTCCATGGAGTTTTCATCATTCTTCTTAAAAACCACATCTTAGTTGCCTCCACCTTATCTTTGGCATTTTTGTTTACAGTCCATGCTACACTTCCATAAAGAACGATTGTCTCAATATAACATCCTAACACTAACTCATGCATGCACTGAAATTACTCAAATGTATAGAATGTTTCTCATTTTTTTAAATGTTGATTTGGTTGTGCTATCCTGTTCTTGATGAAGAATAGAAAAGTTGTATCCAGTTATGCCCCTGTATACAGTAGGCCTGTGTGATTTGAAGAAATATTTTTTAAATCAAAATCAAACACATAGAATAGATGTGAATTGTGTTTCACATGTGCCAAAGACTTTTATCTGTGTAGGCCACGGTTCTAAAAATTGAATAAAAAATTAAGCCAACATCAGATTCTGGGATTGAACACCAAAAACATAAAATGTATGCAACAGACTCATGCTGCTATCAACTGAGCTGAGACAGGCGATATGAGTTGTAAAATTGACTTCTTATACACAAACTTTGCAGTATTTTCATTACAATTGCTACTTGAGGAATTAAATACTTGATTGATTTGAATTTAAGAATACAACAGACATGCAGATATAACCAGTATTATATGATTTGCTCATAGACAGATATATAGGCCTACACAGCATCACCAAAAAGCAAGGAGAAAGAATTATGAACCTGTTAAAACAGAATAAACATCAATTGAAAGCAATATTAATTTCTACCATTTAGTAGACCCATAAATATTTATTTCCATTTGTTTGACCTTTGTGCATGGGTCAGTCCGAGATAATAAAGTTAACCAATCATATCAATGGTCTACGTTTCCAGACCACTTTTAAGATTTCTCATATAGAGTATGGGCGAGATTATTACTTGGTTCCTAATTAATCGCCATACCAAATTTTATTGGAATCGATGAAGTCATTGAGATTTCTATACCAAGTGACACAAACATAGAGGTTAACGGTGGCATAACGTAATCACACTCCCAGCGGAAATCGCACGGATATCCGTGATGGTTACAATGGAGCGAACGAAAAACAAACAAACAAACAACATAGAGGTATGGAGATAGTCATTTATAGGCCTATAGGCCCTATAGATATATTTTGTAGCTCCCACATTATGTTGGAGTGCTTGTTTACTGAAGTGATTAGGGTACATGCTTTCCTAGATTGCTCTATTTTTTGTTTAGAAAGTTAAACATGCCAAATTGTAGCACTGCAGCACAGTAGGTCTATAGGCCTATATTTAACTTTTTCTACATGGCTTAGATTTTAAGTTAACCTGCTGTGTGTGTTTACACAAACAAATGATTTAATTACTATGCCACAAAGATCATTTACAATTTTCAAGAAACAACAGACAATTTAGAACAAATACAGAAAAAAAAATGCTGGATATTATTTGCATCTTTTTAAAGTCTGGCAACACGATAAAAATATGGTTTACCATCCCATATTCTTGTACATATGCTCAAAGATCTATTAAAGATGGGCAAAACTTCATTACTCTGTTTTCTAATTTTGTTTGTTGGATTATAGTTTTTACCTATTGTCAATTATGGACAGGGAATGCCTTCTGACATTTATAGGCCCTGTAGCCTAAAGTTTATAGACCTACGAATTTTCTTCAATATAACCATTTAGATTAGCATGAAAATTGTGTATAACAATATATCTCATGCCCATAGGCCAATTTATCAATGAATCAAACAAATTAAACTTACCCTTCTATCTGTGATTTTTATGCTGCGTTCTCTGAAAGTTTGTGATTTTTTTGCCATCACCATCTGAAATTTGTAACCAAAATCAGATGAAAGAAAAATATTTAGAAGAAAATTGAAAAGGCATTGAGGATTGATTTTATTGTACTGGAGTTACCCCATATGATATTCTGTCCACTCAGGGAAGCAGCACACTGCTCAATGATATTACCACTAATAGCATGTAATTAAGTAGCATCAACAATAATTTTCGATAAGCCACAAAATAATACGTGTATTACAATAGTGCTATAGTGTCAATAATAGGCCTATATCTAAAATATTTTAAATGTTTATTTTTAAACTACCACTGGATCTATTTTGTAGCAAGACAATTGTACTACTAAATTTTAACATTCTCCACACCATTAGAGTGAATATAAAACCCACATGTGGTTGTACTCTGCTGAATGCAGTTGTAGCAGAATTGTGAATCACTAAGGAATTTATTGTGATAAAGTTTAATTAAATTTGGCTTTTTCTTTTGGGAAAAATAAGAGTGGCAAGCAAATCTAGCTTTCTTTTCCACAACGCAAAAACACCCAGAAAATTATAAAAATGTGAAAGTTGAATAGTAAAAGCACATCAAGTTGAAATAAAGCAATTTTAAACTAAATTATTGTTGATTGTTTTTTCTAATAATTAGGAATTCTTGGAAATTACATTTATTTTTAAAGATGATATTATGGAACATGTTAGTTTCCTTATGAAATGACAACGCAACAATAGGTATGGACATCATGCATTTACATCATGTTTTATTTCATGAAGTGAGATAAAGAGCCGAGCAGCACAAGCCAAATCAGAATTCCAAAAAATGAGAACCATTTTTTGCAATGGAAGTCTATCAATGCAGACCCGAATTCGGGTGCTGAGATGTTATATCGAACTGATTCTTTTTTATGGATGTGAAGCATGGACTATAAACAAGAAAATTCAAAGTAAATTGGAGGCTATTGAAATGTGGTTTCTGAGAAAAATGATGAAAATACCATGGACAGCCAAGAAAACGAATGCAGAGGTTCTCATTGATGCTGGCGTAAAAAGATCAATCATATCAAACATTAGAGGCAGACAGTCAAGGTTTCTAGGGCATGTGCTGAGAAGAACACAGCTTGAACACTTAATAACCACTGGAAAGATCAAAGGGAGAAGAGATAGAGGTCGACAAAGAGAAAAGTTACTAGATGGCTTGTATCGTGGCACGGTAGAAGCTCACCAACCGAGCTTATTGACAAGACAAGAGACAGAGAGTCATGGAGAAACATGATCGTCTACACCAGTCGGCATGGCACTTGATTGATTGATTGATTGAGTAAAGAAATATTCTTAGAATCTAATCAAGATTAGATCAAAGGTTAATGACATCTAAGTATTTTATTTTGGTTAGTTTGGTTATGAAATAATTTTATAAATTTAATTAGAAATAAGATAAGCATAGGAGTTTGTTGAAAAACTAAATTAGTCGGACAAGAACATGCGTTGGTCATTTTAAAAAATATTTTTTTTTAAATATTTGCATTGATCATCATCAGGTGCTGTGCTGGCTGGTGTAGGCAATCATAAGTCTCCACAGCTCTCTATCACTAGTGCTATGTATTAGGCTCGTTGCCATGATAGATTGTTAAATTGTTCAATATTTTCTCACATTGTCACCCTCTGTTTCTCTTGCCTTCAGTTTTTACCTGTTTTAACTATGTTCTCCAAACCTTCCTGTCTCATAAAGTGGCCAAAAAATGAAGATTATTTTTACCTTATATTATTGATCTCTATGCTATATTTTTAAAAAATCTGGGTTGTGATTTCTCGTCTGAGATGACAGCCCCTCCAGTCATCCCAGCTGTAAATAGGTACCTGATGCATGAGTTTAGGGAAGGTAAATATAGCAAAGAAGGAAGCTGGCCACCCCACCTAATTGTTGCCGTGGCTTAGTATATGAAGAGTTATCTTCATCCCTGACACCAGGTTGCTGCTATTACTACCTACCTTTACTCAAACAAACATTTTCTAAGAATCTCTCATTCCAGCCATAAATAGGCCTAATCAACATAAAGTTACTTACAGCAAAAGGGTAAAAGCCAATCAAGATCACAAAACTGACCAATGTCCAGGGTCCCAAGTAAAAAACACTATACACACAGCCCATGATCAAAATCATTGGACCTCCGATAATGAATGGGCCCATGATGATACCATCCCATATTCTCTGACCGTCATTACTGATAAAATTCACAATCTGTAAGGGAAAAATCATGTGAAAAAAATCAATACATCAATAGTCAAACTATATTTCTTGCTATTTTTATTTAGTTGCCCTATTTACATAAAGATGTATTACTTTTGTTATATTGTGTACAGAAACTTCTATTAGTTTTGTTGTATTGTGAAGAAACTTCAATTACTTTTGTTGTAGGCCTATAGTGTACAGTCACTTCTAATACTTTTATTATATAGAGTAACTTCCATTACTTTGTATAGTGTACAGAATTTCCATTATTTTTGTTATATTGTGTTGGCTACATAAACTTTTGTTACTTTAGGTGTAGGCATTGCAGTGTGTGCATAGGCCTATATTAATATCCATTACTCTAGTCTAGCTGTAAGCCCTATAATGTATAACATGTCAACTACTAGGTCTTTAGTTTTCAGTGTTACAGTAGGCCTAGGCCTATAAGGCCTACCATAGGCCCTATAGAAGTTAACACTGTACAGCAGGAGTAGCAGATCTTTTGAGATTTCTACCTTCAATGTGCACTAAGTGTACAGAATGTTGTTGCTTTATTTCAACCTCTATGAATGGACCAACAGTGTAAAGAAACTTCTGTCAAGTTTACTTTAATCACTGCCTGCATAAATTGACCTACACTTCAGCATCTTGTATAGCAACCTATCTACTGTGCAAATAAACAATTGTGTAGGCCTATGCAAATTATGTAACCCTCTATTAACTCTTTATATCCACCGAGCCGCTAATATCTACATTTTGGAGACCCACTATGCCAAAAAGCCGCTCAAATCTACATTTTAATATGAATTTACTATCGTGTTCGGCATAGCAGGAAAACCGCACGGAGACAAAGAGTTAAATCATTTAAGATTTTTCATGACAAAACATGATCAGGCCTACTGAATATTTCAAGTTTATTAGGCTCAGCTATGCTTAACAGACTTATATAAACAAAAATTACATTTTTATAGGGTCTATTAATGTTTAAGGGCATGGTACCTTTTTCTCTATAATGTAATTTTTATAGGGAAATGAGTTTATTTTTACAAAAACGGAATGCAGAAATGAACTAAAGTGGTATCAATACTGAATATTTCATTTTAGGAAACTAACTAAAGTCAAACTAAATAGGACAGATAGGCGTAGGCTATAGTCTACCTTGTACAAATACATAAACATTTTTTATTTACACAATTTTGTGGAGGAAAATTGCTTTAACAAATTCTAATGCATGCAGAAAATCATACAAATCAGGTATCATCTTGGAAATTTCAAGGATAGGCCTACATCTAAAAAACATTCCGCTTTAGAAATAGCCGTTAAAATTGTGATCACAAAAATAATGAAGTGTAGGCATAATAATTGATGACAATAATTGATGACAATAACAGCACAGACTCACATCTCCTACTGTCTTATCTTTCATTGTCTTCAAGTGGACAACTTTTCTGTACAGTAAGGCCAGAGAGCCATATTTTATCCGAACAGCTAGTCATTGAGAAAGGAAAAAAATATTGTACAATTAATACAATATTAATAAATATTTCAGAAACATTCTATACAATGGAGTAATATCAATGCATACATGTGTTCGAGTGCTAGGATGCTATATTGAGCTAATCCTTCTTTATGGAAGTGTAACATACCTAAACAAAAGTGCCCAAGATAAGCTGGAGGTAACTGAGATGTGGTTTTTAAGAAGAATGATGAAAATTCCATTGACAGTCAAGAAAACTAATAGGCCTAATGTAGAAGTTCTCAGAGATGCTGGAGTAAAATGACAAATTATAGCGAAAATTAGAAACAGACAATTAAGATTTTTAGGGCATGTGATGAGGAAAGTAAAACTTGAATATTTAGTGACCAATGGAAAGATCAAAGGGAGAAGAGATAGAGGAAGACAATGAGGGAAATTTCTGGGTGGGTTGTCACTGTGACATAAAAAGAAATCACCAACTGAATTTATTAACAACACAAGAGACAGAGAGTTGTGGAGAAACGTGATCACCTACCTCACTTGGCATGACACCTGATTGATTGATTGATTGATAGAATAAATATATCACTGACATTGTCTGGCTCTAGAAATACATTTTTAATCTATTTTTATTGTAGGCCTACTTTGTCTAGTTTGTCTGTTTCATCAAATCACTGCACCAACATTTTGCCTGAACTGTGTTATTCTCTTCCTTACATGGCCTATTTGGAAGAACTGACATCTCAGCATGTCATATTTTAACATCTTTACTGAATGTACACTGCACAGTCAATGTGCAAGAAGGCTGTGCAATAGCGACAGTCCTGACAGTGTTTTAGTAGTGTTACTGTGTACGTTGTTATTATAGGCCTATATATAAACTAACATTCCTAAGAGCATGCATATTCCCACTGTCAATATATGGGTGTGAATCCTGGACAATCACCAACAAAGTAAAAAATAAAATAGCATTTGAAATGTTACAGAAACATCCTCAGAATACTGTGGACTAAAAAGATCACCAATATAGCCATCTTGAGGGACAAGAATGTACAAGAAAACTGGCTAAACAGCATGGTTCTTTCCATCATCGTCAAGTGCTGTCTTCACAGCGAAGGTTGGCTGCAACAGACCTCCAACATCCCCTGTCTCTTGTTATGGTGGTGTACTCTGCTAAACTGTAACTTGTCCATCATATGATTTTACTCTCCCACATGTATCTCTGCCTACCTCTTGTTTGCATCACTTCAACTTTACCCTCAAGTAAGGTATTCAACAAGGTGTCATGTCTTTTAATATTTCCAAAACATTTTATTTGCCTGATATTTATTTCCCTTAATAATTCTTTCTTCATATTAAATGTTGTTAGAACCTCTTTGTATGTTTTCTTCTCTTTCCGTGATGTTTTCCCTACTCTGTTTCTAATTATTCATGTTTCTGAGCCATACATTAATACAGAATAGATGTAGCATTTTATAATTCTCATTTAAAGAAGAATGGTTCTTTCCAGAACATTACAATATTTTTGCAATATCAAATGCCACAACAGCCTACAGAAGACCATAGGCCAAATGGATGGAATGATGCCAGGGAGACGAACAAGAGGCAGACCAAGAAGAAGATTGGTCTGAACATGACAGTAACAGAAACAGGAACACTGGCTCAATATCGACAGAAGTTTCAAAAGGCTGTTATGACAGCTACAGGATATGCTACCTGATGATGATGATGATGAATCATGACCGGAGCTGCTAGATTGTTAGAACTGTTTGTGGTTAAATTGCTGATTTTTTTAAAAAAATGTTTGAAATGGCCACATTCCAAAATGGTGATACACCTAGATTGAATTTTCAAGAACGCTACTTTTCTGTATATTTGCATTAACTTTCTCCAATTATCAATATTCATTCATTGTGCAATCAGAAATATATGGTATTGCTAACTTAATTTGTGTTCTTCTAATGTTATTGCTAGCTTAATTTTTGTTCTTCTGTTATTGCTAGCTTAATTTTTTTTATTCTAATGTTATTGCTAACTTAATTTTTGTTCTTCTAATGTTATTGCTAGCTTAATTTTTGTTCTTCTAATGTTATTGCTAGCTTAATTTTTGTTATTCTAATGTTATTGCTAACTTAATTTTTGTTCTTCTAATGTTATTGCTAACTTAATTTTTGTTATTCTAATGTTAATTTGAGAGTCTGAGATTTCTCTAGATATGAAAGCACGGAGGGTACTTTTTGCATAGTTTTGTGCATAGTCAAATTATACATCTTACTTTTTTCACTTTGTAGTAATAAAATGTCTAGTTAAACTATTATCTCAATTATTATCCTGTGTTTTTAGTTTTGGGACCCTGAACATTTCTGCTTTGTTTGCTG
The DNA here is from genome assembly GCA_034231615.1 of Meghimatium bilineatum. Classification (NCBI taxonomy): domain Eukaryota; kingdom Metazoa; phylum Mollusca; class Gastropoda; order Stylommatophora; family Philomycidae; genus Meghimatium; species Meghimatium bilineatum. The sequence goes on from CM067301.1 coordinate 29,118,816, forward strand.
TATCAAATCTCACTAGTGCAGAAAAGCTACCGCTTAGCTACCAAACATTATGAGAAAAATATTACAATATACGTTTTTGTTACATGCAATATTTATTTTACATGTGTAGCCTAGGGGCTTATATATGCAAAATAGACACTATTAACATGGTAGCCAAGCTGATAGTGAGCTTGCTTGCTATCACCCAGGTAAAGTGGAACAGGTTTGAAGCCACGTCGGAACAACAACAAAAAATCTGGGTTGTGATTTCTCGTAAGACAAGTCTACTTCTCCAGTTCATTCAGCTGTAAATGAATATTTAACGCACTAGTTAAGGTAGGTAAAGACATCTAGGGAAGGAACTGGCCACCCCACCTAATAGTTTCTGCAGCTTAGTACATGAAGATATATCTTCTTCCCTCACTAGGTTTCTACCATGGGACCTACCTTTACCTTAAAATAGACGATGTTTATAAATTACTAATATCAACACAAGAACCTTCCACACAATATGTAGCCAAACTTAAACAAGAATGTATGGGCAGTTGATAGATTTTCACCCAAAAAAAAAAAAAAAATAAAGAAGAATAAAAATGACAGTAAAGACAAAAAAGTGATCAAAATAAATTTCAAAGTCTGTAGACTTTTGAAAAGTGTGTTAACTTTAGCCATAAAATGGTCCAAAATGCAACCCTGATCAGGACACAATTTCCAAGAAACAAGATAGACCTACTACTGCTCAAGAATAACAATATGTTATTCTTCAGTCAAGAAGCGTATAATATTTATCCTAATATGTCCAGGTTTCTCATATGGCAGGTTATGAAAGTTATCATGAATGACCCACCAAGTCGACTATCACCACAACAGAAAAAATCTCACTATGAATGCTCCGCAGTATTTTATCTATACAATGACTTGCTCCTCATGATATCATGCTATTCCCCAAACCACACCGCTGAGAGTTCGAGTCTTCTGGGTATGGAATACAGTTCTGGAGACAACCGTCATTGCACAAAAAAGGATACAAAGGCCTTATTTCTCATTATTCACGAGGGTCAATAGAAACAACACCTCATCTTTGACATCTACTTCCCTACTCTTCTTCTTCTTCTTTCGTTCACTTGAAACATGTCTATATCTGTAATTCTGTCTCCTTAATAAAACTCACTGTCTTTTGTAGTTCATACAGTGTCCCATAGAGCTTTGATTCCAGTGTTGTTTCCTCTGGCCAATATGTCTGCCTCAGCGTTTCATGCTCAGAACACTCTTGAAGTATATGTTTGGCACTCTGTGCTGCCTGTCCACATGTACACATGGCCGTGTTGCCAATCTTGAACTTTGTATACATGTGACTGCGGAGTCGGTTGTGTCCTGTTCTGAGACGTAGAATTATAACTTGTTCTGATCTGTTCATATTGTGATAGTCATCTTGTGTTGGTGTTTGTGGCTTTCTTATTGACTTTATCATCTGTTTTTTCTGATGGTAGGTGATTGGTATATCTGGTTGGTCTTCGGCAGCACCTTCCTTAGCCAGTTGGTCTGCTTTTTCATTTCCTGGTATTCCACAGTGAGAGGGTATCCACTGCATGGTTACCCTATACTGGTAAGACAATTCGCTAAGTAGTTTTTTTAAGTCTGTTAGTTTTCCAGACTGGAGAGCTTGAAGCACTGACCTTGCATCTGTCAGGAATACCACAGGCTGTAGGTCAGAGTTGGAGTTCAGCAGTTTTTTAGCTGCCACACTAATTGCCTGGATTTCTGCATCATAATTATTGCAGAATTTTCCTGTCGGTGTTCTGATTGTATCTCTAGGCTTGTGTGGATATTCTATATATACACCTGCACCTCCATTCCTCACAGCATTCTGTGCTGACCCATCTGTGTACACTCTGACCCATATATCTTGTGGATATTCCTCATCCAGGAAACTGAGGGTGACTGTCATTCGCTGCACACTGTTCTGTTCGTCCTCGCTTAGTTTTCCTTTCACATGGGTCTGAATGTATATTGGCATTTCATGGCTTTCACTCCACGGGGTTTGCTCTGGTACAGACCTTAAGGGGCTGTCAACTTCAGGTAGGTCTGTAAGTTGTCTACGGAGTCGTTTAGCTTGATGGATAAAGCTGCTCCTTTTCAGTCGTCCCATTGCTAGATTTTGGAATCTTTCCTTCATTGGATGACTTGCATACACTGAAACTTTTCTGCTTGAATTAGTACTTTTGTGTCTCTGCGTTCGCCAAGTGTTTGCATTCTTCCCATTTTCTGCATCTCTGCTATGGGTGTTGATTTCATTGCTCCCAACATTATTCTAAGTGCCTGGTTTTGCACTTTATCTAGATCTTGTAATGTGGTGTTTGATGCAGGACACCACGCAGCTGAAGCGTATTCCAGGTGTGGTCTTATGCCTTGCTGGTAAACTTTACTGAGTATATTTCCACTGGCTCCCCATGTGGTTCCACTTAGTTTTCTCAGGATAGCTAGCTTCCTCCTGGCTTTTGTTGTTGCTTTGTTTATGTGCTGCTTCCATGTCAGCTTATCATCAAAAGTAACTCCGAGGTATGTGGGTTGTTTGTCTTCTTTCAAGAACTCTCCATCTATCTTGATATGACCAGCTTTTTGTTTTGGTGAGAGGGTAAAGAGTGTAGTGCTGCACTTATCTGTGTTAATGCTGACGCACCATCTATTAGCCCATAAGGTTAGGGCATCGATAGCTCTTTGTATTTGTTTAGTGGCCACTGTTGCATGTTCTTCCGTGCACCAGATCACCAGGTCGTCAGCATACATTGCCACTTTGATCCCGTGTGGTAGTTCAGCAACTAGGTCATTGATGTAAACCAAGAAAAGTGTGGGTGACAGGACTCCTCCCTGGGGGACTCCATGACGCAGTAGAACTTTCTTGCTCTTGCGACCATCTAATTGTACCCTGGCTCTTCTATTATGCAGGTATGCTTTTACCCATTTGTACATTCTTGAGCTAACCCTGCAATTTCGCAATTTCTTTAGGAGCCCTTCTTTCCAGACCTTATCAAATGCTTTCCTGAGGTCTATCCATGCTGCTAGTACCAGTTTCTTTTCTTGGAAGGCATCCTCAATCTCGTGGGAGAGGTAGGTTGCCTGATCTTCAGTAGAGTAGCACTGTCTGAAACCTGCTTGCTGTGATACCAGAAGGTTTTCACTTTCAAGGTACCACTGCATCCTAAGATTGATAATGCGTTCCATTGTTTTACATAGACAGCTTGTGAGGCTGATGGGCCTGTAATTGGAGACTGTGTTGCCATCTTTTCCTGATTTGAGGAGTGGTATCATTATTGCTTCTCTCCACGCCTGTGGTACATTACCTGTGGACCAGCTTGTGTTAAAGATCTGCAGTAGCTTTGCTCTTGCTGCACTTCCCAGGTTTCTAATCATTTCATTGGACACTCCATCAGCTCCAGGGGACTTTTTCATTTTCAATTTGGATATTGCATGCTCCAGTTCTCTCATTGTGATTGGTGCCTCCATGACTTCAGGTATAGGTTCACCTTGTCCAATGTTTTGCTGGTTCTCTCGAACCTCCTGTTGTTTGTCTGGGCTGACTTTGACGTTATTGTCTTCTGCAAAGGAATCTGCAAAGTAATCAGCTGCATGTTTACCTGTTAAAATGTTTCTATCTTTATAAAGTGTGATCCTGGTATTTCTCCCTGTACCTTCATCATTTAGTTGTTTTACAAGTTTCCATAATTTCCTAGTATCTCTTTCTAGGTTCAGCGACTCTGTTTTTTCTTTCCAGCTGCTCCGTCTGGCTTGTAACTTGGCTCTTTGAAATTTAGCCTTTGTTTGCTGATATTTGTTGTGATGTTCTTGGCTAGGTCTGTTCTCAGCCTGCTGTCTAGATGTTTCCATCTCATTTTGCAGCTTTTCCAGTTCATCATTCCAGTAGGGTTTGTAGTTTTTGCGTGCCCCCCTGGGTATGGTTTTAGTAGCAGCATGTAGTATACATCTATTAAATTCACTCACTGCTCTATTGATGTCTTTGTCCAAGTTCATGTCCTTAGCTAGAACACTGGTTAAATGCTGGTACATTTTCCAGTCTGCCCTTTTATAGTTCCACCTAGTGAGCGTGCTGCTGTCCGTGGTAAATTCATTGTGGATTTCCAGAAATACTGGTCTGTGGTCACTACCTCCAAGCTGCTTTCCAACAACACGTGTGATGTTCCATTCCAAGCCTGGTGAGTGGAATGCTAGGTCTGGTGTAGAGGTGGTGTGCCATGCTCTCGAGTAGAAGGTTGGCGAGTCTGCTGGCTGGTTAATAAGGATGAGATTATTTTCATCCTGCCAGCTCTCAAGTTCCTCACCTCTCTTGTCGATATGATCGTAGCCCCAGCTCTGAGAGTGGCTGTTGAAGTCACCACACACCATAAAGTCTCTCTTTGTCTGGAATTGTGTCTAGTGCCAATGGTTTATCATTTGGGCAGTAGTAGTTCAGGAGATGGAATTCTGCACTGTCTGTTTTTAGGTGGAGCACCTGGTATTCTGCCCTTTCCATATATACTTCAAGCTGACATGCGCTGATATTGTTTTTAACAAGTGTCAGAATTCCACCTGTTCGCCTGTCCTTTCGGTCAGATCGGTAGCACTGGTAGCCTCTGATTTTGAAGGCTATGTCGCTGCTGAGGTGTGTTTCTTGGATACAGCATATGTTAACTTGTTCTTCACTGAGGACATTTTCAAGTTCCAATTTTTTGCTGTATCCATCTCTTTTACTGTTGACACCCTCAGCATTCCAGTGCATTATTTTTATTGGTCGTTTGTTTGTTTGGCCAGTAGCTCTATTCCCTTGCCTCCTGGCTCCTCGGGGCAATTGAGAAGGACTTCCAGTAACTGAGGTTGGGCCCTTTCGAGGTATAGGGCCCGGCACCGTCCCTGCCTGAACGTCCGCCACAGGGCAGGCACCATAACTATTTATAGATGTAGACATGTTTCCATTGTGTTTTGTGCGTGGCATCCTGATTATCTGTGCGCCTTTTGGCTGGATGCCTCCGTCTTCAGCACTCTGCTTACTTGGGCAGGACTATGGTCCTGCTCGAGTGGGACTGCCCGACCAGTCTTAGTTTCCAGCCCCTGATGGCTGAACTAAGCCCCATCACCTCTGCACGGTGCTGGTCTCGATGGAGACTTCCCTACTCATTACCTTCTCTCTCCTTTTCTCCTGTCGTTGTCATGCCATATATGTCTCTATGCAGTGTTTGTTGTTCGTCTGTTATACAGTAGAATTCCCCTATGGTGCATCCTGTTATAACAACTTTCCCCATTTTAAAACACTTTTCAAAATCTCTAATCATATTTTCTTTATTGTTTTGCATTGTATTACTATATAGGGAATTTTAGTTATTACACACGCATTTCATCGGTCCAGATCTAGTTGTTATGCTACAACGCAAATTTATCATATTTCGTCCTGATGATGGCTTTTAAAGTGAAACGTCGTATGCCCTTGGTGTTTTTGTTAACATGTCCTATTAATAATTGGTAAAACGTATGTTAATTCAACTTGTAGACACTCACCAGCTTCATAGTTCAACATCCAGAAGAATGCCCCAACGATGCCTCTCAACATAATCACAATGCCTATACCTACAGCATATATAACTCCAGTCTTCACTGAAACATCGCCTTCTGAAAGGTATTCCAAGAAATAACGTATAACCAGCATCTGTGGAAGAATAGACACCACAATGGTCAAATTCTGTATTTCAGCTTTCACAAATTGTGAATCTTCTACTTTCACAAATTGTGTATTTTCTACTTTCACAAATTGTGTATTTTCTACTTTCACAAATTGTGTTTCTTCTACTTTCACAAATTGTGTATTTTCTACTTTCACAAATTGTGTATTTTCTACTTTCACAAATTGTGTATTTTCTACTTTTACAAATTGTGTATTTTCTACTTTCACAAATTGTGTCTCTTCTACTTTCACAAATTGTGTGTATTTTCTACTTTCACAAATTGTGTAATTCTACTTTCACAAATTGTGTATTTTCTACTTTCACAAATTGTGTATTTTCTACTTTCACAAAGTGTGTCTCTTCTACTTTCACAAATTGTGTATTTTCTACTTTCACAAATTGTGTATTTTCTACTTTTACAAATTGTGTATTTTCTACTTTCACAAATTGTGTCTCTTCTACTTTCACAAATTGTGTATTTTCTACTTTCACAAATTGTGTATTTTCTACTTTCACAAAAATGTCTCTTCTACTTTCACAAATTGTGTATTTTCTACTTTCACAAAGTGTGTCTCTTCTACTTTCACAAATTGTGTATTTTCTACTTTCACAAAGTGTGTCTCTTCTACTTTCACAAATTGTGTATTTTCTACTTTCACAAAAATGTCTCTTCTACTTTCACAAATTGTGTATTTTCTACTTTCACAAAGTGTGTCTCTTCTACTTTCACAAATTGTGTATTTTCTACTTTCACAAATTGTGTAATTCTACTTTCACAAATTGTGTATTTTCTACTTTCACAAATTGTGTATTTTCTACTTTCACAAAGTGTGTCTCTTCTACTTTCACAAATTGTGTATTTTCTACTTTCACAAATTGTGTATTTTATACTTTTACAAATTGTGTATTTTCTACTTTCACAAATTGTGTATTTTCTACTTTCACAAATTGTGTCTCTTCTACTTTCACAAATTGTGTATCTTCTTACTGCTTTCCCAAATTCCTATTCTTTTGTCATTTAACTTGCGTCGCTCGTGTCTTGCCGAGTCCAACAGAGGAACAAAGAACAGTAATATTGCGGCATACCAAACATCTAGTAAAAAGTAGAGTCATTGATACATCTTTCTTAATTAAGTAGGTGATTTTTCCTCCAAAAATTATCCAATAATTTTCTTATGATTTGCAAGGGTACCGAATTTCTCTCGTAACAAAAATCCTAAAAGTACCTCCTCATGGTGCAACTTGGAAACAGAAATACAGCTGCTCGTACTTTGTTCTTGGCAACACTTTTAGGGATCATGTCCGTGGATGTGAAAGCTGCAAATGGAGTGAGAATTGATTGCAAGAAAGACAAGCAATATCTTCGACACCTCTATGCCAACATATACAGCGGTACTGTCGACACACAGTGGCGCAAGTCATTCTGACTTGCTTAGCCGAAACACAGATGCTGCATTGGAGGGGCTGCCAATGTGGATGTTCCGATAGTAAATGTCACAAACATCGAGAATCGAGCGCAAGCCTTCGGAGACGTAAGGTTAACAGATTGAGTACAAAGAAAAGGTAGCACAGCGCTAGAGGGCAGCGTCATGTGCAAGTAGAATGGAGAAAATGCTACACGGGAGTCGTAACTAAAGTATTATTCAGTTCCAGAACAAGCTTTTAGCTGTTTCTAAGAAGAATGTCTCGTGGAGAGAAAGCAACAATGTCTCCGGATGCTCACAAGATGTGGTCGAGATGTTCACAATGTCGTTGAATGATACTTCAAAGAATAATTTCCCGGAAAACAAATAAACGATGAAAAAACCTCTAAGGGATAGCGAGGAGAGGGATTATGGCCTCTTTTTTAAACCTGTTTCTTCATCGTTTTCTGTCTCCGTTCTCAAACTACTGCTAAATATTAGTACACAGTTCGGATAAAAACAAATGCATTGTGTCATGATCTACAGATTTCTGCGATATCTGCGCCTTTCAACCTAAGACATCTGACTTCAACATGGCTTCTGAGTTACTTTGACTCTATGGCATGCAGCAGCCAATTTCACCCCACAACCTTCCTAGTCGCTTCTTACGACGTGCTTGGCATATACGTGTCACTATTTATTTCTCCCCTTTCGGGCCTAACAGCACATGAGCGCATAATAATGTTATGTTATATTTTGTACAGGGAGAACGGTTTAAAAGCCTCAATGCAGAGGGATTTTACTATACTGGGTTTTTTTTTCGGAGGGTAAATAAAAAAACTCACCCAGTACATGACGTGGCGACAGCAAGAGCATGCGGCCTTTATCACACAGCTATTCAATCCCCTCCCTTCAACGCCTGAACTGGTATAATGCAGTATTGACAGTTGTTTATCTGTCGTTTTTTTTAGTGATGAGTATTTTAACACCTCAATGAAGAGTATTTTAACCTCCATAAGGCTCCAATGCAGACATGTCGACTGTTGACTTAAAAAACTGATTTTGATTTTTGTCGTCAGTTTCATTAGTCGGCCTTGGCTACTTTTGGCGGGTGACTCCAAGTATATAAACAGTGACCAACAAATATCAAGACAATAATAAAATCAAAACGACTGAAGGCGTGTTTACTTTCTGCAATTAGGTCCTCTATACTGCCGACGGTCGTGGTTTTAACTAACATACACATTCTCACGAGCACACATTAACACAAGCACGTTCACGATCACACATTAACACAAGCACGTTCACGAGCACACATTAACACAAGCACGTTCACGAGCACACATTACCACAAGCACGGTTCACGAGCACACATTAACACAAGCACGTTCACGAGCACACATTACCACAAGCACGGTTCACGATCACACATTAAAACACACACACACATGTGATGAACTTACGGGAGTTGCTATACTTAAAAATGATGTCAGAAGACTGGCTATTGCCCCAATAATTAGTCTGGTCTTGAACGAATTGTATATGGCACGACCAAATGATGCTTCCTTCTTTCCTTTCTGTGCTAGCTCTTCATTCCAAAATCTCTCCATTCTGTATAGGTAAAAAGAAATTTCTAAAAACTAATGCATATCAACAGAAATTGGACTGTCAAAAATTCATTGACAAAGAACAATTAGATAATGTCAACATTCTTTTAATATATCCTGTCAATCATTAAAACTGAAGGTTGCTGTTAAACAGAAATCAGAAAGAAATTAGCAGCGTTCGTACAAAAACATTACGGATGAAATATCTATTTCAGAGTGCGCACAGAAAAACAAAATAAAGTTACACTATCAACAAGAAAGATCAATATTGGGCATAATCAATACACAAGACCATCTTTAGCCCAAAAGGATGATGATGATGATTCAATCCCTTTTGCTGTGAGAAGGAAGCTCTTGACAGCCAACAGCCCTTCTGGCAAATGTACATGTTTTCCTCAGCTGTGGTGCAGTTGTGTAGAGAAGGAAAAGAAGAAGAAATGTAAGCGAAAGAATGATGAGGATAATTACGGCGATGATGACGACAATGACGCTGATGATGTCGACAACGACGTCGAGGACAGTGTATACTACCAAAGGATGTGTGGTGTGTAGCTACAAACACGATGTGTTAAGAAAGACAACTCTTAGTTGTTAATTTTAAATTATCGACCGTTAAGTAAATGATGACAGAATTGGTAGGCATGACTGCGTGTCGAATGTACCAGAAAGAAGAACGAAGGAGACCTGATGCTGATAACCTGTAACCATAGCAACTTGTTACGGTGTTTTTAAAGGGAGCGTTTTGTACTAACATAAATAGAATATGAGACACATGCGAGGTGTGATATAGAAATACTATTTGGAAAACTAGAGTCTGAAATCGAAGAATGTATCAACACAAAATACGTTGCTGGTTTCATATGTAATCATGTAATGTTTACGTGCAATACTGGGCGGATCGAAGGAATTTCATGAACTGTGACAAACCAAATCCCAACAGCTTGCACAAATTCATCAACCAATAGCAACCACAGCTGACAGGTTGTAATACCAGACCGCTCGCTAAACGTGCAGGAAAACGAGGCTTGCACTTTTACACGCGGTCAACATGTACTTTTAGCTAAAGTGCAAAAAGGTAGCTGTAAATGTCAGACTTCTCCCAGCAACGAGTCTCAACTTTTCTCATTTCTCTCCTCTGACCACGTTTTGTCAATAATTTTATCTCGCGACATCTAGTTGCACTTTTAGTGTCGGTGGGTTTGGTAGCACAAAAGACGCCCTGGATTCAAATTACAGCGGATCTTAGATTTTGCATGATAGACTACACCGGGCCATGATATAAGGTTAAAACAAAGTCACAGGCAACTGTACATCTGAACCGCTCAGAAAGCAATGACAACATACTGAACGTATTTATATAGCTTAACATCCTCAGAGGAATATGCTACCAATCATTTTTGTATGTGTGCAGTGTTAGTGAAAAGAACTTACTGACCTGAGTGAAAACAACGGGCAGGAGTTAGTAAAAACAACGTGCAGAAGTTAGTGAAAACCACGCGCAGAAGTTACCCGGTAGTGAAAACCACGCGCAGAAGTTACCCGGTAGTGAAAACCACGCGCAGAAGTTACCCGGTAGTGAAAACCACGTGCAGAAGTTACCCGGTAGTGAAAACCACGTGCAGAAGTTACCCGGTAGTGAAAACCACGTGCAGAAGTTACCCGGTAGTGAAAACCATGTGCAGAAGTTACCCGGTAGTGAAAATCACGCGCAGAATTTACCCGATAATGAAATAAGGACGTATAAGGTCATATAACAAGGACAATCAAGTTAACTCCTAATCTGTCAGTGCTTGTACGAGACAGAGCCATACAACAAGGACGGAAATGTTTTTGGCAAACCAGACACGATTTTGTATGACCAATTGCTTCGTGAAATATATCTTTCCCAACTATCAGATTATCATGGAAATATGAATATATCTCTCCCATTTTCCCCTACTATCAGATTATCATGGATATCTAAATATTTCTTTCCCAACTTTCACTACTATCAGATTATCATGGACACATACATATTCCTTGAATTTAACGTAGTTCATCTTGCATCCTAGAGCATAGCACTTCTGGTATGGGTATTTTAAATCCACTACGTCAAATAGAAAGCTTTAAAACGCCAACGATTACTGGTAGAAATTAGTATACATCCTTACCTACAGGTGCACATCAGTATATGTTCATACTTACTGGCACATATTAATATATTCCTTATCATCATCAAGTGCCGTCTCCACAATGAAGGCTGGCTGCAAAGAACTTCCGACATGCCCTGTCTCTTTCTTTGGTGGTTTACTCTGCTAGACTGTAATCTGTCCATCTTGTGATGTTTCTCATCCAATTGTATCTCTTCCTACCTCTTGCTCCGTTCCCTAGACTCTACCATTAAGGAAGGTCTTCAACAAAGTGTATACATTCCTCAGTGAGATTCTAGTTGAATTGATATCTAGAAAAACTATACTATCTTCAAATTTTAAAACTATTACAACTCACACACACAATATACAAGCCAATTGAAAACATTCTAGGGACTGTCCATACATTACTTCAACAATTTTTTGGATTGAGATAATTCATGGACAGTTTCTAAGCTGCATCTGGCTTCCTCTGACTTACATCTGACTTACATTTGATTTACCTCTGAGTTACTTCTGACTTACATTAAACTTACTTCTTACTTACTTCTGACTTATATTTGACTTACCCCTGACTTACCTCTGACTTACATTTGACTTACATCTGACTTAACTGTGACTTACATCTCACTTACATCCAACTCACATATGACTACCTCTGACTTACATTTGACTTACCTCTGACTTACATTTGACCTACCTCTGACTTACATTTGACTTACCTCTGACTTGCATCTGACTTACTTTTGACTTACATTTGACTTACATTTGACGTACCTCTGATTTACCTCTGCCTTACATCTAACTTACATTTGACTTACCTCTGACTTACATTTGACTTACATGTGACTTACCTCTGATTTACCTCTGACTTACCTGTGACTTACATTTGACTTACATTTGACTTATTTCTAACTTACATTTGACTTACCTCTGACTTACCTCTAACTTACATTTGACTTACATCTTACGTACTTCTAACTTACATTTGACTTACCTCTGCACACTCACTTCCGAGCGTTCTTCTTTTGTAATCTGCAACCCCCTCACGGATTGGACTCCTTTTCTGTACACTTTCCAAATGTACGGAGATAGCCAACCAAATGTGATATAATTGAAGAGTCCATTCGTCTCCAAGGGAAGCACGTCTTTAGGCCTGCAAAGAAGTTGAGTAAATCGATATCATTACATATGTTGAACTGCAACACAAAGCATGTGAGTTTTCTGGATTAGGTCCTGCTGTGAAATCTATCAGGGCACACTATTCTGCTACAAAGGGGATTCATCTGGTTTTGACAACGAACAATTATAAATGGATATATATATATATATATATATATATATATATATATATATATATATATATATATATATATATATATATATATATATATATATATATATATATATCCAAATCCATATATAGGGATTGAAATGCGGTGTTGCTAGAAATGAACAGTTTGGAGGTTGCAGAAGAGCAATGATCAACCAGCATAGGACCTGTACAGTCAGCAGAAGTGTAATGGCGGATACACTCAAGGAGAGTACGGAGCAACTATGGACGTGTCCAGTTTGCAGTGATGATGATCCGACAACTAACTATATTTTTATTATTATTAATATATATATATATATATATATATATATATATATATATATATATATATATATATATATATATATATATATATACGTATCATATAATATTCGCAATTGAAAAGATGCTCAATCTAAGCTTGACAATCTCCAACACTACTCAAATCAGATAGGGTTGAAAATCAACACATCAAAAACTCATATACTAGATTTTACGAGATCCAACGACAACATAGAAATTCAAAATGTTCCATTATTAAAAGTCAACAATTTTACATATTTAGGCACCAATCTAGCATTGGATGGAGACTCATCAAAAGAAATTTTACACCGTATTGCCCTTGCAGCGGGTGCTTTCAATAAACTACGCAACATATGGACGTCAAACACACTAAGAAACACCACAAAACTCAAGTTATTTAACTCCAACATCATCCCTATTCTATCATATGGGTGCGAAAGTTGGAAAGCCACAAAAGCCACAGATAAAAGACTCGACTCCTTTGAAAACAAATGCCTACGTACCATTCTGAACGTTAAGTGGAGTGACTTTAAATCTAACACTACTATAAGAGAGGAAAGCAAACAAACCTATATATCTTCCTTCATTAGACAAAGGCGTTGGACTTACATCGGCCATGTTCTTAGAATGAACAGCCTAAGAATTCCCCAGCAATCACTATATTGGGTGCCACCTGGAGTAAGAAGAAGAGGGAGACCTAGAGAAACTCTACGAAGAACCATTAATAGAGAAGGCATGTCAATGAACCTAAACAACACACAACAATTGAAAGACCTGGCAACACAAAGACAGAAATGGAAAGCTATGGTTTCTGCCCTATGCGCCGCCTATGGCCCTGGAGGAACATAACATAACAATTGAAAAGAAACCATCGGCATACGAAATAAAATGTTATAGAAAGGCCTAAAGAGTATCATGGACACAAAGACGAACCAATGCGGACGTCCGCAGAAACAAGTACATAGAAGAAGACTAGATTCTCAAACCAAAAGAAAACGTACTCTAACGTATTAGGAAAATACATAAAATAAATAATTTATTTCTACATGCCGTGCTTCTATGTGGTAACTATTATATACCAATCTATTTGTGCCAAGTAAGGAAACCCTTACAAATATAACGAGTTAATATATTAACTTACGATTACCATATTTTTTTAAATACTTGTAATTAATACTTGTTCGTTGATGTTGTAATAGTCCTTGTTTCGATTGGTCTGTTTTCAGTGACTTGAGTACACAAGCTAAAAGTCTTGACCGGGCCATGCCTTTTTTTGCGGATGCGGTTGGTCAAGTACGGAAAACCTGTTTACTTGTCTTGCAAAGCGATTTGGTGCTTCTAGAACAGACCTGGTTCAATTTCCGTCAGCTGTAAGAATTATCTTCTATGTTAAGGTCTTTGCGGACGTCTGACGTTGATTTGTCTTTCTGTCCATGATATTGTAAGAACCTTTCTATAACCATTCATTTCGAATGACATATTATTCCATTGCAGATGTCACTGCCCACGTCTCACAACCATATGTTGCCACTGGAAAGATATACCTTCTCAATAGTTGTAACTTTGTTTTGTTTGCCCCTTGTCGTATTTTTTTTTCATCTGTGACGTTATCGACACAAAAATTAAGAAACTTTTCAAAATAAGAACGTAGCATTAATTTCTCTAATTTAATACATTTATAATTTATTAATACATTTATAATTTATTAATACATTTATAATTTATTAATACATTTATAATTTATTAATACATTTATAATTTATTAATACATTTATAATTTATTAATACATTTATAATTTATTAATACATTTATAAACACGTTTTATATCAATTGTGTATAGTAATATAGTAACACAATGTCATAAATGTACAAATAACTATCACAATATTCAGTATCTGGGCAAATAGTTATCTATATTTTCTATTTAGCTCCATTATTTTAACACCTAATTTCTAGAAATATCATTTATTTTTTAGTCCAAAATAATTCTACAAAATTTATGTATTTTACTAGAAATTCTGTATAAATAAAACATATTATACATTATTTTGGAGTTCGTTCTTATGGTCAATACAGATATAATCATTGCAATGTGAATATATTGGGTACAAAATACACACAATATATGCAGTTTAAATGTTTATTTTTAAATAATTTGTTTCGAAAAATCATTAATATTCATGCAACTATATTTATACATAAGAAGCCCAGGGCTATGGATTGTACAGATTATAGATACGTTTGATGAGCACGGTAAAAAAATACTAATCAAGATAATACTTGAAAGAATTAAAAACAAGATAGATATTGAAGTCAGCCAAGGTGCCATTCGGTTTTAGGACAAAAAAAGGAACCAGGAAGCTATACTTAGTATTAGACTATTCATAGATAAATATATAGAAGTCCAAAAAAGTATCTATATTTGCTTCATAGACTACAGCAAGGCCTTTGATAGAGAACAACATGAAAAATTAATTGAATTACTTCAAGAAATAGGAATAAATGGAAAAATCATCAGACTGATTAGAAATATATATTGGGAACAAACCACCTCAATAAAATGTGAAAACAGCTACTCACCATACCTAGAAATGAAAAGGGTTCACGTTTCGTGTTTAACCTTCTGATTATTATTACAATTTCTTAATTTCACCATATTGTTTATGTGGCGGAAATTATACTGACCACATCATCCTTCCGTATGCTCTTTGGTCAATGAAAAATACGGACGGTATTCCCCGATACTTTTTCAGAAATATCAACATATATAAGTTCTGTTGGGTAATTAGAAAACATCCTTCTACAATGACACATTTTACTTTTTCACGCCAATATCATTGGTTGTCGACACAGAGTATAAAACATAGCGACCAATTAACATCACCGAAAACGTCAAGAGTCAATTTATAAGGATGTTTTTCAATTAGTCAACTAAGTCTCTGAACGACAAATTTAGTGTTTATGCTCTAATTCCCCAGGATGTGATACGTCAATTTCTTAGAACAGAGGTTATCGGTCTTGTAATGGTCAATGGCCGTCTTTTGGGACAAATTTCCTTCCGTTGCCTCCTTGGTACCAATTTAAAGATGATCGGTTTTCCTTGCAAATTTACCAAGGCTTTTTTAAACTGTATCGTTATGATTATTGTTGTTTTTGTTCAAGTAGTTACCATAATGTCGCCTCTGTTCCACAATTTCCAATGTTTTCATTGAGGTTCCCTGGGGGCACGCGTTGAGAACCACTGTCTCAGAAGCAAGTGTAGACAACATGATGGATGACATAATTTTAATACTTACGGTTTGGCGAATCTCAAAGGAATTGCATATTTCAAAGCTTGCTTGTATCGCCCAAGACCTGGCGTTCTATTGACTTTGTATCCAAACTCATATTCAGCCTCGTCCTCCACCGTGGCAGAGAAGAAACTGCAAAAAAAGGCCAATAAATTAGTAAGATATTTGCTGTGTTGACGTAATATAAATACGTTGCCTCCATCGCCGTTTTACCTACTGCTTGCTATATTACTACTCAATTTCGTCGCATTCGTCGTTCGCTCATATGACCACATTGATCCCATTTATAAAGGTTGGCGTCTGCCTCAAGCGTGTCTCGTTGCCATACAGTTTTGTCCTTCAGTTTGGTTGATTTTCATACCATTACCACTTTTCATACTATCCACTCTCTAAATATATGACTATTCACCTCAGCGTGGTAGTCTCGATTATCAGTAGATTTGGAAATGAAAATTAGTTCACCATTCTTCAAAAGATCCTTTGTTATGCTACCTATATGTGCCATTATTAACATTCGACCTTTGCTGCTCGGCACATATCTCTTAACAGTTCCATCTTCAGATTGCCATTCATTTTCATTATTGTGGTGTTCATGTTTAATCTATATATAAAATATCATAATTTTCTCTACACATTTTCCTGATTTGTCGTAAATATTTCCTTCTAGGAGTTACTAAATGAGGTTTCTCACAAATGAATTTCTGCCCATGTATACTTGTGAAATGTACATCCAGCACCCCTTACAGATTTCCATAATTTGTTTTCGAAATTTGAATGTCTTTTTGAGATACGCTTTCAATTTCTTTAGTGTCACTGCTTTTTTTACAATCCAAAAGTCTATGAATTGCTCTTTTAATAATTTCATCATCGAAATTATCTACAATATTTTTACTTCCTCTCGTTTCTTTTGCTTTTTTAAAATTATGGTTATCTTTGCGTATCCACCTTGATAGTGTTACGCAGTTTATACCCATGGCATGTTGTATTCTTTTCTGATGGTTTAGAAATACTGTGAAATAGAGTACTGAGTCCCGCTTCTTGTGAGAAATATGTGTACAATCTAATAACTATACTTTTTAATGTAGAGAATTTAAATTTCGAAGACATGGTTATACTATTGTCGTTTATTCTGCTTTATGATACGCTGTAAATAATTGCAAAATCGTGATACGCTGAAGACACAACAATAAAAAAAACACGGTGAATATGCTATAGAGCTTTTAATAAAGTGGAGTTTAACTATTATTTTAAGATATAACAATGCAATCTCTAAATAAACGCCCACATATTTCGTACTCATGAAAAAAGTGATTTCCATTCCGAACGTTATGGAGTTAATTTGCACAACAGTTGCATTTCACAGTAACAGTCACAGTAGTAATTCAATCACAGATAACGTCTTCTTATTTTGTCATGCTTTTAATTGGTCAGTATATTTATATTTTGCTTAACAGCCAATGATGAGTTGGAGAGAAAGAAAATACCAATAAATAAATAATACGCATTCCCCCTTATACACAGAAAATATAGTAATTTCCACCGTAAACCCGTCTACTGTTATGGCTATCAACAAACAAGTATTGCTATCTTTAAAAAAAACTAGATTCGTAGCGACTGCTACGATAAATCCGTTCAGTCTAGATAATAATTAATCATAAATCTTTATTAATGTCGTTATGAAATAATCCACTCATACAAAATATGAATCACATGCGCTTAGCAATTACAGTGATAATAATCAATGTCGGTGATCAACTATTGATGGACGCACTAACAGAAACAGATATACTAGAGGAGAATCTATATTTCGTCTTGTAAAACAGTTTTTCTACGAAAAGGAAATTCCACTCACGAACATACGTGCGTGTGAAACTGATGGGGCACCGGCAATGACAGGTCGCTGTCGTGGATGTATTGCGTATTTTGAAAAAAAGAAGTTCTAAATATATTTGCCATTCATTGGTCATTCATCGTCAACACCGTGTTTAACATAATCTCCTCGTTCGCATGAACAACACACTAAACACTGTCATTAATGCAATAAATAAGATTAAAACTAATACTCTTAATGATAGATTATTCAGACATTTCGATTTTGAAAATAATGCAGATTTTGAACGTCTGTTGCTGCGCACTGACGTTTTTTGGCTTTCAAATGGCAACTGCGTGAGACGTTGTTATTACCTTTTTGATACTGATGTACAGTTTTTTTAGGCAAGCTTCCTTCCCACAGTACTCAACTTAAAGAGACTAGGTCTGAGGTTGCCTTTTTATTAGATTTATTTACAAAATTCAATGATATTGTTCCGCAATTATAAAACGATGAGGTCAATCTTATTAAAGCATAATTCCTCATGTGTATTTTTGTTTCAAAGTTAACTCTTTTCAAACGCAATATAGGTCGTTGTGAATTATATCAGTTTCAGCGCCTGTTGCAGTTTGAACAAAAACAAAGAAATGGGATACTCGATGATAGTCTGCAGATTTACTGTGATCATTTAGCTATGCTGAGTACAGATATGTCAGAGTTGCTCTCAATCTGCTTTCAAGTTGCAACGATCTGCTTTCAATGGAAATCCCCCGATTGGGTGATAAATCTATTTACAGATACTGAGGATGTTGGCCATCAAGCAATGGATGAAGAATTGGTCGAATTAAATAAAATGACATTGATGAAGCCCAAGTTTAATAAATAATATCAAGATTTGTGGTTACAGAAGGACATTTTCGGACGCTATTCAACACTTTCGAGAATTATAAAATATTTGTTTATTGCATTTCTCATATCATATTTGGTGGAGCGTGGGTTTAGTGCAGTCGTCAGACTCAGACTATTTCACAAAGAAATTAATTGCATGTTGCTCAACTTGGTGATTTAAGATTGCTGTTAATTACGTACTTTTCAACCAGACATTGATAAACTGATTTCACTTCTCAAGTTCAGACATTGATAAACGGATTTCACTTAACCAAGTTCAGACATTGATAAACTGATCTCACTTCTCAAGTTCAGACATTGATAAACTGATTTCACTTAACCAAGTTCAGACATTGATAAACTGATTTCACTTCTCAAGTTCAGACATTGATAAACTGATTTCACTTCTCAAGTTCAGACATTGATAAACTAATTTCACTTCTCAAGTTCAGACATTGATAAACTGATTTCACTTAACCAAGTTCAGACATTGATAAACTGATTTCACTTAACCAAGTTCAGACATTGATAAACTGATTTCACTTAACCAAGTTCAGACATTGATAAACTGATTTCACTTCATCAAGTACAGCCATGAGACGCTGAGTATTTCCTGATCAACAGTGAGTACAACATGACATTTTTATATTGTGAACATGACAGTAATAAAGGAACTCTTTGTTATGTGTTCTCTACTTGCTACGCATATTCTCACTCCCAATTCGCGTATTCTCGATGTTGAGTCGTGCTCATTTAAATCATCTGTGCGGACTTGCGAAGAGCAATGAGTTTAAAAAATAGTTTAAAAGCCGTAGAAGATTGAATTCACTGTACTCGGTTTCCCATATGTACTCCGCCCCTCTCAACGAAGCGGCACGCCGAGAGTATGAGAGTACCACTCATAGAACGTAACTCTGTAGCTTCAAGTGATAATCCACAGCGATCTAAAAAAATCCACATTATAAGCAAGACGACAAGAGCCAGATTTGAACCCGTGACCTCTTGAACATTAGGCGAACAGCTTAACCACTACGCCAGGGAGATCCTCAGAAGAGAGTGTCTGCTCAGTCCATAGACTGACCATCTGTTATTATATCGAGGCTAGCTAATTGGTCGGCCCCTTCGTTTCTCTCCACACCCGCGTGTCCGGGGACAAAGATAAATCATAACAGTATAATGCAAGCAGATTAGGGACTACCATTTGTATCACTGCTCGCTCGTAAGATAGTGACATGCATTGTGGGATAAAATACCAGACAGTGAAGTATTGATGAAATCTAAATACCGAGAACTTGAGATTAGCTTCCACAGATCCGAAGACCAGAAGAAATGTTTCAAAGACACGCTTAAAACATCACAGACTCACTTCAAAGACATCATAAAACATCACAGACTCACTTCAAAGACATCATAAAACATCACAGACTCACTTCAAAGACATCATAAAACATCATAGACTCACTTCAAAGACATCATAAAACATCAGAAACTCATTTCAAAGACATCATAAAACATCAGAAACTCATTTCAAAGACATCATAAAACATCACAGACTCCTATCAATGTAGAAATATAGATATGGGACAATCTTGAACACGATAAACTCAACTGGCGTCATAAACTCAGGATTGGTGCATCTGACATAAAGAGTATCCTACAAACTGCTGCTAAAAAAAAAGACGTGCCAAATGAAAATCAAGAACTGTCTCGTCTTCTCGTTTGCAGCAAGTTAAGTTGCATGATACCATGGTTGCTGGTGCGCACCTCGGTCTGGTATCTCCGACTTCAGCACTTGTGCTTGCTTGGACATCAGGACTGTGATCCTGCTTGGTGTAGGAGATGGCCAGAGCAATCTTAGTTTTCAGCCTCTGCTGGCTGGACTTAGCCTCGTGGTCACTTCAAGGAGTTGGCCTTGATGAGTAGAGCTACATCAATGAATTCACTTCACATAGCACATGATCAGAGTTTGCACGGAATTTCTTGCTTCCCCCCCCCCTTTCATCCTCCACCCCCATATGACTTATTATATGAAGCAATAGTCATCATCTTTATTCCGTATACGCTCATAAGCTCTTCATCTCTATCCCAGCTAAGCTCTTCGTCGCTATCCCAGCTAAACTTTTCGTCTGAATCCCAGCGGAGCTCTTCGTCTCTATTCCAGTAAGCTCATAAACGCTTCGTCTCTATCGTCTCTATCCCACGTATGCTCATGAGTTCTTTGTCTCTATCCTAGCTAAGCTCATGAGTTCTTTGTCTCTATCCTAGCTAAGCTCATGAGTTCTTTGTCTCTATCCTAGCTAAGCTCATGAGTTCTTTTTCTCTATCCTAGCTAAGCTCATGTGATTTTCATCTCATCCTACATATCAACAATATATATTTTTATCACGCCGAAAACGGACATGCTGGACCGGAAGACGTAAAATAACCCAGCCCCGTTGTGAAACCAGCAGCGCAACGTATTTCACGTCCCCTCCCCCTCGATCCCGGAGGAAATCACACGAACTTTCGTGATGGTTATCAGAGAGTGAAGGCAGAAGTAGAAGAATATATTATTGTAAAACAAAATCTCACCTTTCAGAAGCTTTCCCTCCTTTGTCCTCCGCCTTCTCCTCCTCATCATCATCATCATCGCTCTTATCCTCACTTGGTTCTGCAATAGTTTGCCTCCTTCCATGATCGTCGCTATTACTGGAATCCATGTGTGAATATCAATCTCACTATGAAACCTTATCAGAGACTACAACCCCGCGTTCAACAATCAATGAATATTCAAGAATCTATCTTGTAGTATATCAACTTAATCCTCCATGTGAGTGGTATAGTTACTTTTATCAAATACTCATCTTAGTTCAGAGGAATTATTTGATCAGAATGTACCCGATAACTTTATTTGTTTCCGTATGTCCTTGATGGCCTCATCCTGTGTGAAATAAACAAACTTTAACAATAAGATATTATCCCAATGTCAACATGCACAACAGGAATGTAGTTAGCATACACAAATAATAATGCCATTTTATAGATGTCATGGTGAACTAAGAGTAGTCACTGAATAATACAGTAATAGTTTCATCAATAATCAGGACCAGAGGATAGGCCTATGTCGGGACAGGGTTGCCAGAATGATGGAACTGTTTATGGCCAAATTTGAGATAAAAAGTGTATAAAAGTGGCAAAATTTCATCATTGTATATAAACTAATAAAAAATTATAAACCCGGTCTAAATTTCAAGAAATTAAATTTAAAGTATTTTTATTCTGAATTTTCTTATGCAATGTAAACTTTCAGTGTTTTTCTAATAGTATAATATTTAATATTACATTTCCTTTCACAAGTCGTTTAGTTTTAGAATTTATCACACAAATTCTGATGGCACTTTCTTATAATTTTCTAATAAAGATTATGGGTGTAACATTTCGAATATGATATTTTGTTGTTGTTTGCCAAATGAATATTTTAAAATCAGAGTGGAGTTTTAGTTATGGAAATTCAAAGTTTTATGGATATTTTACATAAGTATACTTAATGTAGCTCAGTTGTTAGTATACAGTCTTCCTGTTCGTGTAATCCAAGGTTCAATTTTCAGTTCAACTGGAAATATTTTTTAAATAACCAACGGCTTCTAGGTCGACCAAGCCTAAAACAAAATGAGTACCAGTACTTCTGAGGATTTAAATGCAAAATGCTTGATGTTAATCACTTGATTCCCACGAATGCTGGGTCAATGAAAAATACGAATCTAATATAGTATTTCCCAAAATGCATCAGTGACTTGGAAAATGGAAAAGTTGATTTTACTGAATGCATAACGCCAAATATAGTGAACCAGTTGCACACCAGTTGGTGATATGTTCTTCTTTGTACCTAAGCTGAATTTTTAAAATTAAATAAGTGATATCACATACAATCGTCTAAATTTATATCATAATTCCACATCTAAATCTTCAATTTATCACACAGAATCTGTGATATTACTGATAATATAGGAGGAAGCCATAAAATACAATGTTTACTGCAATATTTTGAAGAAAAACATTGTACTAACTAACCAACCAACCAACCAATCAATCAACCAACTAACTGCATATACATTTTTAAAAACCCACAAATTGAATTGTCTCATCACTGAGAAGCATACATCTACTGAGAAGCATACATCTACTGAGAAGCATACATCTACTGAGAAGCATACATCTACTGAGATTATGATCTACTTTCTGTTTTCTTTATGAATCTCTGCATGATCACAACGTTAATAGAGTACATGTAGTTCTGTACATTTATATTGTTAGCGCTGTATCCTTATCCAATATCTTCGCTTACAGATTGTTCAGTAGCCTTCACTAAAACGTAAAAAAAAAACCAAACAACTTTATAGTAACTACATTCCTGTGAAGGGGTGCAGAGGCATTATATGCGCTGTGGAAATAAAGTATTTTTTGCCATGGCAGACGTCGCGACATGTACAGAAGGATTTTGATTGTACCTCCGAAATAAAAAATATTGTCCCAACAGGGGATTGAACCCGGGACCTCAAGGGTCTGAGGAGGCTTCTTAACCACATGACATGCTCTACACAGTTAATTCAGAGGCTTCCAATATTCACTGCACGGTGAAAACACACACCACTGCTAAATTAATTGCAGCTTTTGTAAAGCTAACGGGACATTTTTAGTTTTCTCTAGAAACCACAACACTTTCATATTAATCAGCCGTTTTAGAGTTATGCTTTTAAAATACTGCATGAATACCAACCAATATTATATAATTTACTATTCACTATGCAGAAGCAACGATACACAGTAACAGACGACGTTTTCACTTAAAAGCCTTTATCACGGCAAAAGACAACAAACAGACAACACACTGTGCATAGAAACGCACATATGGTGTGTGATGATGGTAGGAGGAAAAGATTAAAGAAAAACAAAATGAAAAGTCGACAGGATTTTTTTGTTCAAATTGGTTGCAAGTTTTTATGTGATTTGATGTTTGCATACACAATGGTTAACATGCCTCATACAAACACACTTAGCCCATGTATGATTAGGAGTGCTATTTTCAAATCAATGCATGACAATGAGATTGTTAGTTCTATATACAAAAGACAGTTTTGAAAAAAACTACGGAATGCACGTAGGAAACAAGAGCTTAATTGATAGTCATTCATGGAGATCTAAACAAATTGCAGTGAAACGTATAAGAAAATGTGAAAATTGTGTTCACTTTCACGAAAGAACTGTATGATAATGACGGGACTCTATAGCTACAAACTTCAATTGACGAACAATTTACGAGGATGCCGCCTTTGATTGGTGTCGTAAGTCTGGCATTTCGTAGCCATTTTTTAGCTGTAGTGATTTTCTAAGCAATTTAAATACGTGCAGTGGATTTCCATTACTTCTGAACGGTTGTATAGAAGGATGTATAGTTTCCTGTGGTGAAGTTTGAACTTGGTACCTCGGCAGGCCGACCCGCCATTGGTACCACACCGCCACAGAGAACATCTAAAAGGGAAAGGAAAATATATCCTAAAACTCAAGATGTTGATAACTACACGGACAATGTAAACATTGTTTAAAACGTTATAATAACAAAACATCAACCTGTATGTGTTATCTCCACTAGTCCTAGTAAACAAATGTTAAATACTCCGATCATTCGACAAATCTCTGTATGATTGTCATTTGTCTACACCACACTCAAATAAACATAATCTTTCTTTTAGATACATCAGGAAATCTGAGAACTGATTGATGAAATATAATAGTATTTTATATTTAATCTAAATATTATATCTAAATGTATTAAATATTATATCTAAATGCATTAAATATTATAACTAAATATTATTTATAAATGCATTAAATATTATATCTAAATATTATTTCTAAATGCATTAAATATTATATCTAAATGCATTAAATATTATATCTAAATATTATTTCTAAATGCATTAAATATTATATTTAAATATTATTTCTAAATGCGTTACTGCATATTAATAAAACGCGGACAGCAATAAAGAGTCAATGAAACGAGAAATAACGTAACGAACATCGCAACGAACACAGAAGTAGGTAACACCTTTCATTACTTCAGCGGCGTAATTATCAAGTAGTAAATTATAAAGAGAGAAAAAAACAACGGTACGATGATACCAAAGACGAGTAAGTACATTAGTGATTAGCTGATATTACATCCCATAGTGTAGGGCACACCCATAGGCGCTCAGTTTCTTTCAGCTGAATGACAAAGAATAAGCACACCACACGTTTCGTAAGCTACTGACTGTCAGTCAGTTCCTCTTTTGCCAAGTTTGGCATATAGGGTGGATGTCATAGTTCTCCATGCCTGTCGGTAAGTTGCCAAGGATTGCAGGTCTTGTGCATTTATGCCTGTTGATTTTAATTCGTTCATAAATGTTCTTCTGAGCGTTGTTTGTGGTCTTCTCTGTTTTCTTTTCCCGTCTGGTGTCCACATGAAGGCTTGTCGTGGAATTCTGTCTTCCTTCATTTAGAATTTGTTGGAATATTAATAGATGGTTTCCTTTTACTTAGAACTATAACATCCGCTACAAGAACACTGAGAGTTTTACAATGACAATTTGTTAAATCGTCGATTAACGTATCCAAAAAAGAATCAAGAACTGAAACAAACGTCCGCCATCTTGAAGCTGGTAACCGAGACTACTGATTGTACATCGTCTTAATTATGCTAGTTTGGTCGTTGAGGTAAAATTTGAACGTAGACAATTTTATTTTATAAATTTTGTGTCAATTAGAACATGTAAAGAAAACGTTAAGAGTTTAGCTATTTATTGGTTATATTTGAAATGATATGTTATTATAACCAATTTTCAATTCCAACTATATGGCAACTCTCTTATTAAAGCAATGCAGCAATATGGACTCTGTGGTCGAAAGTGACACCACATAATTATTTCAGGTGTTCACGTGATTGTGTGTCTGCATACAAAATGGTGGAATTCGTCCTCCATCTTGACTCTTTATGGACTTGTCGTTGGTCAACAGTCAATAACAAAAAATATGGGCCTCACACCGCATTCACAGATCTCAACGGTGAAGGAAAAAGACTCTTTTCTATCAAGTTCTCGAATTTTTCCTCACCTCTGACACTCCTTTCGCTTTGATCTATTTATATTTTTGTCTATCAATAGTCTGCAGGTTTTTTTTGCACTGCACACCGGTGCTAAACGTACATGATCGCGCTCTTTCATATCTTTATCATTTCTATGTACAGAATTGTTTGATGATACGGCTCTATGCACTGTTTAATAATTAAATAGGTTTGTGTTTCTGTTTCCCATTTGTGTTCTTTTCTTGAAAAAGATTCCTGTTGGGCTGCAACTTAGAAAAAGTCCGTGTTCCCCCTTTTAATATATATATTTTTTCTCATTAATTGTACTATTTGATCGTTAGAATACCCTATATCATTATTTACATTAATATAGTGTATTTATCGCTTGTGTGTTTTGTTGCTGCGGAGATCTCCTCTTTGCTGGACATCTTCTGAAAGTTTGATTATTTCTACTATCAAATTCTACGTGGAATGGAATAGGTGATCCTGCTTGTCAAAAACTCCCTGCCTTGTGTGTTTGTAATAAATTCAATTAATGGATTTCTCCAATGACATTATAAGAACCCATCCAGCAACTTCTTTTCTCTTCATTGAATTTTCTTCTTTTGATCATTCCGATGGTCAGTCAACGTGTAATGGCGGTTACACTCAAGGAGAGACCTGAGCACCTATGGAATTGTCCGGAGTGCAGTGACGATGCTCTAAGGACTAACTAACTAATCAACCAACCAACCAACTACCCAACTAACTAAACTAAACTAAACAATTAACTAACTAGCTAACCAACCAACTAAACTAAACTAAAACTAACTAAGCTAAGCTAAACTAAGATAAGCTAATCTAATCTAATCGAATCGAATCTAAAAAACAAAAATGGTTGGGGTTTTGTTGCCTACAGAAACGACGTGAAGTTAGTTGAGAAATCTTAAGCATATTCTACTGTCACATCGAGCATGAGGATGGCGATAGAGGGAGTTACAGCAACTCTTAATTGGTTGATAACTTATATATCAACACACTCGGTAATACTCACAGACTCTCAAAGCATGTTACACAAGATAGAAAAGTCCATGCTAAGAAAAGAATGGTGGGACTTATTGAACAATTCAGTTGTCCAGAGCATTACATCGATATACTGCCCTGGTCATGCTGGGGTCAGAGGAAACGAGAGAGCCGACTTATAGACGGCACATTGCTGAGAAGAGATAAAGCAGACTTAATGAAAGCAGTAATAAATTCATTTCAAGATGTAGATGATGTCAATGAGGTTGAGAACGTACACATACAGAGAATATTAGAAATGGGAGTATCTAGGGGTGAAGGAAGGAAAAGTAAATTGTTTTTGTAAAGTCCCGAAGATCACACAATCAACACCTGACTGGAACTATGAGTCTACATACACTGGGATGGCTGCTGGAGCGGAGGGCGGAGCACTTATGGGAATGTCCCGTGTGCTGTGAAGCCAGTTTCTAATCAAGAATCTAATCTAAGCTAAAACTAAACTAAACTAACTAAACTAAACCAACTATTTTGGTGGTTGCTGAATGTTCAAGCGTTGCTCTTCTCATCCCTAGTCCTATAAATTTTGATGTCTGAAATTTTTCTATAATTTGTCTCTTTACTTCAAATCTCTGACAACCTCTAGCTTTCTTAGCTATCCATATTATTATCACAATTCTTCTCAAATTCCATATCCCGATAGCCTCCAGATTACTGCGAGCATCTTTTTAAAGATTATCATGCTTCACATCTACATAAAAGAATTGGACTAAATATCACATTTTATCACTAGATAGATAGTATTTCGCAGCTGAGTGATTAGCCAGCAGAGACCGCCGAGAATATAACACATATTGGCTTATGGAAAAACATGCCTTCTTAACAACTCAATTGGCTATTCCACAAATTCCAGTGGTCACTATGCTTATACTTTGTGCAACAGCCGACGAAAATCACGGAAATGATAAAATGGGTCATTTTAGAAGGCTTGCTTCCCAATTAACCAATAGGTCTTATAAACCGAGGGTCACGGTATAATTATCGAGGGGAATTGCCACGTCATGTGAATTCCTAAAGTCTGTGAATCATTGCACCGGTCTATTCTGGAGAAAAATGTGTATAAGATGCATTAGCAACGCCTAAAAATTCAACAATATTTTAAAACATAGCTCTATCTATAATCCCACAATTCGTCAGGGTAGTGGAGGTACCAAGTCGTGGGGGTACCAGATCGTGGGGGTACCACATCGGATGTTTCAACACACTGAAGCATCCAGCGATTTCCATCTTCGACGAGTAAGGAAAAATCTTGAATTGTCAAATCCTTGATGAAATTTTGCTAATAATTAGACACACACACAAATGTTTCTTGATTTGTGTGTGTGATTATGTGTGTGTCGAATTATTAGCAAAACTTCACTGCCCCGTTTCAAGTTTTCCTGCTGGATTTCAGTTTTGCGCAGTGAGCCCATTTTATCAAACACTGGATAATATATGGAAATATCGTAAATGAAATAAAAGGTATGTACTATTTGAGTTATATCTTATACAAGTATTTCAAGTAATATACATTTTTTCCCTCTTGTGATTTTCCCACATATATTATGCCATATGGAAGTATTTCAAGTACTATACACTATTTCACATACAGTGTAATTTTCCCATACATCTTACCTTCGCAGAATACAACCCTTTACAACCGACGTACACGCATATCACACATAAATTTATTTTAGCTTCTGTAATCCAGACAATAGTAGTCACACGCTCAAGTGGCGATATTTAAAATGGATCTCTACGGCTGAAGTCGTTATATAGTACGTCTAGAAATAAAGCAAGCTTTTATAACTAACGGTAACACAACACTGCTGGAAGTAAACACACAACATCAACGTTCTAGATAATCGTGTTCAACAGTTTAACAAAATCAAAAACAAGTCCTAGAGTAGATTCAGTTAAGTGAAGGGGAAGGGGCTGCTGGTAGAGCAGGTGTAATGAAATAAGTAGAAACTAGGAGATATTAGTCGACCACCTGCTGTAAAAGGGATCATTAAGTAGCTATGAACGCCAGGTAAGTTCCAGATACCTCATAAGAGGGTCAATATGAGTTTTTGTTTTGTGATCTAGAAACTTGTTTACGACTTCATGAGTAGTGTTATGAACTTCATTCATGTTTCTGATAAGATGTAGGCCTAATGATTATCGTTACCTGTTTAGCAGATAAATGTCAGTACAGACATGGGAGCTAAATCGCGAATCATTCTCCGAAAGGGAGGATATTCTACGTTTTCCGTGTTTTTCATTGTTGTCGTAATAAGTATAACACAAAGTGACAAATGTAAATCACGAAAACAGTTAAATAGAATAACTTTTGGAAAGTTGTCCCGATGACTCCACAGGACTGTATGACTAATAAAAGAAACGCCACGGCCCTTCACCGCCCAGCTTGACATGGTCAGATCACTGCGGGTATTAAAAGCTATGAAAAGAGTTGAACACTGCAGGCAGTTCGAAAGAGACAAAAACAGCCGGAACTTCCTCCAAACTTTCATTTCTGTTCACACAGCAAGAGGTTTTTCCGAACCAAGACTCTAACTCCTCAGCCCTCTGATATTTACAAACATCAAACCTGAAATATGCAATGCTTACGAAGAAGGAGCACCATCAGCCCCCCCCCCCCCCCCCCAAGCAAGTTACACAATGTGGTGGAGATCTATTGCAGTAAACTGTCTTGTTTGTGCTGTTGTTGTTCATGTTTGGCGTTGGTAACACAGAGTTGGCATAATAATCGTTTTGAATAGTGTTATTTTGGTGTTTAAATCTACAATTTTGTTTCTGAAGATTGGTGTCATTTTCCCTAGGGTTTGGTATATATCAAACTAAAGTACGATGAGCACGTATGCTAAGTCCTAATCTCAGATATGTCAATTCTATCCAGTTCTCTATATTTTGTGGCGCATGGTCGAGAGGTTAGAGCTTTGATCTCACACCCGTGAGGTCTAGAGTTCGATCCCCGGTAAAGGCTGTGATGGTAAGTTTTTTTATGTCGCGGTGTAAATTAAAAAACCTCACCATGAACATGACGTGACGATAGCAAGGACATGCGGCCATTATCATACATGCCATTTGAATACTTCTTTAACTTTATCACACAAGCCACTCGAATACTCCCTGTAGCTCCCTAACTTTATCACTCAAGTCACTCGAGGCCTACTCTCTGTAACTACCTAACGGAAAAAATAACAGTACGACAGTTAAAAGCTTTACTAGAATTTTACCACGCCCATTATCTATGCAAATTGTAATCTATAACTGCAGAAAATATAAACTAAATCGTGTTGTTTTTGTTTTTACAGTAATATAATTCTGGACAAACTAGCTAAAAATAAGAATTATCAAAAGTGTTCCGTGTATTCTACATTAATATATGCAAATGAAACCTTAATAATAAACACGAATTCATAAGAGATAATTAACACTTTTGGGGTGTGGAGATATAGAAAAAAGGTGACAGTTTATAGAAAAATACCTATTAGTCTGACCGTCACTATAGCCATGACCGGGCCGACCACATTGGAGATCAAATTAAGCGAAAATCGGTATAGGTGTTACCAATATAAGACAATAAAACCAAATAAGAACAGAGACTGACAAACGATGTTTCGACTAAAGGGTCTTCATCATGACAAAAATAAGCAACAAGAAATGAATAATACAAACAAAGAATCTATAATATAATAGACGTATTCCGTCAGTCTCTCCGGAGCGCTCTATAAATAGCACATTTACGTCGCTGAATTCCGTGCGATATCCAATCAAAACGATTGATGTCGTGACGTTATTCAAGGCAGACATATTTGTATACAAATGTTAATAATGCTCTAACATGTAAACTTCTGTATCGGCTTGTGGTTAAAGTAATCTAAAATACATTATATTTAAAATATACGTATAATTTGCTATAAATGATGGATGAAGATGATCTAATCGCAAGAAAGCGTCAAAACACACAAGAGCGAAAAGCTAGATGGTTGAACTGTCAAAGTCAAGAGTCACTCGCACGTATTCGTGCCGCAAATGTTTCAGAGCATAGACATAGAATGGAAAGAGATATACAAAGTATTGATCAAGAAACCCTTCAACAAAGACAAACACGACTTGCTAAGTATGTCGATTTGCATCGGCGTCAAGCTAAACAATCACCAGCGCAAGGAGAAAGTAGACAAGCTATGAATAGAGAATATAAACATCGTCACAGACAGCATGAAACTTTGAATCAACGCAGAGACGTCAAGTTGCAGATTCTGAGGCTGACTCATAGTTACAAATGCGTCGAAATCACGCAATTTAAAATTAAGCAGCAAATTTTGCTTAGAATCGTGGTTCTGCACATAACTGTGGAAATTTCAATATTATATCTCCATTTTTGGTGCTAACATTATTTGGACGAACGTCCTAACAATGACAAGTTTACAAGTTGTTGCCGAAAGGGAAAGATCAGGCTTCTAAAGCCACAAGACATCCATAGTAATAAACTGGAGTATACCTAGTTCCCGCGCTTTATGCTATCTGATAATACACACCCTAAATACACACCCTAAATACACACCCTAAATACACACCCTAAATACGCACCCTAAATACACACCCTAAATACACACCCTAAATACACACCCTAAATACACACCTTAAATACACACATTTTCGTGAGAATATTCGCTCTTATAATAGCACTCTTTCTTTCGCGTCAATGGGAGCAAAAATTACGGATTGTCAAGGTCGAGGTCCATACGTTTTAAATGTTCATGGGCAAACGTATCATCGAACTTCTCATATACAACCGCCATACAACAGAGTTTCATAGTTCATTCAGTTATATGTATTTCGCAATAACCGAAAATGATGAGACTAACGCTGATGAGCCAGCAGCAGATAGCTTACTGTTGGTGGGTATTGCTCGCACTGTACGCTGGCCTGTGTACAGAAAGTAAACATGACTTGAAAGGCAGACTTTTTATTATTTACGCGTATTTCGTTGTTAGGCCTTTGCATTTTTTTGGTGAAGTGTGAAACACTGTAATAAAGTTTTGCTAATAATACGAAACAAATATAGGCACACACACAACATGTGTGTCGTCCCTACTCGTCGTTTTTTATTTATATGTATATGTTATCCTTGATAAAGGTCTTCCGGTCGAAACGTCGATTTGTGTGTGTGTGTATGTTTGTTTCGTATTATTAGCACAACTTTATTACCCTGTTTCACGCTTCACCTTTTGGATTTCAGTTTTGCACAGTGAGTACATATTTTCGCTTTTTTATTGGGCATGAGACTCGAAGTATATAACTAGTGACCACAAAAATCATGATAATAATGAAAAACATAACGTGTGAAATCTTGTTTACTTTCTGTTCCGAGGTCTTTACTGCCAATGATCTCAGTATAGCACATACAACATAACAATGAGCGCTCTAACTCTATCTTGAGTTATATCTATAATTACACAGCGACAGACATTTCTAGTTCTCTCTTGGTTTTACATTTTTTGCAATCTATAATAACGATCATTATATTGTGTGGGGCATGGCCGAGAGAATATAGCTTTAGTTTCACACTAGTGCAGTCTAGAGTTCGATCCCCAGTAAGGACTGGGTTTTTTTCTGTCAGAGGGTAAATTTTTTCTTCTTCTTCTTTCGTTCACTTGAAACATATATGTCTATATCTGTAATTCTGTCTCCTTAATAAAACTCACTGTCTTTTGTAGTTCATACAGTGTCCCATAGAGCTTTGATTCCAGTGGTGTTTCCTCTGGCCAATAGGTATGCCTCAGCGTTTCATGCTCAGAACACTCTTGAAGTATATGTTTGGCACTCTGTGCTGCCTGTCCACGTGTACACATGGCCGTGTTGGAGGGTAAATTAAAAACTCAGTCTGTACATAACGTGACGACAGCAAGAGCATGTAGCCTTTATCACACATCTACAAAATCCCTCCCTGTACTCCTTTACCGCAATAATTCAATAGTTTGACAAAAACTGTTATTTCTCATGATGTTCTTGATTATTGAATAGAAACTGGCATCACAGTACATAAGTGCTTCGCCCTCTGTTCCATCAGCCATTCGATTCATGGTGTTTTTCGAGTCTAATACCGCCGAAACAGACGTCGACATCAGGGCACAACTCTGGACCTTGCAACAGGTTTCTTTGTTGTCCCACCACCCACGCTGTGCTTGTAACTAGTTCAAACACAACGTCGGCCAGTCGGAACAACATGGTAACTGTTATCAACGGTTACGACTACGGTATTGTATAGATAACGTGTCATGAAGCTTCTATAAGGAGACAACCTCAATATAAAGGCATGTCATCTGCTAAGGTTTTCTGTTGCATGGTTGGTTTGTCTAGGGAGCCATTGGTGAGACCCACAGACGCAACCGCATGCGCAAATGATGTCACATTTCAAACCCAGCTTCTTTATTCTTAAAAAGAAGTCTCACGACACGTAGAGAATTGACTCCACTGTACGCGGGTTACCCCCATATGTACTACGTTCCTCTCAACTAAGCTGCACGCCGTCTGCCACGAGTATCTCTCGCAGTTCTCCGTTCCGTAGCGTCGAGCGATAATCCACAGAGATTTGAGGGGGGGGGGGGAAATCAGCTATATTAACAAGATGTTACTAGCGTGATTTGAACCAGCGACCTCTTGCGAACAAGGCGAACGGCTTAAACCATTACGCCACGTAGATCTCACGAAATAATCATCCTCAACAATTGTGTTTGTTTTTTCTTGCAAGAAGTTCTATACGTCAGCCATTGTCATTGCTCCAAAACTGGACAGAGTGGCGAAACTTGTCAGCACAGTATGATTGCAAATCAAGCGACCAAACGTTCAATAGCTCGACGACCGATCGTCATTAAATCCGGCGACGTCTGGATGCATAAGCAGTTTTAGAAAACGACAATAGATAGATTACACAGTTGAATATTCATCAGCATTATGAGGTGCCATGTCGGCTGGCGTAGGCGACCATAGCTCTCCACAGCTCTATGTATCCAGTATTAGGTATTAAGATCGTTGTTGTTTTCCTGCCGTGCCAGGTTGTCAAACTGTCTAATATTTTCTGACGTTGTAGCCCTCTGTCTGTGTTGCCTTCAATCTTGCCTGTTGTAATTATGTTCTCTAAACCTCATTGTCTCATGAAATGGCAAAAAAAAATGAAGATTGTATTTTTCATATATTATTGATTAAGGTCCGTTTGGCATTAGGCTCTAATACCACCTCCACATTCGTTTTTCTGGCAGTCCATGGTATTCTCAGAATTCGTATATAGAACCACATCTCTATTGCATATATTTTCCAACTTTCCTGTTTGTTTTTTATCCAAGACTCGCATCCATATGTTAGTATAGGAGTTATATAGTAGCACTGTAGAACTCTTTCATCTCTAATGAGTTGATTATTACCTAGTGCAATTACCTAGTCATTGTAATCAATAGTCATACAATTATTCATAGTCTTTCCCATGTGAATGAGGGTTGTTAATATCAACACTTGTCTTTAAGAGTAGTGGGTAGGAGCCTTAGTTATCTCTCCAAGACCAGATGTGTCGCATGTGCTGCGTTGTGTCCATGTTTGTTCTAGGTTATTTTGATGTTTCCTATCCACCGTTTTCTTGGTCCATCTTTAGCTTTATTTTATTATGTTCGGATATTCTTTTGTTGTATGCTCGTATTGATATTTGGGGTGATTTCATTCTTATAAGGTAACCGAACCGTTTTATTTGCCGTCTTTCTATATGTTCATCTTCATGTTCAGCGTTAATTCTCAAACTCCCGCTGGGTCTCTTTTGCAGCAGGAAAATTGCCCTACTAGATTTCCAGGAGGATGTAATCTATAGAATGGAAATTCATTGTGTCGCCTTTTTTATTTGCGCCAATGACCGACACAGTCCGTCTTAGGTAGATTATATATGTTCAATACATAATATTATACCTACTCATTTCTTAACTTCTTCATTTCTTATTTTATCTAGTTTAGTAAGAGTGCGAAATATGTAGGAGTTTATTTAGAGATTTCATTGTTGTATCTTAAAATAATAGTTAAACTCCAGTTTATTCAAATGTGTTTCACATTTTCAAAGTGTTTTCAACGTCAATGACATGTTAGATTTATAATTTATACCCTTGCTGGACAACAAGGCCATCTTGACAATTATTATACGTAGTAAGCTTGTGTGATTTAGTAAGCTTGTGTGATTTAGTAAGCTTGTGGGATTTAGTAAGCTTGTGTGATTTAGGCTTCTACTGAGAAATGAATTTCTCTCGAAAACAATCATGAAGAGCAATGTAAAAGGTTTAAGGAGAAAAAGTGTCCAACATAAGGCCTGGGCTGATAATATTAAAGGCTGAACATTTATTAATTTCTCCACATTTTCACATGAACTCAGAAAATCTTTTGGTCGAAGATTCCAGAATGCCACCACTACTACTTAAAATGTTCATATTAAGACGAAGATGGAGATGAGTATGGTAAGTACAATGTATGTTTTCGTTTATTTTAAATCAACAAGAATGGAACTATTACTACAATTTCATAAACGTTTAAATGATAACTTTATATGTCGTTGCATATAACCTCTACACAACAAAAGTAAAATAAAATATTCTAAATATTTCATGTTAACCCATGTAACAACAAATATATTCTAAATATTTCATGTTTACCCATGTAACAACAAATATATTCTAAATATTTCATGTTTACCCATGTAACAACAAATATATTCTAAATATTTCATGTTACCCATGTAACAACAAATAAACGATACACACATGACAACTATTACTGAAAATTTATTTTCAAAATAAAATAAAAATCATTGCTATCTTCAAATAAACATTTGTATCGACTGCTGCGATAAATCCGTTGAGCATGGATACTAATTCATCATACATCTTTAACGTGGTTATGAAATAATCAGCATGAAACATATGAGCCCACACACTTTGTAATTACGGAAATAATAGAAACTATTGGTGTTCAACAATTGAGAGGTTCGAAACCACGTCCGGACATTTTTAAAAATTATAAAAAAACTGGGTTGTGATTTCTCACTTGACACAACCACTCCTCCAGTCGACTCAGCTGTAAATGAGTACCTGACGCATGAGTTAGGGAAGGTAAAAATCAGTAAGGAAGGGAACTGGCCACCCCACCTAATAGTTGCTGCGGCTTAGTACATGAAGAGTTATCTTCATCCCCGACTGCAGATGCCATGGGACCTACCTTTACCTTTACTGTAGCAGTATAGTGTTAGTAGCAGCGCCATTAGTTACAGCGGAAGCAATAGTGGTATTACTAGTGGTGGCGTAAGCAGCAGCCGAAGTAATGGTAGTAGTAGTAGTAGTAGTAGTAGTAGTAGTAGTAGTAGTAGTTGCATCAGTAGCAGAAGTAATTGCAGTAGCAGCAGCAGCAGTAGTAGTAGTAATAGTAGTAGTAATATTAGTAGTAGTAATGGCAAACACAATTAAACAATTCTAGTCTAAAACCCTAACACGGATGTAACAATGCCATCAAAATCCCCGCGCACGGCTCACTCACGTCTGACATGCACTTTTAGATACCAATCAATAAACGCAACTAAACTGTGTTGCTCCTAATAGTTCTGTTATCCACAAGATTTAATAGTTACACCTATATAGTTTTACAACGAGCAAGGAACGTCTTAAATAGACCACTATTGAACAGAATCAATAACTCCTGTGTTCTCTATTAACTTCGTACAGTCAGATTGCAGTGCAGATAATGAACAATTCGAGGTAGCTGCGCATTGCGAAATCTTGTATCATGGATTCGCGTCAATAAATTAAAGTATTTTTGGGCAAAATAATACTCGGACAAAGGAAGTACAGACGAATAATGATGAGAAGTATAATTGTATTATGCGAATTTTATAAAAAAAACTATTCTGGAAAGATTAATAGAGGATTGACTTATGTCGGTTTGTTTTGTGTTTCTCTGCGATGTAGTTTTGACTGATCGTATCACTGGACAGACTGGACAGAAAATGTGGTCATGTGTAGTATTTCTCCCAGAACGTTGTCTTCCCAATGAACTCTATGAACCTCTCTCTGTCTTGGACGATGTGGCTTGCATTTTTTAGCGATGTATTCATGTTATCTTTAATGTCGTCAGTCCATCGTCTTCTTGGTCTGCCCCTTCTCCTCTTCCCAGGTACTCTTCCCTTCATTATTTGTCTTTCTAAACAGTTGTGTCTCTTTATATGACCAAACAGGCGTAGTTTTCTTTTTGTTATTGTGTTTAGTAACCAACAGTCTGGAATCTTCAGTGTGTTTATAATATCTGAGTTTCTGATTTTATCCTTCCATGATATTCTAAGTATCTTTCTGTAGCATTTCAGCTCGAAGGCGTTGATCTTCTTTGCCGCTGTCTTACTTAGGGTCCATGTTTCACAGCCGTATGTTGCAACCGGAAAAATAAAAGTTCGTAACATTGGCACTTTCGTTTCTATTTTGTTGTTTTCCATATGTTTTCAACCGTGTTATTATGCAATGTTCCATTGCCAATCTCTTCCTTATTTCTGCCATGCAGTCTCCTGCACCGTTGATGTTTGCCCCTAAGTATTCAAATGTATCCACACATTCTATCTCGGTATGAAAATGTGGGAGTTTTGTGATATTCGGTGATGTGGGTATACTGCATTAGGGCATTCATTACTTCAGGGATATGTCATACGGGCTGGTAACACGCAGTGACGCTTATCTTGTCTGATTCAAGCTTTTCATTGGTTACGTTACTTAACGTTGTTTCTCAAGCCAATGAAAAGACAGATAAGCCAAGACGAGTGACACAGGGTGTAACTAGTTAGCTAGATAATAAATGGTGCGTGATCTTGGAAGGTCAACCCCCTCCCTTCCCCTCCCTCATTATGATGTCCGAACATTACATTTAGTATTAGGAAGTAAGCTAAAATAAGTGAGTAAATCTCCTTACTCTTTAGTGGTTTTTCACACAAAAAAGGTGGATACATTTCCTACTCTTTAGTGGTTTTCCACACAAGAAAGGTGGATACATTTCCTACTCTTATTGGTTTTTTTCACACAAGAAAGGTGGATGCATTTCCTACTCTTTAGTGGTTTTCCACACAAGAAAGGTGGATACATTTCCTACTCTTATTGGTTTTTTTCACACAAGAAAGGTGGATACATTTCCTACTCTTTAGTGGTTTTCCACACAGGAAAGGTGGATACATTTCCTACTCTTTAGTGGTTTTCCACACAGGAAAGGTGGATACATTTCCTATTCTTTAGTGGTTTTCCACACAAGAAAGGTGGATACATTTCCTACTCTTAGTAATTTTCTACAAACAAAAGTGGATATATTTCTGACTCTTTAGTGATTTGTCCACACAGAAAGTCTCCAATATTGCTACGAAAACGATTAAAATGCCTTTATTTAGATAAATTCTTCACTTATCCCCTCAAATAAGAGGTGCATACGACCCTGAACAAGATTGACATCTGGAGAAGGATTTGTTTTACAGCCAAGACACCATTTCTTTTTACCTCAATAAGAACATTCTGTCGTTTATATTTTCATGTTTCAAATTCATGCACCTGGTAACAAGTTCATATTTTCATGTTTCAAATTCATGCACCTGGTAACAAGTTCATATTTTCATGTTTCAAATTCATGCACCTGGTAACAAGTTCATATTTTCATGTTTCAAATTCATGCACCTGGTAACAAGTTTATATTTTCATGTTTCAAATTCATGCACCTGGTAACAAGTTTATATTTTCATGTTTCAAATTCATGCACCTGGTAACACGTTCATATTTTCATGTTTCAAATTCATGCACCTGGTAGCAAGTTTATATTTTCACGCTTCAAATTCATGCATCTATAGTAAGTTTATATTTTCATGTTTCATATACATGCACATGTTAGCAGAACTGTAGGTACGTTTTCATTAAAGAGATTGGGTTTTTCTCAGAAAAGGGTCATTCATTTGTTTTTGTGTGAAATTCCCTCTTTTTGCTACGAAATTTGATGACCTTTTTTATGAAAAATCAAAATCATTAGGGGAAAAAGGGGGAGGGGCGATTTACCGACTTTTAGCTGAATTCCTAGTCTAAAAGTGGTGTTAGGATTTGCTAAGGCCGGGTTTTGAACACCTCCCCTATAGCCCACCCCTTACCTGCGGGCGTGTCTGATAGTTTCATTAGCATCATATGGTCAAGCCATTTCATTCTCAGATTTTATTTAAATCTCAAACAAATATTGCACAATATAATTAATCATTGCTGCTCTCAATTGATTTCACGAATATAACGAGTCAAGTACACAAGTGCACGTAGGTCACCTGATAACACGTTGTACTTCAAGGTTGCCAAGTAGTTGCAATTATTCGTGATCACATTTTATATTATCCGCGGCCTGAAAATGCTCAAAATCCTAAATTATGAATCCAAGCTGCTAAAATATAATGAAGAATTTGAATTCATTGACAGAACCACGATGATCAGCAAAATCACAGAGAAACATGCGCTAAACATAAACATACTTGGGGAGATACTACAACAAGTAGATAATTACCACTATCTTAGACGCAGAGGAGTGCAGTAGCCTAGTGGATAGTGAGCTTGCTATCTATCATCTGGTTACAGCGTGCCAGGTTCGAAACCACGTCTGGGCATTTAAAAAAATCAAAAAAAAAATCCGGTGTGATTTCTCACATGACACGACCACTCCTAGTCGACTCAGCTGTAAATGAGTACCTGACGCATGAGTTAGGGAAGGTAAAAACAGCAAGGAAAGGAACTGGCCAACCACGTAATAGTTGCTGCAGCATAGTACATGAAGAGTTATATTCATCTCCGACGGCAGATGCCATGGGACCTACCTTTACCTTTAGACGCATAATAACAAAGGATGGCAGATGTGAAACAGAAGTTAAAAGGAGAATAGAAATGGTTAAAAGTACCTTCAATGACATGAGGAAAATATTGACAGCTAAACACATTACAGACAAGCTACAAATGATATATTATACTCTCTCAGTATGGAATACCAGAAAATGAAAAAGCAGACAAACTGGCTAAGGAAAGTGTTGCCGAAGACCAACCAGATGTACTAATCATCTACCATCAGAAAAAACAGATGATCAAGTCAATAAGAAAGCCACAAACACCAAAACAAGATGACTATCACATTATGAATAGATCAGAACAAGTTAAAATTCTACGCCTCAGAACAGGACACAACCGAATCCGCAGTCACATGTACACAATGTTCAAGATTGGCAACACAGTCATGTGTACATGTGGGCAGGCAACACAAAGTACCAAGTATATACTTCAAGATTGTTCGGAGTATGAAGCACCGAGGCAGACATATTGGCCAAAGGAAACAACACTGGAATCAAAGCTCTATTGGCCACTGTACGAACTACAACAGATAGTGAGTTTTCTTCTTCTTCTTCTTTCCTTCCTCTTTTACCCTTTACGGGTGTCGGGGGAGATACAATGTTCGTGTTCTCGTTTTGTCTGGCAGCTTCAGATAATGCTATTTGGTGTTCATGTAATGTCTCTTTAATGTTGTCGATCCAGCGTACTCTGGGTCTACCCTTGGCTCTTCTTTCTGCTTCTCCTCTCTTCGTATATGCTTTATAAACTAATGAATCACACGTCATTCTTTCCAGATGACCAAACCAGATGAGTTTTCTTCAGGAGACAGAATTACAGATATAGACATGTTTCACGTGAACGAAAGAAGAAGAAGAAGAATATGTTACATCTACTCTATATTAATGTATGGCTCAGAGAAATGTGTAATGAACAAATAACTAGAAGATAGAATGGATGCTTTTGAAATGTGGATATATAGAAGGAGAACTTCGTGAAAAAAGAAAGAGAAGAAAACGAACAGCGATATAAGAACAAAACTGTGTATGAAAAAAAAAAAACTATTAGGGGAAATGTAAACAAAAAATAAATAAGTTATTTAGACATATTAACAGGCATGACACCTTGGTGAAGACCATTGCAGCTTTTATTTAGGAGGCGGCACTTGATGAAGATGACGATGATAATTATGATGATGATTATCAATTTAGTGAAAAGCTCCAATGCTAATAATAACAAATATGACATGTTTTATTATCTTTCTTAATTTCTTTTTAATAATAAACATAGAATCATTGAGGATTTATTATTAAAGAAAAATCATATTGTAGCAAACGGAATTTGAAGCAGGTCCGCAAAGAAGGCCCCTAATCGCCTCAAGTTGAGTCTCAAGTTTCAAGAAGAGTATGTGCGCCATTGAAGCGGAGCCGGTTCAAACCCCGTTTGTTGTCTTATATGTCTTTTTAAACATTTTGTTGACAGCAGTTGTGAGAGAAACATTTCTACTACAGAACTTCACTTCTTGTTATGGCCAAACATTTACATTTTCATACATTTCAATAAGATCATTTGTAAAATCAAATAGTTTTCTGTTTAATAAAAAGACTAAAGCATAAATTATTTGAAAATTTGTAAATTTGTTCATTTAATGGGTGATATGGCAACCCTGATGTACTTTGTCACGTTCTGGTTTTATACGCAAAAATCAATAACTGTTTGTTACTTTTCACAACATGACAATCGCAGAAGTGGGAGCACTAACCCAAGATCAACAGGAGTTCAAAAAGGTTTTGATGTCGGTTACGTCTAGTTTCGTTCATAATGTACATGACATCCTGTGTGAAACAGACACAATTTGGCTTATCCCTCCTGCTCTGCAAGGAAAAAATGACAATTTCGGTGCTTCTATAAAGACCCCTAAGTGTGGTGTCCGAAGTGGATTCCCTTGCCGACCCTTAACTATGCCATTAGATATGCTATATGATGATGGTGGATCTGGTGAACAGTAACGTTAAGCCGCAATTAGACGCAATTAAAGAGACATAACTGTTTAGAAAGACAAATAATGGAGGGAAGAGTACATGGGAAGAGGAGAAGGGGCAGACCAAGAAGACGATGGACTGACGACATTAAAGATAACATAAATACATCGCTAGACACTGCAAGCCACATCGCCCAAGACAGAGAGAGGTTCAGAGAGTTCATTGGGAAGACAACGTTCTGGAGAGAATACGTCACATAACACACGCAATTAGAAGCCAATATTGTGATGTCATAAAGTTATGAGAGCGTCTGTGAATAACAATTGCTGAGGCGGGGGAAGGAGATTAAAGGGGGTTCGAAAGTGTCTTGAAACTGGTGTCTTGGTACTGCCCAGAGATAATCACTATAACTGCGAACGATACATGGTCTCAGGCTGAATCGTCAGTTACTGCTACATTGAGTTACTGCTACAGTGGGTTACTACTATCTTGAGTTATTGCTACAGTGAGTTACTGCTACAGTGGGTTACTACTACAGTCAGTTACTACTATCTTGAGTTATTGCTACAGTGAGTTACTGCTACAGCGGGTTACTGCTACAGTGAGTTACTGCTACAGTGGGTTGCTGCTACAGTGGGTTACTACTATCTTGAGTTATTGCTACAGTGAGTTACTGCTACAGTCGGTTACTACTATCTTGAGTTATTGCTACAGTGAGTTACTGCTACAGTGGGTTACTACTATCTTGAGTTATTGCTACAGTGAGTTACTGCTACAGTGGGTTACTACTATCTTGAGTTATTGCTACAGTGAGTTACTGCTACAGTGGGTTACTGCTTGAGTTACTACTACGGTGGGTTACTGCTATCTTGAGTTACTGCTACAGTGGGGTACTACTATCTTGAGTTATTGCTACAGTGAGTTACTGCTACAGTGGGTTACTGCTACAGTGAGTTACTGCTACAGTGGGTTACTACTATCTTGAGTTATTGCTACAGTGAGTTACTGCTACAGTGGGTTAATACTATCTTGAGTTATTGCTACAGTGAGTTACTGCTACAGTGGGTTACTACCATTTTGAGTTATTGCTACAGTGAGTTACTGCTACAGTGGGTTACTACTTTTTTAATGTATTGCTACAGTAGGTTACTACTATCTTGAGTTATTACTACAGTGAGTTATTGCTACAGTGAGTTACTGCTACAGTGGGTTACTACTATCTTGAGTTATTGCTACAGTGAGTTACTGCTACAGTGGGTTACTGCTACAGTGAGTTTCTGCTACAGTGGGTTGCTGCTACAGCGGGTTACTACTATCTTGAGTTATTTCTACTTTGAGTTACTGCTACAGTCGGTTACTACTATCTTGAGTTATTGTTACAGTGAGTTACTGCTACAGTGGGTTACTACTATCTTGAGTTACTGCTACGGTGAGTTACTGCTACAGTGGGTTACTACTTGAGTTACTACTACAGTGGGTTACTGCTATCTTGAGTTACTGCTACAGTGGGGTACTACTATCTTGAGTTATTGCTACAGTGAGTTACTGCTACAGTGGGTTACTGCTACAGTGAGTTACTGCTACAGTGGGTTACTACTATCTTGAGTTATTGCTACAGTGAGTTACTGCTACAGTGGGTTACTACTATCTTGAGTTATTGCTACAGTGAGTTACTGCTACAGTGGGTTACTGCTACAGGAGTTACTGCTACAGTGAGTTACTACTATCTTGAGTTACTGCTATAGTGGTTTTATACTATAGTGGGTTACTACTATAACAGCTTATTGCTATCTTGAGTTACTGTTATAACTGTTGGTAGGCGTGTTACAAAAAACATGTCAACACATCCATATATCTCTGCATGGACACCATTCTTATCTGTGTTTATTTGACTATTGGCAGACTAAACACCCCTCCTACAACCACGTATAAACACAACCGTATATCGCTTTATGAAGGTCATCCTTATTTGTGTGTATTTGATTAACTAAACATACATATATCTCTTTATTTTAACTCTTCATTTTAACTCTTCATTTTTAACTCTTCATTTTAACTCTTCATTTTAACTCTTCATTTTAACTCTTCATTTTTAACTCTTCATTTTTAACTCTTCATTCGCTTGCGATTGTTCTAAGCGGCAACGTCGAAGTCATTGTGTGCGAACTCAGTGGTTAAATAAAAAGTATCTCGTACGGGATATCCATAAATTACGTCAAAAATCCCTCCTTCCCCAACCCAGTATTGTTAACAGTCTGTCAAAGATTCAGAGATTCCCTGTTTAATTGTCCAAAAATTTGCATACCCTCACCCCGTAATAAAAATTGCAAGAAAAAGTCATTAAAAATCCATATTTTGTTTCACATTTTTATATAAATTTTGTTATTCACATTATTTTGTTAGTATATTTTTTTTTTGTAAACAGTAATATTGACGTCAACCTGTGCCAACTTTCTGTCATACAGAAAGATTTCCACCCATCTCTATTATCTACCAACCTGACAAGTTTGATAATTTCACACTCTGTCCATTCCTTAATATTTTTAACTTAAATCTCACACTTAATGTCTCAATGTGACAGTACAGAAGGCTTTTTTTAATACAGTGTTGCCCAAATTTCAGGTATAATTTATTTTTAACAGTAGGGCACCAGATGATTGCTTTCGCCGCTGATAAACCAGGGCAGCCACACCAGTCGCATGTGCTTAGTTTCGCCACTATTCCGTGTGGAC
The DNA here is from genome assembly GCA_034231615.1 of Meghimatium bilineatum. Classification (NCBI taxonomy): domain Eukaryota; kingdom Metazoa; phylum Mollusca; class Gastropoda; order Stylommatophora; family Philomycidae; genus Meghimatium; species Meghimatium bilineatum. The sequence continues at coordinate 29,162,999 of CM067301.1, forward strand.
GTGGGCGCTTCACTATGTCAAGATAAACAAAAATAGGTAGATGTGTTACCAAAATAAAACATAACACAACCTAACAACGAGATACAGTTAGGTTGTGTTATGTTTCATTTTGGTAACACATCTACCTATTTTTGTTTATCTTGGCATTTGCCCGGTGTTACTCCAGCAACCTGCTTCCTGTTTAGGGTTGTTACCCAACACTGGAACATTTATCCCTTGCGCTTCACTATGGGCGTTTTGGAAACTTTAGGGGAAGGATTTAATCGATTCTGGTGACTCCCGTAGCCTTCCTTAGAATTTCATTTCGCAAGTTTCTATTTTTCTCTTATATATATTCTTACTACGATTATTCTCTTATAATCTTCTCTTACGTTTAAATTTGCAGTTATTGGGAACACTTTTAATGTTTTTGTGTCAGCTAGAACGACTTTATATATGGTGGAAAAATGTTGCACACACAATTACATAAACTACTCTTCTTGTGTTCAAATTCTAGAAAATTGTTAATCTCACTTGTATTGAAATTGTTCTAGTAAGTTATAGATACTGTGTTTATAAGGAGCACAATGTTGGGTACAGTACAAGTAGACGCCACCACATGTTTAATTATCACCCTTGGCTGTTTTTGTAAATTTTATGTTCGTCATTTAATAATTGAAATATTTAAATATTTAGGGTTGGGGTTAGGGTAGTTATGTAAAACACAACTATCCTAACCCCTAACTCTAACCCATAAATAAATATATCTTGTATTAAATGATGCAGATGCAATGTATAAACATAGACAATGGAAATAACTCGACTATGTGGTGGCATCTACTTGTACTGTACCAAATGTTATAGTTCGGAAGGAGGTAATGTTTTTTCAACAATTTGATCTCAAAGGGAGTGAGGAGGGGGGTTCATCACCCTTCTATAGATCCATTACTATCCGGCAGCTATCCTATGTTAGGTCATTCGTCCGCTGATCAGCACACCCGGGTTTCGAGTCCGCTCGTTATACGTTGTCTCATGTATTGTCTATCCCCAGGTAGTGGTGCTGACTTAGTTTCCACACTTGCCGTTGAGAGTAGGGGTTTGTGAAGATGTAGTCTGTTTTCCAAGAGTCATGTGTGTTGCTCTGGTTGAGGTGTAGTCATTTTGTTCAGGATGGTCTTGATGTTGTCTATCCACCTTTTCCTAGGTCTTCCCTTGGCTCTGTATCCTGATTTCATCTTGTTATAAGCTCTTATGGGAAATTGATAGTACATCATCATAAGATGTCCAAACCATTTTATCTGTTATTTCTCTATATATTCAATGCATGATGTGATACCTATTATCTTTCTGATGTTCTCACTGCACAATTTGTCGATTCTGGTGACTCCAGTAGCCTTCTTTAGAATTTCATTTCGCAAGTTTCTATTTTTCTCTTATAATCTTTCTCGTACATCGATTATTCTCTTAAAATCTTTCTCTTTAATCGATTGTTCTCTTATAATCTTTCTCTTACGTCGATTATTCTCTTATAATCTTTCTCTTACGTCGATTATTCTCTTATAATCTTTCTCTTACGTCATTCGTGGCTGGAAATAAAAATTACTCCAGTGATTCATCCAGCCACCAGGAAGTAGTGTACCAGGGATTATGCTGTGGGAAGTTCGAGGAATGGCACCATCGCTGCTGAACAAGTGCGGTAGACGATGCTGGTCAGGCGGTTTATAGTCTGGCCAACTGACTAGGCAGCTGATCACTTATGAGAAACCGTGTGCTTAGACGCTGGTCCATAACGCAGCTTACATTGACATAGTGCTTCTCAACCTGTTTTATCTTGTGGTCTCCTCTAAGAGCCCATTGTCTTCAGTGATTCCTATGGAACCTAACTTCAATTCTATTTACGACTCATTATAATATATCTTGTCATTATAACATATTTTGTCATTATAACATATCTTGTAAACTATCACTCAAATATTTATCTGTTCCCCCCACCCATACACACACCGCTGGACAGGCTCGATACCTCCTAATTTTTGGTCCTTCCTGACCCTTCCCTTCCCAGCACGAAGCTGTGAACACAAGGAGACCCGTATAGACCCTATTTCGAACCTATCCTCCTAACATTTATAGGAGACCTGTTCGCTAAATAAACTTGGACCCCATTCTTTACATGTTTGTTTATTGTTTGACTTTCAGTTGGTTACTATTTATATACTTAATCGCTTTGGCTATTTTTGGCATGCCATTCCAAATACATAAATAGTACCAAAATTGAAAGCCAAACAATAATCAAAACACGTAACGAATTGGGTCCAACTAAATTTAGCGAACAGGTCTTCTAATACGGACGAACTGTCACGTTGCGAACGCTTGCTTTAGAAGAACCACTAATGATGTTTTAATGATGTTTTATATTCACGTGACCAGTGAGTGGAAATTGTTATCAGGAGACAGGTGAGATTTGCTACTATTTGCAGTCAATGGAGTGTTTAGATGTAGGATAACTCGTGGTTGATTTCTGAGGACATTAGAGAAACACGTGCTTACTGACATGTGCTAGATTGGCGTAGGCGACCAAGTACTTGGATACATATTATTGATTGTTGCCGTGAGAAGGATTATAGTATGTATTATGATTCATTGTTGCTGTGAGGATGATTATAGTGTGTATTATTATTCCTTGTTGCTGTGAGGATGATTATGGATTGGACATTGAAATGTGCAGACATCAGTGTGACCAGATTAGTCATTGAAAAATAAAGACACCTGTGTTATCAGATGAGGTATAGAAAAGTGTAGACATTAGTGAGAACAGATGAAAGTAAATGAGAGATACAGACATCAGTGTCTGCAGATAAGATAATGACAAGTACAGACATCAGTGTCTGCAGATAAGAGACAATGAAAAGTACAGGCATCAGTGTCCCTGAATTCTTGACAGTTCTTGGCAAAGGGAATATGGCAAAATGTGTTGACGTAAAGTTTTGATATCCCCAAAGTAAGATATGCCCAAAATAAGATATCCCAAAATAAGATATCCTCAAAATAAGATATCCCCAAAGTACGGTATCCCCAAAATAAGGTATCCCCAAAATAAGATATTCCCAAAATAAGATATTCCCAAAATAAGATATTCCCAAAATAAGATATTCCCAAAATAAGACATAACCTTTGCTTTTGAACGAAAAGATTGCAAAATTACGACATAACCTTTGCCTTTGAACAAAAATATTGTCAAATTACGACATAAATTGGGCTTTTCAACGATTATCAAATTACGACATAAGCTTGTAGACAAGAAGAATAAGAGTTCAGGTTTGAAAACTTTTGCTGTTCATGTCATCTCAATATTTACAACACATATACAAACTTGGTTCTCACAGGAGGTAGACTGTTGAAACATTTTTGATGTCATTGTGAATGTGCTTAGCCCGTTTCAAATACACCAGTGTCAGATTTAAATACACCAGTGTCAGGTTTAAATACACTGTGTCAGGTTTAATGCACTGGCTGAGGTTTAAATACACTGGGTTATGTTTAAATACACTGGGCCAGGTTCAAATACACTGGGTTATGTTTAAATACATTGGGTCAGTATCAAATACACTGGGTCAGTTTCAAGTATATTGGGTCAGGTTTAAATAGACTGGATTAGGCTTAAATACACTGGGTCATTTTCAAATACACTGTGTCAGGTTTAAATATACTCGGTCAGTTTTAAAAAAAAATTGGGTGGGTTGTACACATACTGGGTCAGTTTTTAATACACTAGGTCAGTTTTTTTTTAAAACACTGGGCGGTTTTGAAACACTGGGTCAGTTTTAAATACACTAGGACAGTTTTAAATACAGTTGTAAAAACACTTACTCAATTGAAAACACACTTAGCCAATTGTACATAAACTTATCCAGTAGTAAATACACTCAGTACAGTTTTAAATACACTAGGACAGTTTTAAATACACTTTTTAAATAGTTATAATTTGTTTGTTAAATGGGGGATTACAGCCTCTGAACTAAACACGACCCTTTCAACCTAAAACAATAGTATATGTTGGTTATGTCAGGCCCTGTTTACAGTTACAATAACACGTAGTCAGTAGTAATTAGACTTAGCGAGTTGTAACACAGTTAATGAAGTTTATTAATAACTAGACACACACATAATCACACATACAAATCGACGTTTCGATCAAAAGGCATTTTTCAAGTTATCAACACATATACATCTAAAAACGACGAGCAGGGACGATTCAACTCGCGTTTACATGTCAAGTGGGAAGTGTGAGTTGCCATGTGTATGTAACTTTGATGGAGGCCTTTTGGTCTATTTATGTGTGTGATTATGTGTGCGTCTAGTAATTAGCAAAACTTCATGTTTTGCGCACTTTGTACATTTTATCGATGTGACACAGTTAACCAGTTGTAAATACAATTTGCAAATTTCATTGTATATGCTTGGGGGTGGGAACCTCTGGTCAGCGAGCCATTTATAGCCCACGGGGTCATTTGGTTTGTCCCGTCGAAAGCAGCTGACGATAGACTAAAAATTCAATAAATCTAGGGTCTTGTTCTATAGCACTATAAATTTATGCTATAGTTCGTTTATAAATTTGCAATCACACATTCAAGCGAATATCTCAAAAACTGTCTCCGTAATATCGCAGAGATTTCTGGCATGCAGTATTAGATTTTATACGACGCAAACATACTTTAGCAAATGAAGAAACTGAACTTCAACGTCATCTAACATCTATGGACATCGAGTGTAGGAACAACATGAAGATAAGCATAGATAAAACAGAAACCATGGAAATAGGAAGGAATACTCACAATCTAAATATAACAGTAGAAAATCAAGTCATTAAACAAACCAACACCTTCAAATACTTAGGCGTAACATTCTCTTCAAATGGAAAGATGGACACCGAAATAGACATTCGTTGTAGCAAAACGAATCAAATACTGGGTAAATTATCCCCTTCATTACAACACAAAATGCTACCAATGTCAACAAAAAATCATCGTATCCAAAGTATCTTCATTCCAACCCTGTGCTACCAATGTCAAACATGGTCCTTAACAACGAAACATGCGAGACAACTGGTTACAACAGAGATGAGATGTCTGAGAAAAGCCACAGGAGTGACCAGAAGACACAGAATTAGAAACGATGTCATAAGAGAAAGAGTGGGTGTCATATCAATTCTACAATACATACAAAACGAACAGATACAATGGTTTGGTCATCTGAAAAGAATGCCGTGTGATTCATTAGTTTATAAAGCATATACAAGGAGAGGAGAAGCAGAAAGAAGAGCCAAGGATAGACCTAGAGTACGCTGGATCGACAACATCAAACACGAAATAACATTATCTGAAGCTGCCAGAAAAGCGAGAACAAGAACATTGTATCTCCCTCGACACCCGTAAAGGGTAAAAGAGGAAGGAAAGAAGAAGAAGAAGAAGAAGAAACATACTTTTATAATTTAGCTTATAACTGCTCTGGAGTGTGCATATCGGCGAAATCCTTCGAAGTTTTTGGTCTACTGTAAATAAGCGGAGTCAAATTTTAGATATTACAGTAAACATGTTACTGTACGGTAATATTACATTTAAATGATATCTCCTAAACCAGGGGTGGGCAAACTTTATGTGCAGATGGCAGCATTGAAAATTGTAAAGCTATTGGAGGGCCGCATATAATATTATGTATATTTCGCTATATATATATATATATAAATGATGTCAAATTGGGAAAAAAATATTGTATATATAATATATAAGAAAGTCGAATTAAAATTCCAATGGATTTCTGTGTAATATTAATTGGAAAAAAAAAAAAATTTTGACGATCGTCCGTTTATTTAAAAATGTGTTTGAGGGCCGCAAAATATCCAATGGCGGGCCGTAGTTTGCCAACCACTGTCCTAAACAATACACAATATGTCAATTTGTTGTATGTGTTGTCAGTTGTATTCAATAGTAAACGTCACTGCAATATGCAGCGGTTAGTCTGTCCTTCGGTTACCAATAAACCCCAGAGCTTCTGAACTGCTCTTAAAAACTGTATTATTTTAGCCGATATGGAATGAGATGCATTGTGTTGTCACTGTATATGTACCTAATGGTGTGCTCAACATACAGTTATTTATGTAGGGCCATTATGGGCCGGCGGTTCTTACAAATCTTTCAAATAGAACTTTTAGATATTTCAATATGGCAATCGATCTGAAATTTTACTTTTAATTTCTGAAGAGAAACAAGTTCATTTATAGTAAAACATTTTCATATTTCGCGTCTGATGACATTTATGACAGTCGTAAACTTTCATTTTTTTCTTCCATGCTTGACATGAGTGCATTGTGAATCTTGTATCACCCAACAGGGAAAAGATGATCTATCCAGACCAATAGCAAAATGAGTCGTTTTAAGGGTTATTAATCAATCAATCAAGTGGCTTGCCGACTGGTGTAGGTGATTATGCTCATTTACAATATTAATATCACAATATAAATGACCCATCATAGATTCTTTGCAAAAATTCTGGTAGAGTACAACGGCAACCTTCTGCATTGTAATAAACTTGCACTTAAACTCATTTTGAATTATATCATCATCATCATCATTAGGTGCCATGCCGGCTGGCGTAGACGGTCATGGCTCTCCACAGCTCTCTGTCCACAGTATTATATATTAAAGTCGTTGTTGTTTCTTTGCCGTGCCAGCTTGTCAAACTGTCTAATATTTTCTCACGTTGTCGCCCTCTGTCTCTGTTGCCTTCAATCTTGCCTGTTTTGCCTATATTCTCTAAACCTGCCTGTCTCATGAAGTGGCCAAAGAAAAAAAGAAGATTGCCTTTTTCTTATATTGTTGATTAAGGCCCGTTTCGCATTTAACTCTTTCAACACCTCTACATTAGTTTTTCTGGCAGTCTATGGTATTCTCAGCATTCTTCGGTAGAACCACATCTCTGTTGCCTCCAATCTCCCACTTTCCAGTTTGTTTATTGTCCAAGACTCGCACCCATATGTTAGTATAGGGGTTATATAGCACTGCAGAACTCTTTTTCTCGCCTCTAATGACAAGATCATATTACACAGTATATTTTTCATTTTTCTGAATGGTGTTTTTGCCTGTCATATTCTGCATCTTATTTCTGTTGAATTATATATGAATGTAAATTGTAACAAACTAAAACGAGAACACAATGACCCCACGTCGAATTAGGGATACGATTTTGACGGAACGACAATTTCAAACTCATATTTGAGAGAGAAATTTGTGTGCTTTTACAAAAACAAAAACACAACTGAAATTCAATGTACATATTTCATCACTTCTGTTTGTCCAACTGATTATTTCAGTGCTTTATTTATTGGTAACTATGTTTACAACACGCTGCAGTGACAAATGAAGAGATAATTGTATCAACATTAGTGACGTATGACGTCAATTTTCATTGATATCTCAAACAGGAAGTTATTTTTTGCACTCAGGAAAGCGTGCTCCAATTCTGAAACATTGATAATATTCCCGTGCGAAACAAAAAATGCAAGCACCTATTTTTTTTATTTTTTTTGCAAAAACAAATAAAAACAAACGTTTTTTTAGAACAGACGTGTCACGCGACAACATAGCCCTGCCTACAGATAAGGAAAACGCTGTGATGTGTGACGTTCGTAATTTGTATCATGTAATCAATAGGTCAATATATTATAATGTCTGTCACAGCAAATGAAAAGCCTAAACAACATAAACGAAACGTAACCTATAGAAAAGTGCTCCGATTATTTAGATAGTTATTTGCTGTAGGTAGACTTGGATGAATACTGTAAAATATATTATATCCTATGTAATTCAGAAGGGTGCATACGTCTATAAGTTATAGAGGAAATCTGTTAAACTACTAACATTTTTAGAAAGATACAACAATTGCATAGCGTCGGTGAGAATCAAAAGCTGTATTCCAAAAATCTCTGCAATTTAGCAGATAGTTTCTGATATATTCTCTTGAATGTGTGATTACGAATTTATAAACTAACTATAAGTGAATCACACTACTTAATATTCATAACAGCGTTTTTTTGCAGTTGGTTAGGTACAGTACGCAGAGTTCATGGTAAACGTGAAATTCATAATCAAGTATAGACAGCTGATTTCCTTGGCGAATGCCACACATTATATGTACGTACAAAATTGTCGGAGACAGCACAGCAAGTAATAATGATTCTAACTGGTGAATTATAAAATACCGTATCATCATCGTGTGACATATTCTTTCCAGAACATATTCTTCTGTATGTACCTTCTGAACACCTCGCGATCTTGAGCGAGTTGACCTGCCTCCTCCAAGAACATGTTTAAACAGTCAGATATATCATTTGTTCATCGTCGTCTTGTGTGGCCTCCTCCTCTGTTGCTGTTTATTCTACCTTCTGTTATTAGTCTTTCAATGCTGCTATGTCTCTGTAGATAACAAAAAAAGTTCAGCTTTCTTGTTATGATGTTATTTAGGAGCCAGCCCTCTTCGACGCTTAATGATTATAGTACTTCTTCATTTTTCTTTTTAGTTTTCCATAGTATATGCAAGATTTTTCTGTAACATCTCAATTCAAAGGCTGAAATTTTCTTTGCCACTGTTTTATAATGAGTCCAAGCATCACAACCGTATATTGCCACAGGGAATACGCATGTTCTTATCATACACAGTTTTACTTTGCTACTGATGCCTTGCCAGAGATTTTTCATTCGGACAAGATTCGAAAATGTCATTGCCATCCTTCTCTTAATTTCTACTGTGTAGTTCCCTGAACTATTTCTGTTTGTACCTAAACAATCGAAGTTTGCTACTTCTTCCAGTTCATAGGTATCACTTATTATTTTTGGTGGAGATTGTACTTTATCAGTTGTCATGATTTGAGTTTGCCTCATATTTAACAACAGATTTTAAGCATCGCTGTGTTTTTTGTTGTTGATAGAATCATTTGTCTTAGACCTTTTTCGTGTGCTGTTAAGAAGATTTTGTCCCCTTCGTATCTGATTTCTGAGATTTGATGACATCCAATGGTTAGAGGTTGAAAATGTGTGTATGTCATGTCTTCCTTTACATTTCTCATTATGTTTTCTACATATATTTATTAAAGAGGTACGGGGATAGTGCGTATCCCTGTCTAACTCCTTTCTGTACGCTAAACCACGCTGATGTTCTTGATTTTTGATTAGAAACTGGCCTCACAGCACGTGCGGTATTCCTATAAGTGCCCCGCCCTCTGTTCCAGCAGCCTTTCGACTTGATGGTGTTTCGAGTCTAATGCCGCTGAAACAGACGTCGACATCAGGTCACTACTCTGGCGCTTGCGACAGGTTTCTTTGTTATTCCGCCCACCCATGCAGTGCGCGTAACTAGTTCAAGCACAACATCTGCCTGTCGGAACAACATGGTAACTGTTATCGAAGGTTACGACTAACGACTACGGTGATGTGCTTTATCTACTTTCACTACTGTTTCTTGTTTTTGGTATAACAATGCGACCAGATAGCTGAGATGTTTTGGAAACCCATGCCGCTCATAATTTTCCACATTTGGTGAAGTTGTATATAATCGAAGCCTTGGTGTAATTAATGGAAAATGCATGCAAATCTACATTGAAATCTCTACATCTCTCTGTTATAATTATCATGTTGAATATATGATCTCTGGTGCCTCTTGTCTGATCTGAAGCCAGTCTGTGCCTCATGAACCGCATTTCTGTTTCTGTTTTGCATTCTCTTCATTATGATCTAAGTAATATTTTACTCGCTTGTCTTAACAGAGCGATAGCTCTATAGTTAGTAAGTAAAGTAAAGTAAAGTAACCCATAGCATTTATTAATGCCGTAGGGGTGTGAGATGTTAGCGATCTCACATTTCACAGGCTCTGCAAATGAAGGCGGTAGCCATCTCCTCTCCCTCGCAGTCTTTACTTCCCGGATTAATCCGGTACCCATTTAAGGCTGGGTCGACCTGGGACCCGTTGCGATCTGAAAACATTTCCGCCTCAACTGGGGAATGAACCCAGAACCACTCATATGCGAAGCCAGTGCGCTAACCACTGCGCTAACGCGGCTCCCTCTATAGTTAGTACAAGATTGTAACTTGCCATTTTTGGTAGAGGGATGTGTATTGCCCCTTTCCAGTCCTTCGGTTGTGTGCCAGTTTTCCAGCTGTTACAACATAGACTATATTATATATGAACACCTTCCTCACCTCTGTCTAGATAATTTCTTCTGTTACTTCATCGCAGCCTGGGGCGTTGTCTTTTAAAAAACATTTTTATCGGATTTCTGACTTCCTCCTGTGTTGGGTCTGGTTCATGATCTTCGTTTACAGCTATGATATTATCTTTTGTGTTAGTTTGAGTTTTTTCTGTGTTCATCTTTGGACAGTACTCTTTCCATCTAAAACTATAAATTTCCCGTATAACTAATTCATTTGTGGCAGATGTTAGGAATTTATTATTTAGTGCTAATATGCAGTGGCGTAGCGTGGGTCAATGTGGCCCGGGGCGGAATCATAATTTTCCGCCCTTGTGACATGAAAAAAATGTGTCAGTGATTGTGAAAGACTGGACGAAAGTAAATTTGCCGCCCTCCCGATGATGCCGCCCGGGGCGGTCCGCACCTCCGCCCCCGCCTCGCTACGCAAATGTCAATATGTCGCCACGGACTATAGTGTCAATATGTCGTCATGGACTATAGTGTCAATATGTCATCACGAACTATAATCTCAATATGTCATCACGGACTATAGTGCCAATATGTCGTCACGGACTATAGTGTCAATATGTCGTCACGGACTATAGTGTCAATATGTCATCACGAACTATAGTCTCAATATGTCATCACGAACTATAATCTCAATATGTCATCACGAACTATAGTCTCAATATGTCATCACGAACTATAATCTCAATATGTCATCACGGACTATAGTCTCAATATGTCATCACGAACTATAATCTCAATATGTCATCACGGACTATAGTCTCAATATGATATGATGGACTATAGTGTCAATATGTCATCACGGACTATAGTCTCAATATGTTATGATGGACTATAGTGTCAATATGTCATCACGGACTATAGTGTCAATATGTCATCATTGACTATGTCATCATGGACTATGTCATCATGGACTATGTCATCATGGACTATGTCATCATGGACTATGTCATGTGTTAAAATGTCATCAATGAATATAGTGTCAATATGTCATTACGCTGTTTAGGACAAGCAAGCCTGCATTGTCCAGAGAGACATGTGCATACATTCTTCGATGTCGTGGGTCCATCGTCTTCTTGGTCTTCCTCTTCTTCTCTTGACTGGCTCTCTGCCCTCCAGAATCAGCCATTCGATACCATCATGTCGCTTTAAGTGTCCAAAATACTGTAGCTTCCTTATTATGATGGTATTTAAACGCCACTCATTTAGTTTCAGTAATTTCACAACTTCAATGTTCTTCATTTTCTCTGTCCATGATATTTCTGTAGGATCTTTCTGTAGCACTTTATTTCATTTATTCTTTTAGCTGTTGTCATGTTTAAAGTGAATGATGTTATCAATTTATAAATTTCCCTTGATACAAAAAAAGGTTCACCGCCGCTGATATAGCAAAAACATCTACTAGAGATTTGTTACGACACGGCGACTGGCCCATTGGGTCATTGGTTAGAAATTCATACCTCCCGCTAGTGGACTGGTGTCTGGATACTTCTTCTTCTTCTTCTGCGTTCGTTTTCAAACTCTGGATACAATGCTATTCATCGTTGTGCCAGCGGTATGTCACACACACACACATAAATCAGTTCTCCATGCTTCACTGCATAAGTGACCATCGAAATATAAGACATGCTGGCTCACTGGGAAGGATACTTCTACCGCGACACATTAGACTATTCCTGTGTTTTCATTGGTCACTTTGCGTAACGTTTTGTGTCTACAGCAAATAAAAATCACAGGAAAAGTTTAATGTCAGCACTATTAAAGGAAAAACCGGTCCACATAACTATATAACTGAAGACGTACTCTGGAAACCCCACCCCTTCTCATTCCGCAAATTTCGTATCTACGGCCCTGATGGTATAAGTCAGGGCTATTTAATTGGCGGCCCGCGGCCACATCCGGCCCGCAGAGGCCTAGTAAGTGGCCCGCGGGTCATTGCTAAAATAGTGAAATCAAGTTATAAAAATAATAAATGTATAAAAATCATTAAATGTGTTTTTTATAAATCTGGCCCGTGATGATCCCCATTTTCTACATTTTGGCCCCCGAGTTAATATAGTTGAATATCCTTGGTATAAGTTATATTTGAAACAGTATTTAAACACAGGTCACAGATCATGACATATTCTGAACCAAACAGAAAACAATACCATATTAGCTGACCTACATTGTTTATCTTAAGTGCGCCATTGTTGTGTGCTAGATTTTTATTTTTCAATTGTTTTTGGTCTCACGTTTCCGTGGATGTGTAGAAGACATGAATAGCTAAAGATAACACTGCGTGATCAGGGACGTCATTTAGTGCTGTTATCAATATCATCACCATCACTAGGTAATGACTTCTTCTTCTTCTGCGTTCGTTCTCAAACCCCTGCAGATTAGCAAGATGTAGTCCGGATAACGGAATGCGTTGTGTCATGGTTTACAGCATTGATGCGATATCTGCGCCTTTCGACCTGACACATCCTACTTCAGCATGGCTTTCTTTGGGTCACTGGCCCTATATGGGATGAGACAGCCAACTTCATCCCATAACCTCCTTAGTCCCCTTTTACGACATGCGTGGAAGGTAAACAATGTTGCTATTCTTTCCTCCCCTTTCAGGCCTCGGCAACACTCGGGCGAGATAATGACTAACCTATTATAAACGAAATAAAAACTAATTTTGGCTCTATGGACAAGCCATAAGTCTGTCTCAGTCGTTTCCTTCCTTAAACTAATATTGGTTTCTATGCCCCTGTGAAGGGGCGTACCGAGGGTAGTGCTGGGGGGCATAAAAATCTTCATTGCACCGGGCAACACTTACCCTAGGCACGCCTCTGTCCCTGTGAATTGTGTATGCCCCTCCATACTCGCCGCTAGTGATTAATATATTTACTCTTTCTTTATTAAAATATATGAACGCTATGACCCCGCCGAAGACGGATGTGTCGGGCTATTAGCACAATTAAAACGGCGACACAACGCGATCATGTAACAGGGTCATGTAACTTGTAACACGGTCATGTAGCATGTAACAGGGTAATGTAGCATGTAACATTATTATATAGCATGTAACAGGGCCATATAACATGTAACAGGGTCATGTAACATGTAACAGGGTTATATAACATGTAACAGGGTTATATAACATGTAACAGGGTTATATAACATGTAACAGGGTTATACAACATGTAACAGGGTCATGTAACATGTAACAGAGTCATGGTTTAGTTTACTTCTATAAATATGACAGACTATGAAAATGTTTGGAAAGAGATACCTAGCAGATTTACCACACGGATTTCGTACATGTTCTGTGTCACCCTGATCGTAGATGAAAGGTAGATACAGCGTTGTGATCCTGTCAAAGTAAAATGTAGCTGAACCGCATCATGTATACAACACTTTATCTATGTTCTGTCAGCTCTGAATACAGTGCATATGACAGAAACAAGAGCTCTCTAGTATGAGAGATGTGATGTTGTTGCGTGTAATTTTTGCATGTTGTTGAGACCCGTAGTCATGCCCTTTTTCGCCAATTGGCGATTGGCAAGACAGACAGGTGCGACTGAGCCCAGAGAAAGTTGCTGTATTCTTCATTCTTCATGCATATGAACTATATCAAGCAGAGATGTGAAAAGATGGCCTAACGAGACGGCACTACTTCCAAACCTGAGGTGTTCCATGATGTCCTGAAGCGAATTACAGAGCTCATTGAAGCTATTGGTGCTGCAGCCTGATAACTGACTGAAGCTATTGCCGCTGTAACATGATAACTGACTGAAGCTATTGGTGCTGCAGCCTGATAACTGACTGAAGCTATTGCCGCTGTAACATGATAACTGACTGAAGCTATTGGTGCTGCAGCCTGATAACTGACTGAAGCTATTGCCGCTGTAACATGATAACTGACTGAAGCTATTGGTGCTGCAGCCTGATAACTGACTGAAGCTATTGCCGCTGTAACATGATAACTGACTGAAGCTATTGGTGCTGCAGCCTGATAACTGACTGAAGCTATTGCCGCTGTAACATGATAACTGACTGAAGCTATTGGTGCTGCAGCCTGATAACTGACTGAAGCTATTGCCGCTGTAACATGATAACTGACTGAAGCTATTGGTGCTGCAGCCTGATAACTGACTGAAGCTATTGCCGCTGTAACATGATAACTGACTGAAGCTATTGGTGCTGCAGCCTGATAACTGACTGAAGCTATTGCCGCTGTAACATGATAACTGACTGAAGCTATTGGTGCTGCAGCCTGATAACTGACTGAAGCTATTAGCGTTGTTTCCTGATAACTGATTGAAGAACAAAGGAGTAGATACCCTCTTTGATGGTTGTTCTGCGAAGAGTCTCTCTTGGTCTTCCTCATTTTCTTTTTCCACCTGGTACCCATGTCCCTTGCTCTTCTTTGATTAACTACATATTTCTTCTTTTCTCTCTTTGTGCTTTATACCCCTTTATGCCTTGCAGCGTCAGGGGTAGAAGATTTCTCTGAAGATGATTTTATTGTGTGATTCATATATGTTTGTTTTCGATGACCCCTTTATTTCTGTAATCCATCTTTTGCATGGTCTGCCCCTGATGATACATCTTTGATATGAAAACAAATCAGCAGCAAATATTGTAGTATTGTACTGCTTGTAGTATTGTACTGCTTGTAGTATTGTACTGCTTGTAGTATTGTACTGCTTGTAGTATTGTACTGCTTAACTTAGGCTAATGTCTATCAATCTTTTTCTTTTCACTCGTGCACCTCCTCCATTTTGGAAGATTTTTTTCTTCAAACATAAGCCTTAATAAATATTATCGAATCTCTGCGAAAAGTATCACTAGATTTCTTCATTTCGTTTACAATCACCTTTATGTGGTCCTACAATTAATTACCTTTCTGAGGTCCTACAATAAGTTATCATTCTGTGGCCATACAATTAGTTGCCTTTCTGTGGCCCTACAATTATTTAACTTTCTGTGGTCCTACAATTAGTTATCGTTCTGTGGTCATACAAGCAACTACTTTTCTGTGGTCTTACAATTAGTTACCATTCTGTGGCCCTACAATTTTTACCTTTCTTTTGACCTATAATTAATTGTTTTTCATCAGAGGTCCCCTGAAAGAAAGTACATGTTGCTATTGAGGTGAGGGTGGGGGCAATTGGTCCACATCAAGAAACACCAATATAAACGAATTTCATGCAACAATATGAATGTCAGTTAGAAAATTAAATTTCGCAATATTTCTATATATGAATATTTTGAGAGTCAGCGAAATAAAATTATATTTATAATGGGTTCGGGGAAATGAACAAGTTAAGAATCATTGTCCTCTAGAGACTGTGGCTAGCTTCTTTAAATGTCCTAGATAATGTGTTCCATCCATGTTATGCCCTAGAAATAATGTTCCCTTTATCGTGTGTCCTAGATCTACTTCCCTGTCCCAGATAATGTGTTCCCTTCTTCGTAGCTCAAAACATTGACAAAATGAGCGACTTGCAAACAACACTAAATACTAACTGAAATGTTGGCAGATAAACATAAACATTACATATTTTGCTTCAAACGTTCACTTTAGGCTTCCTTAAATAATAAATGTATGACCACAAAAATGCCAACTTGGCAATGGTACATCCGAGGTTGTTTTCAATTATTTTGTAACCCATACTGTGCCCTTCCTTCACATATCATAATTACTCAGGAATGGCATATTTTTCTTGTGGTTTTCGTTCGCAAGCTCCTGCATATAGGCAGGATTTAATTCTGAGAAAGGTGCGTGTTAAGAAAAGAATAAGTCACGTTAAGGAAGAATTTGGTTGTCCAATGTATTACATGGATACACTGCCATGGTCATGCAAGAATCAGAGGCAACGAAAGAGGAGACACATTGGCGAGCAATGATGTTGTTCATGGAACTGTACTGAGAAGATATAGGTACCATCAATAATGACAATGATGAATTTACTACAGACTGAAGAAGTCGATGATGTACAAGATAGCGTGCACATACAAAGTTATACAGCATGCCAAAGTGTGAAATCTAAAGTTACAAAGTAGGCTGAAGTATGAAATTTAAAGTTACAAAGCATGCTGAAGTATGAAATCTAAAGTTACAAAGCATGCTGAAGTATGAAATCTAAAGTTACAAAGCATGCCAAAGTATGAAATATAAAGTTACAAAGCATACTGGGGTATGAAGTATGAAATTTGAAGTTACAGAGCATGCTGGGGTATAAATCTAAAGTTACAAAGCATTCTGAAGTAGGAAATCTAAAGTTATAAAGCATTCTGAAGTAGAAAATATAAAGCTACAAAGCATGCGGAAATATGAAATCTAAAGTTACAACGCATGCTGAAGTATGAAATCTAAAGTTACGACGCTAGCTGAAGTATGAAATCTAAAGTTACAACGCATGCTCAAGTAGAAATCTAAAGTTACACAGCATTCTGAAGTAGGAAATCTAAAGTTACGACGCTAGCTGAAGTATGAAATCTAAAGTTACAACGCATGCTCAAGTAGAAATCTAAAGTTACACAGCATTCTGAAGTAGGAAATCTAAAGTTATAAAGCATTCTGAAGTAGAAAATCTAAAGTTACAAAGCATGCTGAAGTAGAAAATCTAAAGTTACAAAGCATGCTGAAGTAGAAAATCTAAAGTTACAAAGCATGCTGAAGTAGGAAATCTAAAGTTACAAAGCATGCTGAAGTATGAAATCTAAAGTTACAAAGCATGCTTAAGTAGGAAATCTAAAGTTACAAAGCATGCTGAAGTATGAAATCTAAAGTTACAAAGCATGCTGAAGTAGAAAATCTAAAGTTACAAAGCATGCTGAAGTAGAAAATCTAAAGTTACAAAGCATGCTGAAGTAGAAAATCTAAAGTTACAAAGCATGCTGAAGTAGGAAATCTAAAGTTACAAAGCATGCTGAAGTATGAAATCTAAAGTTACAAAGCATGCTTAAGTAGGAAATCTAAAGTTACAAAGCATGCTGAAGTATGAAATCTAAAGTTACAAAGCATGCTGAAGTATGAAATCTAAAGTTACAACGCTTGCTGAAGTATGAAATCTAAAGTTACAAAGCATGCTGAAGTAGGAAATCTAAAGTTACAAAGCATTCTGAAGTAGGAAATCTAAAGTTACAACGCATGCTGAAGTATGAAATCTAAAGTTAAAAAACATGCTGAAGTATGAAATCTAAAGTTACAAAGCATTCTGAAGTATGAAATCTAAAGTTACAATGCTTGCTGAAGTATGAAATCTAAAGTTACAAAGCTTGCTGAAGTATGAAATCTAAAGTTACAACGCTTGCTGAAGTATGAAATCTAAAGTTACAAAGCATGCTGAAGTAGGAAATCTATCATTATATTGCCTAATCTCTTCTCTATGTTTACTGTTCGGTAGTGCAGAATTTAATGACAGCTGTTTTGCTTTTTTTTGGTGTTTTTTTTTGGTGCTATGGCAGGTTTGGTCACTTGATATGCAGTAGTACCGAGACCCTCTACAGTAGAAGACCTCCATACTTAATTAGTTAGGGACGTCTTTCGTTACGGTTTGATCATTGTCGTCATTTTGGTTGGTCACTATTTATATACTTGGAATCGCATGCCCAAAGCCACTCCAAGTATATAAATAATGAGTGACAAGCAAAATCACAAGACAACAATAAAAAACCTGGCGAATGGAAGCCATAATTAATTCTGTGCAGATGTCTTAAAAGAATCACTACGGCCATAGTAGTGATGTGACGTCTCAGAGCATTGGTAACTCATTCTGTGTCACCCCAGCCCTCGCATTTCCAGTATCGGGTTGTTTCGCGATACTAGAGATTAATTTCTTTGCTGCACTCAACTATTGTGTATATCGTGACCACTCCTTGGCTTTTTGTCGTCACGTTTTTGGCTTTTTCGATCATACATTGTGATCTTGGGTTATTTTAATTTAAAACTTGGCCTTTTTTTGCCAATTTCTTAAAAAGAAAAATCTTTATTAAATTATCTCTAATTCTTCAGCAATAAGTCTTGTTGACTGTTTTTGTGTGTTGCGTTTTAGTTTTGAGTTACTTTCCCTGGTTTATTTTCAGTTACTTCATCAACCCTTCCGGATTTCAATAATTGGTGTCGTTCTGAAAGCTAGATAAAATTACCATATGTAACAATAATAGCATTTTTCACGCATTACTGAAATGTGTATATGAATCGTGATTTAAAATAATCACATTTTATGACTGTGTTGTTTATTTACTGAATGTATATATCTTGTATAATTGTTAAGAACATAATCTATGGAAGGAAATAAAGAATGCGGTGGTTCAAGTATTGCATCATCATCATTGAGTCCATGTGTAAGGGTGTAAAACAATAAAGGCATGGTATAAGCAAACATTATATAGTGAATGGCTCGAAGACATAGAGCTAAAGGAATGCATACAATCTGATCCTACCGACAGATACATTATTCACTGTAAAGTGTGTAACATTAATTTTAGAAATGCGAACAAAAGTTCTTTACGGATTCACATATTGACAAAGATAAATACTGAATATTTTGATTTGATAAGGAAGAATAGTAACATCACTTCATTGTTTGTACCTCCACAAGAATCGACTTTGCAAAAAAATGTTGTGAATGCAACATTGTTGTTGACAGAATTTATGGAGAACAGCATCACATGTCCTTTTTACATGCTGATCATTTAGTGAAGTATTTAATAAAATTTTAAAACATTCTTATAGTGTCATAGCTAAATCGATATCACTGAAGCCGACTAAAGCGTTATATATATTGCAAGATGGCATTGCACAAGAAGAGAGAAGTGATATCACAACAAAAATATGTCAGCAGAGTAAATTGACTGAATATTGCAAGAGAAAAGGAGAACATCAACATACAGATAAACAATAAACAACTAAAACAAGTAGATGAATTCAAATATTTGGACAGTACATTGAGATATGACGGCAGACAAGAGGCGGAGATAAACGCAAGATGTAATAAGGCCTGTCAGTTCATTGGTCAATTAACACCTTTACTAAGAAACAAAGATATTACGCTAGAAACAAAGAAAGCGCTTTTCAACACATTTTTTTTACCAACATTGTGTTATCAGTGTCAAACTTGGACATTAGATTCTAGAACAATACATAAGATTAACACCACTGAAATGAAATGTGTGAGACGTATGATTGGAGATAGCTTGAGAGACAAAATCAGGAATGAAGCACTAAGGAAACAATTAGAGATCAAGTCAACAATAGAATACATCCAGAAACAACAAGTTAAATGGTACGGCCACATAACCAGACAGAAAGAGCAAAGTATTATCCAAAAAATCATTTAACAAACGATACGAAAACAGTCGACCTATTGGACGCCCTCGCAAAAGGTGGATAGATAGTGTTTTAGAGACACTCGGAAATATAACAGTGGAAGAGGCAAATAGAAGGGCAAAAGACTTTACACTCACTATTCCCTCAACACCGAAAGGTACATGAGGATAGGAAGAAGAAGAAGTAAATTAACTCTTATTCTTGACGAAAGTACTGATATTTCAATAAGTCCAATTTTTAGCCATTGTTGTCAGATACTATGACGACACAACGTGTTGAGTCATCGACGCGCTTCTTGATTGTGTTGAAGTTGAGGATGCAAGTGGTGATGGTCTTTATAAAGAACTGAAACAATTGTTTGCAGATAAATCAATTCCATTAAGTAACATAATTAGGTTTGCCAGTGACAACTGTTCCACCAAGACAGGACTTAACAGTGGATTTATGGCTCATCTGAAAAAGATGTACCATCTGTATTTACCATAGGTTGCATATGTCATTCTTTCGCCTTGTGTGCAATTCATACATGCAACTGCTTGCCATCATGACGTGAAATGTTCCTTAAATATATGTGCTATTATTTTACATGCAACAGCAAATAATTCCATATATTTCAGATGATACAAGTTCTTGTCAAAACTCCTAATCACCGAATGATGAACATTTCTCAAACAAGTTGGCTGTCAAGGAGCAATGTTATCGCCCGCATTCTCGTCACTCGTGGAAACCACCAAAAACTCTAATTGCTGACGTTACAGAAGGATAACGTTATCAACGTTATGCAGAAAGAGTGAAAAATAGGTAGAGACAGTCAACTTCAGTAACGCTACTCAAAGATGACGATGTGGATGACTATGATTCAAATGTTGATGTTTAAACTGTTATAACTTTTGTTCTGAAGTTTATTTCTTAGTCTACAAGCCTAGCTTAATACAAGTTCAGTATTTATTTTAGCATTAAGCTCCGAACTTGGGACTTTTCAAAAAGTTGTGTGGTAACTATGATTGTGTATAGTTAGGACTTACTGTGCTAGAATAGAACATCTGATATAACTGTTCAAAAGTCACTGTGCCATATTCGAGAACATATGGCACCGAAATAACTTGTTCCTATTAAACAAATGGAACTAGCTTTCCTGATAAACACCAACGTATACAAAATCTCTGAAATAAAATCAGCCACACAAATACGCATGACAGGGCACTGCAATGTCCTGAACTGCTATGAACCATCAACTTGTACACAGACTAATATTACTGGTGAGAACTTTACCCTCATTTTATTAAAGAACAATAAACAACACTGAAACAACTTTAGTTAAAAGTAGCAGTGTGTTTAACTGGATCGATAAACACACGAAATGTTATGCAGAATGATAAACCGTAGCACGACGGACACGAATTATACACGAGGAGAGGTTGAATGCTTGACAGGCGAGTTGCTTTCCATAACTTCAGGATTGTTGTAGTTGTAGAGGTGGAGTGTTGGATGAATGTAGTAAGTTCGAAGAGTGTTGAATATTTTAGAAAATTGGTAGTAAGATGGAGGTATAGTGTACACTATTAACGCTTTGCATTCAATTATAGGATTGTTGTCAAATGTTGTAAGTTGGAACTTTTCTGTTGGTCTGTCTACCTGCCTGACTGTGTGTCTGCCTACCTGCCTGTGTGTATGTCTTGTCTACCTGCCTGTCTGTATATATATCTACCTGTCCAACTATGTCTGTATGCCTGCATGTAAATATGGCTTCCTGCCTGTGTATATGTCTGCCTATCTATCTATCTATAGGGTATAGGGCCCACAATAAATTACGGTAACAACTAAGGGGGTAGGGTCTGAAATAGTTTCACAGGTCTTGAGAAGGGTGAGGGGGATGTTTGACAAAAGTTGACGTCAACAGTGCTGGTTTTTATACACAAATTAAATGTTACGAATTTAAAACATTTTTATAAACACGTGAAACATAACATGCATTTTTCCAGCTTTTACTGGAACATTTTAAAAAATTATATATTGTTTTGGAGGGGATGAGGAGTTTTGGCATAACAAGATAGTAGGCTCCCTGAACTTTTGACCATCGTGGATAAGTGGGGAGGGGGGGAAGTGATTAAAAAAATTCTTGCCGTAAATTATGGACTAATTTATCTGTCTGTTTGATTGTCTGCCTGCATGTCTGTCTTTCTGTCTGTCTGTCCTTCCGTCTGTTTGTTTGTCTAACTGTCTTTCTGTCTATCCGTTCTTCCTTCTGTTTGTTTGTCTAACTGCATGTCTGTCTTTCTGTCTGTCCGTCCGTCCGTGTGTTTGTATGTCTGCCTGCCTTACTGTCAGTCTGTGCGTCCTTCTGTCTATCTATCTGTGTATCTATATCTCTACCAACCTACCTAACTTGACCTACGCACTTTACACAACACATCTCTCCATCCATCTATTTGTCTATCTGCCTGCTATATATATATATATATATATATATATATATATATATATATATATATATATATATATATATAATATATCTATTTAATTTATCTGTTTAATCTATATATTTAATTTATCTATATAATTTATCTATATAATTTATCTATATAATTTATCTATTTAATTTATCTATATAATCTATATACATAATGTGTGTTCGTCCATCACAAGTAATGATGATCATTATTTCTTACATCCACTTTTGAAAATTCAGTTAGAAATATGTCAATAATGTTAGAATTACTGCATTTACCTTTATTTTACTTGACTTAATGTTATCTTTTTTTATTGGCTTTATTTTTCCATATTTCGTTTGACTTTTTTAAATCTTCACTTATTTCTAAGTGAAGATTTTATTTTACATTTTTCTTATTTATTTCGAAAGTCTTCACTTATTACACTTCCTCGTGTAAAATAAGTGTATTGTCACGCATTTTAAAAACGCAATATATGTGTTATCATACATTTGATAAAACGCACTATATGTATTGTCTGTCATCTGAAATAACGCATTCTATGTATTGTCTGTCATCTGAAATAACGCACTCTATGTATTGTCTGTCATCTGAAATAACGTACTCTATGTGACTCAGCTGTAAATGAGTACCTGACGCATGAGTTAGGGAAGGTAAAAAGCAGCAAGGAAGGGAACTGGCCACCCTACCTAATAGTTGCTGCGGCTTAGTACATGAAGAGTTATCTTCATCCCCTATCTTTACCTTTATGTGCTGTCTAGCATCTGAAATAACTTATCTATGTGCTGTCTAGCATCTGAAATAACTTATCTATGTGCTGTCTAGCTTCTGAAATAACGTACTAAATGTGCTGTCTAGCATCTGAAATAACGCACTCTATGTGGTGTCTAGCTTCTGAAATAACTTATCTATGTGCTGTCTAGCATCTGAAATAACGCACTCTATGTGGTGTCTAGCATTCTTAATAGCGAAGTCTATATATTGTCATGTAATTGAAATAATGTTATGTACTATCACGTATTTGAATAAATATATTCTGAGATAGTGTCACAGTAGTATGAAGTGTTGGAGACATCACAGTACCAGACCATAGTATTTCCACTAAAATTACGCAGTCATGTATTTTACTATTTCTGATATGTCGGCATAACGTGTTTACATCTGAAAACGATGCATAACATTATTGGCAGCATAGATTTCGTTGCAACAACTTTTTACAAACCTTTAGTTCTTCCTTTTTCTAACAGAAATACTTTACCAACTCCCACTGACTTCATTTTTGATGATGCAGTTAATTGCCAAAAAGCTCACTAAGGACAACAACTGAAATGACGGATATTTTCGAAACAAGATCTGGAGTAAGACAATACTGTGTGCTTTCTTCCCTACTTATCAACATATACATAGACAAAATAATAAAATAAGCTCGCATCAACAAAGAGAAAAACTTTGCAAATAAATCTAATGAGGAACTTAATGAAATCCACGAACCTATTATTTGCTTACAATCATCGTATAATTTACGAAAATTACGAAAAATGTTGCATAAATGTTGCATAAATGTTGCATAAATGTTGCATAAATGTTTCATAAATGTTTCATAAATGCACAAAACACAATAATGCATTGCTATTAGCATGTGAGAAGTACAACAAGAAAATTAAGAAAAATGTTGCATAAATGCACAAAACACAAAAATACATTGCTATTAGCATGTGAGAAGTACAACAAGAAAATTAACGTAAAAAAATCAGCAAGTCTGCAACACCAATGGATAAATAATAGACAAACTAAAGTGAAATAAGTCAAAGAATTTAAATATCTGGGCAGCATTTTTTTCCGAAGATGGAAGACTAGACAAAGAAATAGAAACAAGGTGCTAGAAAGCAAACATAGTGGCCTACCAACTTTCACCATTACTTCTTCACCCAGAGATCAAGATGGTAGTCAAAATACAGATAATATCTACAAGTTTTATAAGTTCGTACCATAGCAAGTACGAAGAACACAACTACTTCCATCTACTAATAATGAAATATAACAAAAGAATATCAGGACATAAAGCCAAAGGTACACCACGAAAACGGTGAATAGAAAACATCAAGATAACTTTGAACAAACAAGAACTCGACACAACCAAGGCGACACATCTGGCTGTGGAATAAAAAATGAGTCTACCACCACTACACTTAACGGAAAGTGTGGAAAATATAAACTAGGGGTCGGCAACCTTTTGCTAACTGAGTGCCAATTTAAGGTTTCAAATTATTCAGAGTGCCAACATCACATATCATTTTATACAAGCCGAGGCCAATACTCTTATTTTACCATATATTTTATTTTTATATTTTAATTAATTAATATATAGTGATATTCAATAATATGTAAAAAATGTATAATATGCAAAAAGTCTGGATAGTCTGTGGCTGGTACCCTGCTACGCCCAAGTGCCGAAATGAGTGAGGAAGCCCCGCTAATCGATTTATGATCAACTTTATACCGGAAACGAGAAGATTCTGCGTGCCATTTGAAATTGCTTGGCGTGCCAAGTGTTACACGCGTGCCATAGGTTGCCGACCACTGATATAAACCACATCCATCTAGGGGAGACAATAGATCGTAAAACACTCAAAAATCACCATACTGGTCGTGACCATTGACAGCTATAAGACTCGTTGTCTATTAGTTATCCTCCTTCTAAAGTGACCAAATTCCGTTTTCACTTGATTTCCATTTCTCACTTTGTGTAAATAACCAATGAAAATCACGGAAAAGTCTAATGTGTCCCTTTAGAAGCATGATCCCCGATGTACAGCAGGTCTTATTATAAATGATGGTCATGTGTTATCTTAAAGAACGGTTGACCCCACGTGATTGAATAAACTAGACCTCATGATATATTACTTAGGGTCACGGCTCTACATAGAAAACGTAACCTTATTGCACCGGTGTAATAAGGTTGACTCGAAATTACTAACAAGGGATATATGTTCCATGAGTGCAAATAGGGATTCAGGAATATCTGCTTACACTTCAAATATTCATCCGAAAAAATAATGTCTTCTGCAATGTGTAACAATAGCAAAACTTATATATTTATTGATGACATTAGCATTTCTACAATACGTGCACATAAATACGTGTACATCAATTACACCCAAAAATAAATTTGTTAAAGACGCGTAATATGAACAGAGTGGGGCAATGTAGACTTGAAATTGTAGGATATTACAATTTATACTGTAAATGTAAGAGAAGCAGGTTCGTAGATGCAACTTTGATCAGGTGGAAAAGGGGGAGGGGGGGGGGTTTAACTTTACAAAAAAACAACGAATCGCCACATTCTTTCTTTGTACATGATTGATCTTTAAGAAACAAAATAAAATGGGTGGGGGTTGCCTTTTTTCTAATTATCTATTACTAAACATTAAGTTCTAATTATCTATTACTAAACATTAAGCTCCAATTATCTATTACTAAACATTAAGCTCCAATTATCTATTACTAAACATTAAGTTCTAATTATCTATTACTAAACATTAAGCTCCAATTATCTATTACTAAACATTAAGCTCCAATTATCTATTACTAAACATTAAGTTATAATTATCTATTACTAAACATTAAGTTCTAATTATCTATTACTAAACATTAAGTTATAATGATCTATTACTAAAAATTAAGCTCTAATTATCTATTACTAAACATTAAGCTCTAATTATCTATTACTAAACATTAAGTTCTAATTATCTATTACTAAACATTAAGTTCTAATTATCTATTACTAAAAATTAAGCTCTAATTATCTATTACTAAACATTAAGCTCTAATTATCTATTACTAAACATTAAGTTCTAATTATCTATTACTAAAAATTAAGCTCTAATTATCTATTACTAAACATTAAGCTCTAATTATCTATTACTAAACATTAAGCTCTAATTATCTATTACTAAACATTAAGCTCTAATTATCTATTACTAAACATTAAGCTCTAATTATCTATTACTAAACATTAAGCTCTAATTATCTATTACTAAACATTAAGCTCTAATTATCTATTACTAAACATTAAGTTCTAATTATCTATTACTAAACATTAAGCTCTAATTATCTATTACTAAACATTAAGCTCTAATTATCTATTACTAAACATTAAGCTCTAATTATCTATTACTAAACATTAAGCTCTAATTATCTATTACTAAACATTAAGTTCTAATTATCTATTACTAAACATTAAGCTCTAATTATCTATTACTAAACATTAAGCTCTAATTATCTATTACTAAACATTAAGCTCTAATTATCTATTACTAAACATTAAGCTCTAATTATCTATTACTAAACATTAAGTTCTAATTATCTATTACTAAAAATTAAGCTCTAATTATCTATTACTAAACATTAAGCTCTAATTATCTATTACTAAACATTAAGCTCTAATTATCTATTACTAAACATTAAGCTCTAATTATCTATTACTAAACATTAAGCTCTAATTATCTATTACTAAACATTAAGCTCTAATTATCTATTACTAAACATTAAGTTCTAATTATCTATTACTAAACATTAAGCTCTAATTATCTATTACTAAACATTAAGCTCTAATTATCTATTACTAAACATTAAGCTCTAATTATCTATTACTAAACATTAAGCTCTAATTATCTATTACTAAACATTAAGTTCTAATTATCTATTACTAAACATTAAGCTCTAATTATCTATTACTAAACATTAAGCTCTAATTATCTATTACTAAACATTAAGCTCTAATTATCTATTACTAAACATTAAGCTCTAATTATCTATTACTAAACATTAAGTTCTAATTATCTATTACTAAAAATTAAGCTCTAATTATCTATTACTAAACATTAAGTTCTAATTATCTATTACTAAACATTAAGTTCTAATTATCTATTACTAAACATTAAGTACTAAACATCAAATACTTCTAATAAATTCATTGGTGATAGTATTTTCTGCTAGACAATCCTATCTATTTATGAAGAAAGAGGTTTAATTTATTCTTCAACTTTTTTATGCAATCAGATGACATGCCGTGTTGGATAGAAAACCACAGATGACATGTTGTGTTGGATAGAAAACCACAGATGACATGTTGGATAGAAAACCATAGATGATGACATTTAATACTACGATAATGCTCACGATTATGAGAATATCCAGTCTCACGATAAGGAGACTATCCAATGTCTCATGATAATGAGAAAGTCTCATGATAATGAGAAAGTCTCATGATAATGAGAAAGTCTCATGATAATGAAAATATCCAGTCTCACAATTATGAATAAGTTTCCCGATAATGAGAATATCTAACGAAACGAAGGAAATAACACTTCTTTAGGAACTACTTCACCCCTTTTACCCCTTCTGTTAGATAGAATGGGAAAAATGTCCATGCTTGTGTATTGAGTGTAGAAATATCGATTACCATCAATTTTTCTATTTTTTAGAAGTTAGAAAAATAGATATGATCAGTACAGGTGACACTAATTTGCCTCGAAATTTGAGCTATCACATTTTACAAATTCGGTCAATATGAATAAAAAAAAACAACAACAATAATTAGTCAAGATGTGTATTTTCAGGTCGCTATGAATAAAGACCGTTATATCGAGACACGCACGTTTGTGACGGCCAAGGTACCGAGTTCGATCCCCGGTACATAAATGTGCATCCGGAGCGTTCAGAAAGCAATGGCAAACTACTGAACATATTTATATTGCATAGAAAATCACCACAGCCAAAAAAATGATGTGTTGATAGCTGCATCCTGAATAGGATATGCAACCAATATCGAGACACACATAAAACTCACATGTACGTAATATTAAACAAGAACGAACCATTGAACCATCTCGAATGTTACAATTTTCTATGAAAATTTTCAGTAACTCCTCCAAGTTGTATAGCTTTCGAGATTCGTCTATAAAACTGTCAAATACTGCATTTTTTCGGTTAAGGCGTTGCAGGGAGGGATTTTGTAGTTGTGTGAGAAAGGCCGCATTCTATTGCTGTTGCCACGTCATATACAGGATGATTTTTTTTAATTTACCCTCCGACAGAAAAAAACCCAGTCCTTACCGGGGATCTAACTCTAGACCTCAATAGTATGAGAGCAACGTTCTAACCTCTCGGCCATGCATGTTCATCCTAAACGATAAATGCGATATTAAGGTAATAGTCTTAACTGCCTATTCTAACTATCAAATAGGGAAACTAATGTAAATATATAAATAACAATAAACAAAGGAACAAGGACTTTTTCTACGGTGTGGTCCAACCAGGGCCGGATTTAGACTTGATAGGGCCTTAAGCTATTTGAGATATGTGGCCCTTTAACGATTAAGAATTTATAAATAGTGAAATAAAAAATATTTTTGGAGCTCACAAAAAGTGGGGACCCTGAGCTATAGCTCGTTTAGCTTATAGGTAAATCCGGCACTGGGTCCAACAGTTATCTTTTATCAGGAAACGAATGTACACTGGAAACAGAAACACAAATTTATTTAATTATATAAAAAATGCACAGAGATGTCTCACAATCAATTGGAAATTATAAAAAAAAGTTAAAGAAGCATATTAGATACATCATAATTAAGCGCTGTTTCTTCAACGAAGGTTGGTTGCGAACGAGGACCATCAGTATCCTATATCTATTGCCTTGGTGGGGTACTATATAGAAGACTATCTTGTCCATCTTATGATGCTTCTCACCCACATATAGCCCCGCCTACACCTTGCTCGTCGATCCTCGACTTTATTTTCAGGCAACGTTTTCCAAAAACTCTTTTAATATGTCTCAAATATTTTACGTCTTTGCTGCTTTTTTATTTCAAGTAATATATTTTCATACGCAGTGTTGCCACAACATGTTATTTCTAACTTATATATTTTCCAATTCATATTTTTATTATTTTCCATGCTTCTTTAACAGATTGTAAGTAGAGTAGTTCTTCTCACGCAATTGTGCCTCTTTAGGGAATGCGATTAGATTTGTATTTTTCCTTAATCAATGACGTACCTATGAAGGATGTGGTCTGCGTCACCACCGCCATCTTTACTTTTCCAGTAAATCTGATAGCTATTTCGTTACGTTAGATCGACTTAAAGTCGATGCGATATATTGATTCTAGACTGATCGACTTAAAGTCGATGCGATACATTGATTCTAGAACTAAATTCTCTTTTAGTTCTCTGGTTTTCATGCTTTCCAGTTTGGAAGATCCTGTTTATGCTAACATTATCTATTTCTCGTGTTTTCTAGTATAGTTTTCCAGTTTGTTTAGTACATTTCTCAGTTTTCTAGTACTATCTCTAGTTTTCTAGTACAGTTCTCAAGTTTTTGTGTGTCTGAGGATTCCAATGCTTATGCCTACATTATCTATCTCTTTTGTTTTCTAGTACAGTTTTCCAGTATATTTCTCTAGTTTTCTAAAACAGTTCTCCAGTTTTCTAGTAAATTCTCCAGTTTTCTATTACAGTTTTTCAGTTTTATATTATAGTTCTCCGGTTTTTAGTACAGTTATCCAGTTTTCTAGTAGCTTTTCAGTTTTTTAGTACAGTTCTCCAGTTCCGTAGTACATTTCTCTAATTTTCTAGTACAGTTCTCCAGTTTTCGTGTTTTCCAGTTATGAAGATTCCAATGTTTATGCCAAAATTATCTATCTCTTTTTTTTCTAGTACAGTTTTCCAGTTTTCGTACTATTGTTTTTTTTATTGGGGGGTATTCAGTTCTATCATAGTGTAGTTGTTGTTTATGACGGTTCTGATAGTGAGATTTTGATATTGTTCCCACGGAACTGGAAAAAGTGTTTTTGTTATCTCTCTTGTTATGAGCCATTTTATAACTTTTTTTTGGTGTGACCTTCCATGGTGACTCTACTTTCTGATTGTATAGGAAGGACTGTATCCACTTATTGATGTTACCCCTAGCTCCATTTCGTTGCAGCTTTACTATGCGTTAATCTTTCCAGACCTTGCCGAAAGCTTATTGGAGATATATCCATATAGGGAAAACTTTCTTCTGTTCTTGCAATGCGTGATCTATAATCAGGTACAGTAATGTTATTTCATCTTCTGTGCTTATACACTCTCTAAATCCAGATTTTTCTCGCTCCCAATAGCTTGATTGATTCTAGGTCCCACTACAGTCTTCTGTTGAATATCCTTTCCATCGCTTTGCAGGCACAACTAGTTAGGCTTATTGGTCTGTAGCTGTCAGGCTTCTGTTTGTCCTTACCTTTATAATATGTACTTTACCTTATAGAAGCTTCATGGCATGTCATCTATACAATCCCGTAGTCGTAACCTTCGATAACAGTTACCATGTTGTTCCGACAGGCCGACGTTGTGCTTGAACTAGTTGCGGGCACGGCGTGGGTGGGCGGAACAACAAAGAAACCTGTCACCAAGGGCCAGAGCTGTGCCCTGATGTAGACGTCTGTTTTTGGCGGCATTGGACTCGAAACACCATCGAGTCGAATGGCTGCTGGAACAGAGGGCGGAGCACTTACGGGAATGCCCCACGAGCTGTGAGGCCAGTTTTCTAATCAAGAATCAAGAACACATGAGTGTTCTCTTCAAGACTGTGGCACATTGCCTGTACTCCAACTGTAGTTGTATGTCTGTAGTAATGTTTACATTTTGCATGTCCTAGAATCGTAAGCATTTCATTGGTGATGCCGTCTGGTACAGGTGATTTTTCAATCCTTTAATTTCCTTATTGATGCTTTTAGTTTTTCTAACGCGAATAGTTTGGACGTGACATCTGAACAGTTTGTGTTGTTCTTATCACTGTTTATTTCGTGACAAATACTTCGTTGTCTACATGCAATGATGTTAATGGTGCTTACTTTTCTGTAGGATTCTACGAGTGTGTCTGCTATTTATTGATGGTAATTGTGCTTTCTTTTCTGGAGGATTCTGCGAGTGTATCTGCTAATTTAAAAAAAAATTGTGCTTGCCAAAGTGGAGTTTACCTGCAGCTTCCAGTGTAATTGTTTGTCACTGGAAGTTGCTATCATCATTTACTTGCTTGCTTAGTTTCCACAGTTTTCTCCCTTCCTTTTCAAAAGGAAAGTTTTGAATTTTTTTCCCTCCAGCTTTTACTTTGTGTTTCTATATTTTCTTTAGTGAACTTTGGTCTTTTGTAGAGCAATGCGATTTTGTTGGGATGGTTGTGTCTCTGCCTTATTACTTGCTTCAGCTAGTTCTTCCTGTAGTTTTTGGAGTGTGTTGGTCCAATATGGTACATACTTCTTCCTCGCTCCTCTAGGTACTCTACTTAGCTGCCTGAATTTTTTTCTTTATTAAACTCCATGACAATTGTGTTGATGTCTCTGCCTGTTACTTGTATGCCTTTTGTGACTAGGTTTGCTCTACGTTTATATATATGCCAGTTTGCTTACTTGTAGTTCCAATCCTGTTTAGTTGGTCTTGTAATTAATTGGAGACAATAAAAAACAATAATCAGTAAGCAAACCAAAAACATTAGAGAAATAAATGTGCCTACACCACATTAACAACTACGCACACACACATAAGCCCATAGACACATGTACAAGCCCCACTGACTAACATATATGACTTGTTTTTCGGCTCTGTGGAATGTATCCAACTTATCGGGTTCGAATTCCATCGCAGGCAATTGAACATCCGGACAGTTCAGAAAACACGGGTGAACATCTGAGGATATTTATAGTGCTTAGAAAATAAATTACTAAATCCACACAACAAATCACTACAACCACAAAATAAATCGCTACATCCACAAAATAAATCACTACAGCTACAAAATAAATCACTACAACCACAAAATAGATCACTACAACCAAAATAAATCACTAGAGCCACAGAATGCTGGGTCGATGACTACATTTTGAATAAGATACCCTACCAAGTTATTATAATTATTATGTGGAGAATACGAGTGGCTATTTACACAACCTAAATATACATGTGTGTTCGTCCATCACAAGTGATGGTCATCATTTGTTACATCCACTTTTGGAAATCCAGAAAGAATTATGTCCTTGATTATGAGTTCGTAAATGGCTAATGAGCCCTATCAGAGCTGTAAATGTCCTTGGACATTTCGGGCATGGAATGACCACTGTAGATGGATTTTGTTTTATCGGTGAATTTCTAGCTACTTCCAGCTGCTGAGCTGCTGCAATTCTCCTCTTTACACAGGATTATGCGCTCTTTTTTACTGTGGCGCGTCATGTAGATCTACTTTTTAAAAGTTCTTCCCATCTTGGACTATTTCAAAGGTTTTCAGTGAGGTCTTTAACGAGTCTGTATAGCGCTTATTTTTGGTCACCTTGAGATCGCGTTCCCTTCTCCAGCTCACCATAGAGATAACAAGACGGCACAACTTTGTCAATATACATAAATATACATAGTATTGATTGACATAACCATTGATTGTTAACTCTATTTCTTCTGTTACGTAAAGTTTGACATAACCATTGATTGTTAACACTATCTCTTCTGTATAGTACATATTGACTATTTACATGATCTCAACATACATATAAAATATTTACATAACAAATGGCTATTCACACGATCACAACTTGAATATTAAAAAATCACATAACCATTGCCTATTCACACGACCTGAACATACATAGCAAACATTTACATAACCATTCACTATTTATACGATCTCAGCATATATAGTAAACAGTGACATAACCATTCACACAATCTAAACATATTGACATAACTATTGGCTATTCGCACGAAATAAACATACATAGTAAACAATGACATAACCATTTTCTCCTTATACAATCTCAACATAGGGTATATATAGTAAACATTTACATAGCCATTGTACGCCAAAAAAATGTACATGAAATTGTACGAATCAATATTCAGAAACCAGAATAAACACCACTTATAGGTGAATATTAATAACAAAAGGGTAGTATCCATGAGACTAGTTATTTACCCTGAGGTATTTCAAGACGGTTCTAAATTTTTTTTTCTCGGTAACCCGGTTAGTTCGGACAATTCTACGATAACCGAATTCAGATACTTTTATCATGATGACAGAGCCAAATAGAAATGTATATAAGGTCGTAACGACACGACCCCACGGGCAAATATACTTGTATTGCAGACGTGTGACAGATTGAACAGGTCGGGTAACTAGTTATAGGGCTTTGGCTGAAGAGAGATTGACAAGAATGGTTGAATTTTTTTTTCTTGGTAACAAACTATCTTTGCTGCCTGAAAACTAAGCAGAAGTGACAGTTTTGGCGATCTGGTTGGAAGCGCGAAATGCATTCTCCAGGGGCGCCACCAGGATAAGAGAAAGAGGCAGACAAAGAGAGACGTTGATGGTTCGGTTGTCACCGTGGCACGAGAGAATATCACCAACTCAACTTATTAACAACACAAAAGATAGCAAGTTGCGGAGAAACATGATCGCCTATACCATTCGTCACGGCATATGATTAATTGATTGAAGGGGCTTTCGGAGCTTAAACTTGAACAAGGCGCAAAAATGCAGTGTCGACGTTGTATTTCTTTATGTAGCAATAATATTATAAATTACTATACAAACGTAGTATTTATTGGCTATCAGGCGCAAGGGGTGAGTCTAAGAATCCGTTGTATTCGTTTACTAGAATGAAAGAGTTAATATAAGACATTGAAAGAAACAGGACTATTTTTAATGTAAACAACAGTGTTTTATAAACAACAATAACAGTAATATTTATAAACAACAATAACAATAATATTTATAAACAACAACAACAATAATATTTATAAACAACAATAACAGTAATATTTATAAACAACAATAACAATAATATTTATAAACAGCAATAACAGTAATATTTATAAACAACAATAGCAGTAATTTTTATAAACAACAATAACAGTAATATATATAAACAACAATAACAATAATATTTATAAACAACAATAACAGTAATATTTATAAACAGCAATAACAGTAATATTTATAAAAAACACTAACAGTAACGTTTATAAACAACTATAACAGTAAACAAAATCAATGTTTATAAACAGCTCTAACAGTAAACAGCAATGTTTATAAACAACTATAACAGCAATATTTATAAACCACAACAACAGTAATATTTATAAACAACTCTAACAGTAAACAGCAATGTTTATAAACAACTATAACAGTAAAAAGCAATGATTATAGTGATAAAATCTAAAAAGTTGTTGGTGACTTGCAGATAATGTAAATGGCCATTTATTTTAGTCACCGTGGGAGGGAGGGGTGAGGTTTCTTTATTTTTTTTTGTGGGGGTGGGAAATAAACTGAAGAAAATATCTTCCATAATCTATCACCATCTGTAGCTCACTGTCTGCATTCACACATACACGCACACACGCACGCATGCACATACCCACATTTCGTTTCTCAAACTCATTAGCAGGATGCAGTCCGGTGAGAAGAACGTGTGTGTTATGGTTTACAGCTTGTGATAGCTGCGTCTCTCGGACAGACACATCCAACTCCGGCATGGCTTCTGAGCCATTTTGACCCTATATGGGAAACGACAGCAACTACACCCCAATAACGTGATCGTTTATCCTCATAAGATGTTCTAACTATTTTATCTGTTGTTTATATATTCGTTGCATGACGTGATACCTATTATATTTCTGATGTTCTCTCTGCGCATTTTGTCGAGTCTGACACAAAACATTATCTTTTTTCAAATATTTTTCAAATATAAATCGTTGTTATAGCTAAAAATATTTTTCATAGCAAGGTTACAATCAAGTTTTGTTATCCTTCAGGCTCTACGTCTAAGTACCCTGCACAATTCCCAACACATATTCTGTGCATATCAAGTCCGTTCTGCTTGAGAGCACGATTTGTTGATGATGCGGTATGTTATAATTACACCGCTCGAGATATCATTAACAACCTCATTATTTCTAACCATATCCCCAAACGTGCCTCTGCATTCCACACTTTTGATATAGTGTATGTCAGCTTAACTTTCCATGTAAGAGATTAATAAGAAAGAGATACACGAATAAATAAGATAATAAGCACCAGGGTTATCAGATCACCGTGGCGTAGTAGTTAAACCGTTTGCTTTTTGCTCATAGGGGTCCTGGGTTCGAATCCGGCTCGCATCGTCTTGTATAATTCATCTTTGGGGTCTTTGTTACCTCTAATATTTTATGGTTGTCCTGATATAACCTAATTGGATTTTGTCCGTTGGTTGAAGGGGAGGCAAACTCATTAACTACCTACCTAGATGCCTGGGGATTATCGCTC
This sequence comes from Meghimatium bilineatum, assembly GCA_034231615.1. Lineage (NCBI taxonomy): Eukaryota > Metazoa > Mollusca > Gastropoda > Stylommatophora > Philomycidae > Meghimatium > Meghimatium bilineatum. The sequence goes on from CM067301.1 coordinate 29,198,323, forward strand.
TAAGCTATATTCGTTTTTTGAGTGGTATTATTGGAAAGCGTCGTGCCGCTTCGTTGAGAGGAAAGACGTACATATATGATAACCCGAGTACAATCAAGTTAATCATTTACGCCTTTTGAGCCCTTTTGTTTGAGAGATGCATACTGCCAGATACACTGAAAACAACAAGTGAGAACAGGTCATAACAAATTCAAGTAAGTTAATAATATAAATAGCAAGCACCGATGCGCTATAGAAACAATCAGATAGCAGTAGATGGTATTTGAACCAGGTCCTTTCAACTGGTACCTATTCGCCTCGAAATTTGAGTCAACGAGTATTCGAATTCGACAGCACTGAACCTAAAAAATAATATTCACGTTTAGTCCAGACTTTCAATGGCTTCCACTTGACATAACTGTGCAGTGTATGTGCTGTTGTTGTTTGTCTGTGTTATGATCGACCTGCCCATATTTATAGTTCGTTTAAAATATACATTTAGACCTCTTGACTAAAAATGGATATCTCTTAGGGATACAGTGTGGCTGAATTCGGAAACCGTGTTGACACAAGTTGCCAGGCGAATATTTGTCCGCTGAACGGGCGTGGTTCACATCCATTTACTATTTTATGATTTAAAAAAAAAATTTAAGCAGAGCTGGACTTTTTTGGATTGCCGGGCCTGATTAAGCAATTATCCTAACGTATGAAGCTTAAAACCTTCTTTTCTTAGTATCTCAGGGCTGCATATTGTCCTTAGTTGGGAGATTTGTGTGTGTACTACTTTTAGATCAGCCAGGCGGGTCAGAAAATTGATTAGACAAGCAGAATTCGACCCGAAGGAGTTATTATGTTCACCCTTCGACTAAAGTATGACTTCTTGAAAACCATAAGATTATGAAAAAATGTGTCTTGTACTGCCAGAATGACATCTGAAAATGTGATTTGAACCGCGAGAATGACATCTGAAAATATGATTTGTACCGCCAGAATGACATCTGAAAATGTGATGTGTACCGCCAGAGTGACATCTGAAAATTTGATGTGTACCGCCAGAGTGACATCTGAAAATGTGATTTGTACCGCCAGAGTGACATCTGAAAATGTGATTTGTACTGCCAGAATGACATCTCAAAATGTGATTTGTACCACCAGAATGACATCTCAAAATGTGATTTGTACCGCCAGAGTGACATCTGATTTGTACCGCCAGAGTGACATCTGAAAATGTGATTTGTACCGCCAGAGTGACATCTGAACGTGTACAAATTCCAAGTCTATCGTGATCAGACAAGACTTGCGGCCACCTCCAGCGAAATTAAAGGAAAGGTTTTATGGTCGTGTCGATAGCGTTAGACTTATTTAAGGCAACTTATTTAATTGAACTCAATCCAATTGATGTTGATATCGTTGAAATGATAAATGATTTATTTGAACTAAATCAGATTGACGCTTGAGAATGTATGAAGAAGAAGAAGAATTATGATAAAATAAATGCCGGGTTATTGAGGTCCGAAAGGGGAAGCAAGAAGTAGCAATGCTGTTTAACTTCAATGCATGTTGTCAAAGAAGACTAAGGTGGTTATTTGGTGGAAGTGTCTGTCTTATCCCATATATGGTGCAAGGGACCCAGAAGCCATGTTTAAATGGAATGTATCGGGCGGAAAGGTGCAGATATCACAGTAATGCTGAAAATCATGGCACAGCTCATTCCGTTCTCCGGACTACATCCTGCCAATCTGCCCGAGTTTGAGAACGAACGCAGAAGAAGAATATGAACGAAATCGCTTAAAATAATCGTACAGGAATGACCTCATTGTAAGGAGTTTCTCTATATATCCTTAACCCCTTTCAGCACAGCGGCACGCCGCCTTGCCAGAGTACAGCTCACGAACGTAACTCCGTAGCTTCTAGTGATAATCTCCGTGGTTCTCATACACATTTCATTTGTAAAAACCACACACAAAAAACCTTCACGACAGGGAATTGACTCCGTGAGAATTCTTGAATAGAAGACAAACGATGTATCCAATACGTCAGAGATTAGGCGACATTTGACAAGCATTACAAAAAAAAAACCCTATAATTCTGGTAACATACAATGCCAAATCTCCTTCCACACTGAAACCATACATAATTTGATCTAAAACTATTCCATATTCTGATAACTTATGTGTATGTGTGTGCTTCTGTAATGTTTTATAACAGTTCATTGTATGTGTTTATGTGTGTGATGTTTTATAAGCTTATTGTCTGAGTGAGCGTGGTATGTTTTATTACAATTTATTGCATATGAGTGTGTTATTTTTTATAACAGTTTATAGTATGTAAGTGAATGTACGATGTTTTATGACAGTGTATTGTATGTGTGTGTCTGTGATGTTTTATAACAGGTTATTGTATGTGTGTGTCTGTGATGTTTTATAAGAGGTTATTGTATGTGAGTGTGTGTGTCTGTGATGTTTTATAAGAGGTTATTGTATGTGAGTGTGTGATGTATTATAAGAGGTTATTGTATGTGAGTGTGTTATGTTTTATAACAGTGTATTTCCAGTAGTGTTATTTAATGTGTCATATTTAATTCTATTTAAAAATGGTCTATATTTGCACGAATCTGGTAATTGTTCAAAACACAGTGTCTGTCTTGCCATTTTATGTAGCTATGGCAAGGTTACTGAAATGTACAATTGATATTCAAAATTCAATAAGAGGAAACATCAATGTTTTATATACACTTACCGCTTGTATTAAAATGTTATATTTGTTTGCTTGAACAATGTGGTTCTGTGTTCGACTCCCGGTACGGACTGTTTTAATTTCTATTGGAAATGTCAATACTGACTTTTTTCGTTACGGAATTCCAAGGGAGATTACTATTGGCGTGTCTGATACAGGTCGAGTACCATTCTGTTGGAAAATAAATTTTAAAAATCTTAAATTGTACATTTTGTGGCGACAATAAGAGCATGCTGTCTTTATCTAATAGCCACACTTGCCTGCCTGCACTATCTAAAGGGTTAACATTCCGTAATAACACATTCGTGTGGTATTTGTTCATTTAATTTCGAGACAATTGCATTGGCCTCCTCTCCAATTCTCCAGCCGGGTTGAGCTGCGTCACTGTGTGTCAACCGTGAATTTGAATGGGAGATTTTTTTAACTTTTGCAGTCAATTATCATTCCATCTGCAGCCTCCGCATTCCCAGACATGATCCCAAAAGTATTCTTCCAGAAGCTGCACGAGCCGCATATCTGTTTCCAAGGTGCACCACGAAGAGGTACTTTTGAGATCTTGGTTATCTGTTAACCCTGGGTCCACCGAGAGCAATGCGGTTTCCTTTGTACTCCAGGACCATTCAGTACGCAATGGCAACAAATTGACGCATAATATTGCCTAGACAATCATTACATCCAATGTTGATGTATTTATCGCTACGACTTGAATAGGACATGATACCCACGTTTGTTTTATTTATAAACAAATTTGTTTATGTTTTTATCGCGTTACTTTCTTTGTGAAACTGTTCGCTTTTGTTTTGTTTCGTTTACTCGATATGATTGTGTTCTGTTGGTAATTTCAATATCTTTCCTAATTGTTTGTTATATTTGTATTTTTTCATTGTTTATATTAATTTAAGTTAGTTTTGTAAGAAGAAAATTGTAAATGAAATTGGGAAAGTTATTCCAAATTTAGAAACAAATTTTAAGATTTAATGCTAGAACCACAGCTGGAAACATATACATATATATACACACACACACACTCACTCACTCACTCTCACTCACTAACTCACTCACTCACACACACTCACACACACACTCACGTACGATCGCACGCGCAAGCACACACTCACTCTCACTCACACACTCACTCACACACACTCACAATCACTCACTCACTAATACTCACACCCACACCCACACATACCCACACTCACTCGCTCACTCACTCACTCACTCACACACTCACTCACACATACACACTCTCACACACACACACACACACACACTCACTCTCACACACACACACAATTACACTAGATAGTTTAGCATGTAAGAGAGATACAGACTAGTCAAACATAGTGATTCATAATTTAATTGAGTACATCTTATAGAACGTAGCGTTGTAGCCTTCAAGCGCTAATCCCGGGAGATCTTAGAAATGCACCTTTGAAGAGAAGACGCCACGGCTAGAAATTGAATCCGCGAATTCTTTAATATATCGACTACGTCAGAGTAATGGACATTTCTTAGTTGTCTCCTTTAGTACTTGTATAGTAGTTTCTGTTTTCATGTCGTAGTTGTCTCCTTTAGTACTTGTATAGTAGTTTCTGTTTTCATGTCTTAGTTGTCTCCTTTAGTACTTGTATAGTAGTTTCTGTTTTCATGTCGTAGTTGTCTCCTTTAGTACTTGTATAGTAGTTTCTGTTTTCGAAATAATGCTTGGTATATTGTTCATAATTCTTGGGAAGTTTTTCCTGTCCCATGTTGGGTATGTGTTAAAGGTGTTTAGTGGTTTTAGGTTTTGTAGGTCTGTATCTGTGAGTGATTTCTGGAGCTGTTTAGCGGAGTGTAGAAAGCTACATGTTTTGAGTCGCTCTTTTGTAGGTCTGCTTAGTCTTTGGTTCATTTGATGACTCTCAAAACATTTGAACTTTGCATACTGTGTGAGGATTTTTTCATTTCTTCTTTCTTCCACTGATGGCAAACCTGTGCATGTTTCCATTTCTGTTATTGGGGTAGTATTCATACCTCCTGTTATAATTCTGAGATTGCGGTTTTGTATCTTTGAGATCTTTTGAGTGTTACTCTTGGCTGCAGTCCCCCATGCTGACATTCCATATTCTAAAGCTGGTCTTACATAACCTGTATATGCTCTACTTAGATTTTTTCAATTTGCACCCCAATCTGTTTCAGACAATTTTTTACGGAGTGCTGTCTTCATTGTACCTTTTGTTTGGCACTTGTCTATGTGCTGTTTCCATGTAAGTCTTGGATCAAAAGTGACTCCAAGGTATGTAGGTGTCTCATCTTTTGGCAATGTTTGACCATTTATGGTTAGTAGGAATTTATGTGGTTTGGTGGACATGCTAAAGATGGTATAGGTAGTTTTTTGGGCATTGATAGACATGGCCCATTGGTCTGTCCACTTGGCCAAATTGTCCATAGTATCTTGCAACCTTATTTTTGTTGTGACTACCCTCTCTTCACTGCACCATATCGCCAGATCGTCTGCATACATTGCAGCATTTACTTTACGCGAGAGAATTTGGTCAAATAATACAGAAAGCATACCCAAAGGATATATGGACACATGTATATACACATGGATCAGCGAAAGAGGCAGTATTAGATGGAGGATCAGGAATATATATAGTAACACCAGATGGAAAAGAAATAGAGAAATCCATACCCACAGGCAAACATTCCACAAATTTCAAAGCAGAAATGGAAGCCATAATAGAGGCAGCCAAAATGCTCATGAATTGCTTGCCGAGTCACAACAGACACGTAGTATTTCTAACGGATGCAAAGTCAGTATTGCAGGCATTGAAAGATCCAAAGAACACGAACATGAATGAACTTACGGCCTGCTTACTACACCTCAGCAGTACCACCAAAGAAACAGTACTGCAGTGGATCCCAGGTCACTGTGGCATACATGGAAATGAAAAAGCTGATCTCCTGGCAAGGAAAGGGGGATCACTGGAACAAATAGAAAATGATAATACGTACTATGAAAGTAAGACCATGTTAAAAGCAGAATATAAGAAATAGTGGAAGCAAATGCACCCAACTGCAGAACCAAATGGCCCCTACCACCAAATGTCACGCAAGGAACAAACCATCATTTTCAGACTACGAACTGGTCACAACAGACTGAGAAGTCACATGTTCCGAAAGCTGAAGATTGGTGAGACAGACCTGTGCAACTGTGGACTGAGCCCAGAGACTGCAGAACACATTATTCATGCCTGTCAACTCTAGCAAGAAGAGAGGGAGAAAATATAGCCTACTGAGACGGCACTGCTTCCAGACTTGAGGGGTTCCATGGATGACCTGAAGCGAATCACACAATTCATTGAATCTATTGGTGCTGTAACCTGATATCTGACTGAAGCTATTGGTGCTGTAACCTGATATCCAACAGAAAAATATGAAGAAGAAGAAGAAGAAGAAAGACATTTGACATCTTTCCCCCCTCCCCACACAAATACACAAACATAACATTTCTTGTAATATGGTTGGATATATCTATTGATATAAGGATTTATAGAGGAATAAATTTTATATATTGATATAAGGATTTATAGAGGAGTAAATTTTATATATTGATATAAGGATTTATAGAGGAATAAATTTTATATATTGATATAAGGATTTATAGAGGAATAAATTTTTAAAAATTGATGTTTGATACGTCATGGATAGATGCATGTATACATTGATGGATAAACGGATAAATTGATAGATGGAGGGACGGATGAAATAGACGGATAATTACTAATTTGATAGGTAAGTAGGTAGGTACACAGAAAATATGTAGTTAGATGAGTAGGTAGACAGATACGAATGTGATTATGTAGGCACTTACGCAGGTAAGTGAGTAGGTAAGAATGTACCTGGTAGGTAAGAATTTAGGTAGGAAGGTCGCCCTTGTGTTGCCGGGGCCGGAAAGAGGAGCAAAGAATAGCAACACTGTTTACCTTCCACGCATGTCGTAAAAGGCGACTAACGAGGTTATGGGATGGAGTTGGCTGTCCCATCCCATATAGGGCCAGTGACCCAAAGCCATGCTAAAGTCGGATGTGTCAGGCCGAAATGCGCAGATATCGCAGCAATGATGTAAACCATGACACAGCGCATTCCGTTCTCCGGACTACATCCTGCTAATCTGTAGGAGTTTGAGAACGAACGCAGAAGAAGAAGAAGGTAGGAAGGTGGATAGATTACTGATGATGCCAACCACATGGAGCAATCCGCTACTCCAGCCGCTACGACATTTGAGTGTTCCGTGTTGTAAAATAATCACTCTATTTATGTGAGAAGCGTGTCCGCCATTTACTCAGCAACAGCTGCATATAACGTCGTGTAACAAATATGAGTTAAAATTACATTGAAACTTCTGCCGCTAGGCTGTTGCTAAATATAAATATAAGCTTAGATTTGAATCTATTTAAGGCGAAAAATCTATACAAATCGTACGTTTTAATTAACCGTTAATCTTCTTGTTGTGATTTCTTTTCTCTATAAGTTACAATATATTGTTATTTTCCGAGAAATACATTGTTAGAATTATTCAACATAATCTCAGTTTTTTTGTTTATCTTGATCTTCATACACACATTGTTAGAACTCGTTTGTTGAGGAGCGGTTGTTGACACGTGTACCAAGGCAACGAGGTGACCAGCCGGAAACTAAGATATAGCTGTAGTGTCGGGAAACGACCCAAATTATGAAAATGGGGGGGGGGGGGGGAGGCTGGGATAAAACAAGCGAATGTCGAAATGAACGGAAATGGATACATGTGTTACCATATTGGTCAAGATAACAAACTTAACAACTAGACCGACAGATGATGTTTCGACTATAGCCTTTATCATGACGAAAGACAACAAACAAAATCAACAATATAATGAACGTAAGAAAGCACATATGATAAAGGTAGAAGAAGATATTAAAGAGTGGTAAGGAACATGAGTGGTAGAAAGTAGCATTCCAGAAGATGAGTAACATCTTGTGTAATAATTTATTATCAATAGAAGTAAGAAAAAACATACTAAAATGTTACATAGAGCCCATACTGTTATATGATAGTGAAGCATGGACAATTGACAATATTGCAAGAAAATATCTGGAGGCCAAAGACATGTGGTTCTATAGAAGAATGTTTAAAATATCATGGACAGCTAAAAAAAGAGTAATGCTATAATTCTACAACTGGTCAACTGGTGAATAGAGAACTTATTAAATGTATTAGACAACGACAATCACAATTTCTGGGTCATGTCATGAGAAGAGGTGGGCTGGAGACCATCGTAACAACTGGAAATATCGAGGGTAAGAGAGACAGAGGAAGACAACGTGAGGAAATGTTGGATGGCTTGAAAGCCTGTCATAATGCAGAATCATCAGAAACTATATTTAAATGTATAATAAACAGAGGTCTGTGTAGAGACATGATCGCCTACGCCGGAAGGCATGGAACCAATGAATGGATGAATGAATAACCATGTCATAGGGAAGAATAATATCAAGCACAGTAAGAGAAGACAGGCATAGCATGACGAGAAGAAATGGTGGATAAGAAGGTGATGACGAAATAAACGATAAGGTGAGACAAACATTAATCATCATCATCAAGTGCCGTCTCCGCAACGAAGGTTGGCTGCAACGTATCTCCAACATCTCCTGTCTCTTGTCTTGGTGGTGCACTCTGCTAGAATGTAACCTGTCCATCGTGTAATGTTACTCTCCCACTTGTATCTCTGCCTACCTCTTGCTCGCTTCCCTTTGACTTTACCCTCAAGTAAGGTCTTCAATAGGGTGTCATGTCTTTTAATGTGTCCAAAGTATTTTATTTGCCTGATCTTTATTTCTCTTAGTAGTTCTTTCTTCATATTAAGTGTTTTTAGCACCTCTTTATTTGTTTTCTTCTCTTTCCATGATGTTCTCCCTATTCTTCTATATACCCACATCTCAAAGGCATCAATTTTGTCTTCTAATTGTTTATTTAGTGTCCATGTTTCTGAGCCATACATTAATATGGAAAAGATGTAGCATTTTATAATTCTCATTTTTAACTTGTTTGTAATTTGTTTAGATATTAATAATTTCCTCATGTCATTGAAGGTACTTTTAGCCATTCCTATTCTCCTTTTAACTTCTGTTTCACATCTGCCATCATTTGTGACTATGTGTCCAAGATATTGATACTGTTTTACTTGTAGTTTCTCTCCATGTATGTTTATGTTTACCTCCTGTTCTTCTGTGTCTTTGCTGATTATCATGGTTTTTGTTTTTTGAATGTTTATATCCAGTCCATATTCATTACTTGATTTATTGACTTGATCTATTAGTCATAAAAATTAATAATACAATTTAAAAAACAAAAAGATTACTTATCTGGTAGCATTTTTATGACTGGGCAGTTAGGCGATCTGGCGAAATAAAGGTACAGACACAAGCAAAAACAATGATTTCATGAGAACAAGGAAGTATAATTCGAATACTAGTGGTGGTAGTAGTAGTAGTAATAGAAATAGCTGTAGTTATAGAAGAAGAGGAAGCAGTGGTACTAGCTGACAGTGCCGGTACTTCGCATTCTCGATTGATGAGAAAGCTCCATCACTCCCGGCTCCCTTGTTCAGAAATTAACTTCATTTCAGGAGAGGAGGATTGTCTAACATAAAAGAGTTGAGAACTAACTGGATTAGAGATTTGAACCTTTATAAATGTGTATAAGCTATTGAATACAACTTTATAAATGTGTATAAGCTATTGAATCCAACTTTATAAATGTGTATAAGTTATTGAATCCAACTTTATAAATGTGTATAAATTATTGAATCCAACTGTATAAATGTGTATAAATTATTGAATCCAACTGTATAAATGTGTATAAATTATTGAATCCAACTGTATAAATGTGTATAAATTATTGAATCCAACTGTATAAATGTGTATAAGTTATTGAATACAACTTTATAAATATGTATAAGTTATTGAATACAACTTACTGTTATTGTACTAAACCCACTTTCCCTAAAGTGGATTCTACAATTCCACGTCTGCTTCCGTTCTCAAACAGTAGCAGAGTAAAATGATGTAATCCGGAGAGAGAAGGCGTTCTATAATAGTTTACGGTTTAAATATGAATGCATCTGCTTTCAGTCTGCACATCCAACGTTTTCAGGAGCCGGGTAGAATAATGTTAAATCATTCGCCCACCGACCAGCACACCAAAATACCCACGTTTCGATTCCACTTGTTATTCATTGTATGAAATTTTTAAAAATATTCCCGTAGTACATCCACTGACCAGGAAGTAGCATACCGATGCTCAAGCCTTGAGAAAGTCCATGACATAATAGCGCCATAGTTACTGAACAAGTGTTGGCGTTTCTGGTCAACCAGAGACTATGCGGCTGAGCACTTATGTTTCTGGTCAACCACTGACTAGGCAGCTGAACACTTATGTATCTGGTCATCCACTGACTAGGCAGCTGAGCACGTACGTTTCTGGTCAACCACTGACTAGGCAGTTGAACATTTTTGTTTCTGGTCAACCACTGACTAGGCAGCTGAGCACTTATGTATCTGGTCAACCACTGACTAGGCAGCTGAACACTTATGTTTCTGGTCAACCACTGACTAGGCACCTGAGCACGTATGTTTATGGTCAACCACTGACTAGGCAGTTGAACACTTTTATTTCTGGTCAACCACAGACTAGGCAGCTGAACACTTATGTTTCTGGTCAACCACTGACTAGACAGCTGAGCATTTATGTTTCTGGTCAACCAATGACTGAATATTATACGTGAATATTACATTACATTACATTACATTTTACCACTGGCGTTTTAGAAATAGAAGCTGTAACTGTGGAGTCGATGGTTATAGCAATTTCCTGCTGGTTTATGGGAATTATCCTTCTAAGTCAGTGGTTCCTACGCCCGTTTGTTGCCGAGGCCCGAAAGGGGAGCAAAGAATAGCAACACTGTTTACCTTTCAAGTATGTCGTAAAAGGCGACTAAGGAGGTTATGGGATGAAGTTGGCTGTCCCATCCCATATAGGGTCAGCGACCCAAAGCCATGCTGAAGTCGGATGTGTCAGGCCGAAATGTGCAGATATCGCAGCAATGCTGTAAACCATGACACAATGCATTCCGTTCTCCGGACTACATCCTGCTAATCTGCAGGAGTTTGAGAATGAACGCAGAAGAAGAAGTGGTTCCTAAACTTTTCCAGCTTACTTCTCGTTAGAAATTTATCAAATACCTTACACCCACTCCCTGTCCCCACATTTTGACCCAAATGTAACGAAATCTCACATTTTTCAACTAAGTCGTAATTTTGGGAAACTGTAGAGCAACCCTGGCATGCGGTTGGCGTTCGTAAAACAAATAAATTTCGCACTTTTTGCAGTGCAAGATTTTCATACTGACATAGACTAGTTAACTATAAAAAACATTATCTATATTTGGAATAATAGTCAAACTTTCTGTTGTTTTTTATTAAATATATTTTTTAGAGAAACAAGCTTGTATTTTCAAATGAGAACAAGCTTGTATTTTCAAATGAGAACAAGCTTGTATTTTCAAATGAGAACAAGCTTGTATTTTCAAATGAGAACCAGCTTGTATTTTCAAATGAGAACAAGCTTGTATTTTCAAATGAGAACAAGCTTGTATTTTCAAATGAGAACAAGCTTATATTTTCAAATGAGAACAAGCTTATATTTTCAAATGAGAACAAGCTTGTATTTTCAAATGAGAACAAGCTTATATTTTCAAATGAGAACAAGCTTGTATTTTCAAATGAGAACAAGCTTGTATTTTCAAATGAGAACAAGCTTATATTTTCAAATGAGAACAAGCTTATATTTTCAAATGAGAACAAGCTTGTATTTTCAAATGAGAACAAGCTTGTATTTTCAAATGAGAACAAGCTTGTATTTTCAAATGAGAACAAGCTTGTATTTTCAAATGAGAACAAGCTTGTATTTTCAAATGAGAACAAGCTTGTATTTTCAAATGAGAACAAGCTTGTATTTTCAAATGAGAACAAGCTTGTATTTTCAAATGAGAACAAGCTTGTATTTTCAAATGAGAACAAGCTTGTATTTTCAAATGAGAACAAGCTTGTATTTTCAAATGAGAACAAGCTTATATTTTCAAATGAGAACAAGCTTGTATTTTCAAATGAGAAACAATCATGTCGTTAACGCACTAAATTCCCAAATCACTTCGATCATTCCCCCTCCCCTCCCCCCTCAAGCTCACCTCACGTCAAATAACTGAACCACTTATCTAAAGTGATGCGTTTGACTTTTCCCCGTAATTTTCATTGGTCACTTTGTGTATACTTTGTGTGGCCATCCAATGAAAATCACAGGAAAATTGAAATACGTCACTGTATACAACACAACTTCTGTCAGCTTCAATGAAAGCACAGACGTTCAGACTATTGGGTATAGGTACGAAACATACAAATAACTGTGCACAAGACAATTTCAACTTTTCAACTTTAAAGTATTTTCCCCTAAAAAAACAAGACAAACAGTGAAGAGTAAATTAGATTATTTTACTGTTTGTTCACTGTTTGTTCACTGTTTGTTCACTGTTTGTTCACTGTTTGTCTTGTGTTTTACGTATTTACGTAATTTTGCTCATGGATCTTATATTTTCCATAAACACATTTCAACCCTCTCCCACCAGGATAATATTTTGTACTAACATAGAGTAATACATTTTGCACTAAGGGAAAGTTAAAGCATTTTGTATTAAGAGAAAGTAAAGTATTTTGTATTAAGAGAAAGTAAAGTATTTTGTATTAAGAGAAAGTAAAGTATTTTGTATTAAGAGAAAGTAAAGTATTTTGTATTAAGAGAAAGTAAAGCATTTTGCACTAAGAGAAAGTAAGGTATTTTGTATTAAGAGAAAGTAAAGCATTTTGTACTAAGAGAAAGTAAAGCATTTTGCACTAAGAGAAAGTAAGGTATTTTGTATTAAGAGAAAGTAAAGCATTTTGCACTAAGAGAAAGTAAAGTATTTTGTATTAAGAGAAAGTAAAGTATTTTGTATCAAGAGAAAGTAAAGTATTTTGTATTAAGAGAAAGTAATGAAGACATTTATTCATCCACGCAAAACAAAATGCACATCTCTATTTTTAGTAACCAACATTTACCCCCCCCCCCCCCCACCAGCAAAATTATATGTAATAACTGCTGCTTTCCATGGACATCGTAAGAGTCACCTAAGGGAAGTTTGGAAATGCGTTAGAAGTCCCATCCTGAAATTCCAAAATGACCACTGAGCCACGTTGAAATCGGAAGCGTCAGGCAAGGAACGCAGGTATCGCAGCTTAGATGTCAAACACGATCAACCACATTACGTTCTCTGGACTACCTTCTGCAAGACAGCCTGAGTTTGAGAACAAGCGTAGAAGAGCAAGAGGAGGACATTTCTGTTTAAAATACGAAAAACAAGAGATTGTTTAAAAGACCTGATGAAAGTTCAGAAAATTGTAAACAACATTACAAAAATAGACACAAAGTTATATGTCGTCTGCATCCTTGACAGATTGGACGTGACCTCCTCCCACTTCAGATCAATCGATAAACGTTGACAAGTATAATATATAGGTTTTATAAATATATTTACTCCTATTCTGAAAACGTTCTGGTGTATGGTAAGTCGTAAGAGTTCTCGTAAAATGGCGCGCCATAAGAGCTGTGTTTTTCTGTGGATATTTCATTATCTGAGTTTCTGAAAGGATTTGGGTACCACCGTATTAAAACAAGCCCACTAAATTGTCACTTTGAGACATTAAGTATGAGTTTTTAAGATAATTTAAGAGATGTTCTTTAAGGTACGGTGGAGGGTTGAAGAACACGAGGGGGTAGAAGATGATATGGCTGGATAACATCAGGGACTGGACAGGGTGTGAAGCTTCGACACTCATCAGAATGGTAGAGGGTGGAAATATTTCTGCACCAAATGTCTCAATGTGACCCCACTACGATTCTGACTTATGTCTTTTATTGTTTCATTATTATTATTATTAAGTAAGGAGTTTGATCACTATTAATTCTTTTGCGAACCTTGAAACGGTGGGAGTGATATGGTTAGCGAAAGAGTGGGGCCAACCGTATTTGCTGTGGTATCCATATCTTGAGGCTGATTTGACAACGTGTGATACAAAATTGTATCCGTATCTTAGAGTCTTAGAATGTATATTATTTATATATATATATATATATATATATATATATATATATATATATATATATATATATATATATATATATATATATATATATATATATATATATATATATATATATATATATATATACACGCACACACACACTAGCAACCATTAGAAATGCATCGAAAACGTGATTTGTTTTCACACGTCTGTTTATGTACGTTAACTAGTGTGCAACCCATAACGTGTGCAAAAAAGTCCGAGCAGTCCTATTCTTTTGTTGATGTGATGTTTCTTTCGCATTTCTCGTTCTTCACATGCGAAATAACAAATAAACAAATTCTGACTCCCAAAGTGATATAAGGCTGTACTTTTACATTGACTGGTATGGATGGTGCAGAGTCTGGTTTTACAGCAATTATATACAACAGTGTCCGTGTTAAAGTTTCATCAACAGCAGTATAGCTAGCCCCACGTTTTTCCTAACTGTTCTTTCAATTTATCTACTATCTGTGACTAGATCTTGAAAATCTTTAATAACATCTAAAGACAACCATTAATTAATTTATGATCATGAATACTGGTCTTCTTCTTCTTCTTCCTCTTCTGCGTTCGTTCTCATACTCCTGCAGATCAACAGCATGTATTCCGGAGAACGGAATGCGTTGTTTCATGGTTTACAGCATTGTTGCAATATCTGCGACTTTCGGCCTGACACATCCGACTTCAGCATGGCTTTGGGTCACTGACCCTATATGGGATGGGACAGCCAACTCCATCCCATAACCTCCTTAGTCGCCTTTCACGACATGCGTGGAAGGTTAACAGTGTTGCTATTCGTTGCTCCCCTTTCGGGCCCCGGCAACACACGGGCGATAATAACATCTAAAGACAACCATTAATTAACTTTATGCTCATGAATACTAGTAATTTGTATTAAGCGTTGTTTGGGGTTTTTACGAAGATCTGGGGTTTTTTTTTTAATTGAAAAGTAGGATGGTGTACCATGAAAGACAGTTGGACAGACATTCTTTTGTAAAGCAGGTTTTAGTTGTGGAATTACATGTCCAACACCATGTTTGTCTGTGAATATGTCTGAATGAATAAGTTCTGCTGACAGAGAATGTTTGCTACATACCACACTTGATTTAGTTCGTGTCCAATCTATTCGTGGGACTTCCGGTAGGGACGTGTTTCTCTAATCAAGCCTTGGTCATTCCGTCAATCGTTGGATTAATCAACTAACATCGTAAAGTCCAAACCGATTTGTGTAACAGAAGTCAGCTCATTCCAATGGCACAAGAGCCAGGGGTAGACCAAAATCAACACTCAGAAGAACAATACTTAGAGAAAGTAAAACAATCAATATTCATACTATTCAAGAACTGCACAGAATAGCTTTGAACAGACAGAATTGAAGAGATCTGACCTCTGCCCTATGCGCTAACCTCAGCGCAAAAGGAAAATGAATGAATGAATGAAATATTTTCGTGGTATACATATAATCCACTTTTCCCTAAACTCAATATCCGAGGGAAATGTACATATTCTACAGTCAGTTCATAAATGTTGGCTGTACGATGGCAACTGTATATAGATGGCAACACTTTAGAGGCATATCTGCTGCCTTTCTCACATATTATGTTTCTTCTTCTTCATCGTACGCCTTGCGGCGGACCCTCTGAAAGCATTCCGCTGACCGTCCTGAGAAGGACGTATGAGGGTGATCTGCGTTGTGTCATGTTTTACAGCAAGCTGCGTTATCTGCGCCCTTCGACCTGACATCCGTCTTTAGCCAGCATTTTTTTGGGCCGGGTTGGCATTCCCTTATCTTCGATCCCTAGTACTTGGCCAGGTTACAGCAGGGTTGCTGCACTCCTGTTTCCAGGCCCACTGAGTGGAAGTGTACTGAGAGTCTTGACCAGCTGTGGTTCCGCTGACCCTGATTCTCGACCATGTATGGAACGCCGGCCGGTGCACTCTTGTGTGCATCTCATCTCTAGGCCCTAATATTATTTTGATATATACGAGTTATTATGATAATGTACAAGAAATTAAGTAAATTTCTTAAAGATACCATAACAAATCAGTGTAATCTACTGATGCAAGTTCTTCGTTTGACAGAGAAGATGAGCATGGCATGAAAAAAACCAATACAAATGTGGTGAACAAGTAGTAACAATACAACATTTGTGATTGCCTAATTTGGTTTGGGTTTCTATTAATTTAAGTGTAATGACTAACACTACACAGACTAATAGATCAAATCAATAAATCAAGTAATCAATATGGACTGGATATAAATATCCAAAAAACAAAAACCATGATAATCAGCAAAGACACAGAAGAACAGGAGGTAAACATAAACATACATGGAGAGAAACTACAACAAGTAAAACAGTATCAATATCTTGGGCACATAGTCACAAATGATGGCAGATGTGAAACAGAAGTTAAAATGAGAATAGGAATGGCTAAAAGTACCTTCAATGACATGAAGAAAATAGTGGCATCTAAATAAATTGCAAACAAGTTAAAAATGAGAATTATAAAATGCTACATCTATTCCATATTAATGTATGGCTCAGAAACATGGACACTAAATAAAAAATTAGAAGACAGAATTGATGCCTTTGAGATGTGGGTATATAGAAGAATAGGAAGAACATCATGGAAAGAGAAGAAAACAAATAAAGAGGTACTAAAGACACTTAATATGAAGAAAGAATTACTGAGAAACGAAGATCAGACAAATAAAGTATTTTGGACACATTAAAAGATATGCCACCTTATTGAAGACCTTACTTGAAGGTAAAGTCAAAGGGAAGCGAGCAAGAGGTAGGCAGAGATACAAGTGGGAGAGTAACATCACAAGATGGACAGGTTACAGTCTAGCAGAGTGCACTACCGATACAAGTGGGAGAGTAACATCACAAGATGGACAGGTTACAGTCTAGCAGAGTGCACTACCGATACAAGTGGGAGAGTAACATCACAAGATGGACAGGTTACAGTCTAGCAGAGTGCACTACCGATACAAGTGGGAGAGTAACATCACAAGATGGACAGGTTACAGTCTAGCAGAGTGCACTACCAAAACAAAAGACAGTGGATGTTGGAGATCTGTTGCAGCTAACCTTCGTTGCGGAGACATCACTTGATGATTGATTTAATCTACTAACAATATAACACGAAAATATACAATGTTCATAAAAAAGATAACATGCATCCTGTCACTTAACAATTTTAGCAAACATGTTTTCTATAATACAGATGGCCATGGATAAAATCATGTAAAGAACTAAACAAACTCCAGTGGAAGAAGAATTAAGGAAACAGCTATGAGATTATAGGATATACATTAAGAAGAATAAGGAATAGCATTGGAAGACATGCAAAGCATTGTACGACAATTCAGAAAGTTGATAACTTTTCCTACTTGGGCAGAAAAATGACACAAGATGGGATACAGCAAAAGAGATTTATACTGGAATTTATTTGGCATTCGACCATCTAACACTTATCTTGAAAAAAAAATTGTAAATATAATAAACTGCTACTGTTTATCTTACATAGATTTAATAATTTGCAGGATTTACCTATAAGCTAAACAAGCTTTCGCTTAGGACCGCCACTATGTTGGGGGCCTCCAAAAAATCATATTTGGCACTGACATAATATCTGGACTCATAAAGGACCCCTTATCTCAAATAGCTTAAGGCCTTAGCAAGTCTAAATCCGATGCTGATCTAATATCTGTATTAATATAAGGTTGCGGTTGTTGGAAAGTTACAAAGCTATTGGAGAAGAAATTAAATTCATTTAAAACTAAATGTTTTAGAGAAATTGCATTTAATGAACAATCTTTCATCTAGTTTAAACATCTGGTCCAGTAAACCTGGCCAAAATTGGCATACATTTTTTGTATTGTATACTCAGTCTCGTTTTCAACTTTCAGATATCCCTACTCTCTTATACACGGCCTAATTGCATGCTGACTTCACGCTGCCTTTTGACGTCGCATGAAAAAAACAAACAAAACAACAATTCATTCACACAGATTCTTATTTCTAAACAAAATTACGTAACAATTATGTAAAGTACTATACTGTGGGAGTAATCAAACAATCTAGATAAACACTGTAACGTTGTTTTTTTGTTTTTTTTTTAAATCTTATTTCTTAACCAAGACTCAATACCTCTATGGTTAGCATGTACAAATTTATTAGCTTTCTTGTCTGGTGACCTAGATTGTGGAAGCCATTCGAATATATGTGGGATATTTTGATCTAAAAAAAGCCGTGACTCTACAATTTAGTAAATGATTGTCCATTTTAAGATACAATTCACTTTCGAATCGATTAAATTAAATCAATTTAATGTCTGAACAAGTATGATTACGATATTTCACGATGTACATCACGTACAGAAAGTATGTGTTATATCGAACAGACTGATCTATTTACTGTGCAGAAACGCAGACATTTGGATAAACAAAAGGGAATAGCTATTGCGTCACATAAACAGTGGGTAGTCAACAAGAGGTGTTGACATTTTCCATCCTTGAACAAATTTTAAGGAGTAGGCTATAGGCAGAAACTGTATTAGCCACGTATATGCCAGGTCTTACACGAGTAACAGTGTTAAGTGATGATCTCCTGCATCGTCATTTATCTTGGCTGTCAGCCGTTCTGTTTGCTTTTCATTGGCTGGCGATATACAGTATACGCAAAGCGACCAATGATCATCAGCAAAGATGAGTATTACTGTGCGAGACCAGCACGCAAGACTATATGAAAACGGACACAGTAACCTACCATGCATGTAATATAAGATGGCTATGGGAGTTTCATGGTGGAGTTGGCTGTCCCATCAAACAGATGGTCAAGGTGACACAGACACTTTGCTAAAGTCGGATATTCCAGGCCGAAAAGAGCAGATATTGCATCTAAACCGAAAACTATAACAGAAATCATTGTATTCTCCGGCATAAGTTATGTTAAAATGCAGGAGTTTTTGAACGAACGGACGAGAAGGAAAGGAAACTGTAAGGGAAATCCCCTTTCTTGATAACCGACTGTTTTTGTGACGTAGATGCATGCCTCTTATATATAGCTGTACGTGACAAAAGTCACTGGTTTAAAGGATCACATATGTATGTTCTGGTGCAAATAAAACCAAATTTTAAACAAATATTGAAAGAATATTTATAATTTTATGTCAAAGCCCCTTGATGGCTAGTTTCCTATGAACACTCTGACAGAACACTATGCTTGACAGGGGAGATAAGGCTAATTGTTCCAACTTTGCATATTGTGGAAATATAGAAAAGCCACAAAACTCCGGGAATTAACCCACACTGAAAACGAGGCTTCTTATCAAAGCATTGTGCACCACTGTGTGTTTGAGACCTCTGTGTGTGAAATAGATCTCTGGAGAAACCCCCTGTTGCAATATATGAAATAAAAACTAATCAATCGCTTGTAATTCTTGCGGATCGAATCAAAGTATTATATTAACAAATACGTTTTGTTTTTATGTTTTTAATTGTTATCTTTGTTGCCTATTTATATAAAAACATTTACTCTTCTAACGTGGTAAACAATGTCCCCCTACCGGGCAGTAACCCAGGTTTCTCATTTATTGTCCCCCTACCTTGCAGTAGCCCCGATGTCTCATTTATTGTCCCCTACCTGACAGTAGCCCAGATTTCTCATTTATTGTGCCCCTACCTGACAGTAGCCCAGATTTCTCATTTATTGCCCCCTACCTGGCAGTAGCCCCGATGTCTCATTTATTGTCCCCTACCTGACAGTAGCCCCGATGTCTCATTTATTGTCCCCTACCTTGCAGTAGCCCCGATGTCTCATTTATTGTCCCCTATCTGACAGTAGCCCCGATGTCTCATTTATTGTCCCCTACCTGACAGTAGCCCCGATGTCTCATTTATTGTCCCCTACCTGGCAGTAGCCCCGATGTCTCATTTATTGTCCCCTACCTGACAGTAGCCCAGATTTCTCATTTATTGTCCCCTACCTAGCAATAGCCCCGATGTCTCATTTATTGTCCCCTACAGGGCAGTAGCCCAGATTTCTCATTTATTGTCCCCCTAAAGGGCAGCAGATATGCCTTTAAAAGGCTAAGAAAAGGCTCTTTAATTCCATATTCCGATTATCTTTATTCGGAAAAACTAGTGGAAAAATCTGGAGGAGAAATTCTGCTATCCACTTTTCATTAACTTGAGTTCGCTGCAGTTTTTGATATGATGTTCTATTTAACGAAATGTGGTGGTGCAATAAGTCCCGCATTTATGAAATGTGGTTGTGAAATGCTCCCGCATTACAATTGTGCGGATCCAGAGTAAGCAGATAAACAAGATCCTATAATACCTCCTCGTGGTGCACCGTGGAAACAGAAAGACAGCGGTTCGAACTGTGTTTCTGGTCAACACTTTTGGGGATCGTGTTCGTGGATGTTGAAGCTGTATATGCAATCAGAACTGCCTGCAAAGAGACAGGAAATATCTCCAACACATCTGCGATGATAACACATTCAGCAGCACTGTCGACACACATAACGACACGTGTCGACACACATGTTGACACACATAACGACAAATGTCGACACACACGTAAGGTATTTGTGCATTGTGGCTTGGACTGCCGAAATGCAGACATATTGAGGGGCGACCTATGTCGATAACCCGATATGGGTCGATCATCCTACGTAATGGCGTTTGTTACAATCAAAATACTTCATGTACATGTCGCGGCGCCTTCTATGGCAAAGCGTCCTTTATTTCAACAGTCCATAGAAAGCCTTCCTGTACTCATTCACAGGAAAACATGCAGTAACGAAAGGGTTTTTTATGACGATTGTTAGAGTACACATTGAATCAGGAAAAGGCGACACGATATAGGACATCGTTGTTTATGTAAAAAGATGGAAGTCAAATTGTCCAGCACGAGACCGGTCGGCTGAAGTGATGCTCATGTCCGAGAACACACGAAGACCACATGCCCCACCACAAACTGACCCCATTCAATGTAGGAGCCATGTCTCAGGTATTGGAAACGCCACCTTGAAGATGTACTTCTGGGTATGAAAAAAACACCTTTAATATAGTTCCCCATTAAACAAGGGAAAAGCACTGAACAAATGTCGGAGAGTACTTTGTTCAAGTCTCTGACTGACTCAGTATTGAGACGCGGACTCTGGACGCTGTGGGCAACGTAGACTGGGAGCCAGTCCTTGTCTTTGAGGACATAGAATCCTAATCTATCTCGACTGTAGACGTTGCCCTACAGAGCCCATACAGAGAGAATTGGTTCAGTACCACGGGCACAAATGAAAAAATTATCACAACATCCAACGAACATATGGAAATGAGATGCCGGAAGGTCAGAAAGTACATCAAATGTACATCAGTAGAAATATCTGATCCATCAGTAGATGTACTTTCTGACCTTCCGGCATTTCATTTCCATATTTCCGTTGGATGTTGTGATAATTTTTCCATTCGTCGTCTTTTGAAGTTTTGTTTGTGTCTTGATAAAGACCTTTTGGTTGAAACGTTGAATGTGATTTGTGTATTGTAATTTTTATGATTTCTTGTGTGCTCATTATTGCCCATCATTACTTACTAGTTTTAGCTATAGTCTGTCGTGTCTCATTGAAGCGATATATAAACCTTTTAACAATTACGTAAGTCTAATTGTTGTTACGTTACACGCAGTTACATTGTATTGATTGTCATATTAGAAAGTAAGGGCAAGTTGCTGATAAATTATGTGGCGTTAGTGACGACCACATAAAGAAATAAACGAAATGTGGGGAGGAGGAATGATGTGTTTCAAACCACCCCCACCCCTTTTCGAACCCTGGCTTGCTCTTACACTCTTGGCCGTTTACAATTGATAGTACGGAGAAAAGAATACGCCGTGTGTTCCGTGCAATGTGGTAATATGACAGGTTGTGTCGATAAATATATGTTCGGGGGCGACAATGACATGTGCGTCGTTTAAGGATAAATATGTGTTTGGGGAGCGACAGTGCCATGTGCCTCGTTTAAGGATAAATTTGTGTTTTAGTGCGACAGTGCCATGTGCGTTGCTTAAGGATGTTAGCCTTCCCATGAATAAAATATGTAACATCTGGTGGTTTTGGTTTAAATATGCTGTATAAGCCACAGCTTCCCATATTATAACCATGGTAATCAGCAAAAATCGATTAACAACAGCCGTTCAACATAAAAATACATAGACAGATACTACAATAAGTAGACCAGAGCCGATATATTGGAGACATTAACAAATTAAAAATAAGAATCGTTAAATACTTCCTCTGATACTCGATACTAAATATAGTCGAATCCGTCTATTTCGCAGTCTTTTATAACAAATTTCCAAATAATAACACTTTCCAAAATCCCCAATTATATTGTTTGTACTGTATATAACAAATTTCTGTTATTATATACATATTTTTCGATCCGGGCCACGGTATTATAACGGTACTCCTCTGTAGTCAAACAGGTCCACTAATTCAAATATTTGGGAATAGCAATGACATCAGACAAAATGTCTATAAAACGTGAGACATAGAAATTTATGACATCCGCCCTATGTGCCGTCTTTGGCCCTAGAGGATTAACTAACTATCCTTGGCATTCCATCCCCTGCAGGGATGTGTTGCTCCTAAGATGTCTTGCTGTACATGATGCATTTATTAACATGACCAATGCAATATGAACGGCTGACATCACTTCATCTTAAACCGCGAACTTTTTCGGGTGAGCTAGGGTTGTAAAGCATACCCACTACCCTTCTGCCATAGAAGCCGACAAACAATATGTGTACTCACGTTCATATATACTTGTGCGTGTCAAAAAGTCATATTAAAACGAGATAACAGATATTGTATCTAGGAAGGAGAAAAAAACAGGATAGAAATGTGACACCACGTGACTTGTGGTGTACGTTACAAAGGTTTAAAATTAGATCACATGGTTGAGATATGGTTGTGCTGTTTGTGTAAGTGTGTAGGCGCGTGTTATTTTATATGTACGTTTGCAGACTAGCTTTTAGTGCTTCGTCTAGACCAGTGATTCCCAGCTTAGACTATATGGTCCCCAGCTACTACAATGAGTTCCGTTGGAGGAGGAACATACTCGTCTGGAAGGGTGGGCATATACGGGTAACTGTTTGAAAGGTAGTTGTTCGTTCTCAAGTTCCTGTAGATAGCAAGATGTAGTCTGGAGACAGGAATGTGGTGTGTTATTGTTCAAATCTTAGCTGCAATATGTACGCTTTAAGGTCTGAGACATCCGACTTCAGCATGTCTTCTGAATCACTTTTACCCAATATGGGGTGAGACAGCCATATCCACCCCAAAACCTCCTTTGTCGCCTCTTACAATATGCGTGAGTGGTAAACAGTATTGTTATTCTTTGCTCCTCTTTCGGGTCACGGAATTATATTGGCGATTGTTTGAATACGAAATACAGTAACAAGGCTTGAAGAAAGTTGTACAAGTTTGTTTATATGATCCAAGACTTAAATAAAGTTGCCAAGTTTGTTTATATGCTCCAAGACTTGAATAAAGTTGCCAAGTTTGTTTATATGCTCCATGGGGACCACAACAGAAAATGTGTCAACGAGACAAAGTAGATTTAGACCAGTGTTTTCCAAACTTGTTTTCCCACCTCACTCCACCTTATAATTCTCGAATTCTGACTCCCCACCCCGCCCCCAATGTAACATATACATATTTTTTTAATATTTAAAAATTGTATTATTCCAGACCCCCTCTCCCTTTTTGAATTGCTCCCTTGAACAATCAAATTCCCCCCTCCCTTTGGGGTGTTGGCCCCACTTTGAGAAACACTGGTTTACTCTAAACCCGGCTGTGATACAGTGGAAATTCCTGTAATCCGTCTTAAGGAAAGAATTAGAATGTCTACATGAAACGTCAACAGCATGTACCAGGAAAAACAGCATAATGTAGAAAGCGAAATAAGACGATTAGACATAAGACATTCTAGGACTATGTGAACATAGATGGCCTGGCCAAGAACACTTCACCACCACAAATGGTGGAATGTTCATATATTCAGGGAAAAAAGAAAAGTGGACGGCGGAATAGGTATATTGCTGTCAAAAGATATCATCAGAACACTTTTAGAATACAACACAATCAACGATCGCATATGACATCAAGACTAAACAGATATCCACCAAAAAAAACACAACATAATCCAAATATATGTACCTACATCAACAGCAGAAGACAAAGAAATAGACATATTTTATTACGATCTACAAGAGAATAGTTAAAACACCGATAATAAATAAAAGACAATACTGCGGTGAAACGTAACAAAAATAGTAACCCCTTAGTCTTAGTGATAGTCCGTCTGTTGTGTTCAGCTGAAACATCAAAAACGTGTTTTATGTCAGTACTAAAATAGTGACGAGGGATTTAAATGCAAAGGTTGGAACACGAAGCGCATGGGAGTAAAGACATACAGAAAGGAGTTTCGCTATCGACCAAAGGAACGAGAGAGGAGAATGACTAGTAGATTTTTTGCATAGACAATAACTTGATAATCAAGAACACTCTATTCCAACAGCATCCTAAACAACTATTCAGGTTGACATCCCCAGATTGCAAGACAGAATATCAAATAGATTAATCTTATTCCATCAGAGATGATCAAACATTTTATGAGCCAAGACCCTTAAGACTGCCGACTGTGACAGACCACGAACTTCTCATGGCAGAAGTTTGTTTGTTTTGTTTTTCGTTCGCTCCATTGTAACCATCACGGATATCCGTGCGATTTCCGCCGGGAGCGTGATTACGTTGTGCCACCGTTATGCGCCTTGTAGGCCTAGCACATCCGATTTCGGCATGCCTTGACAATTCGGGTGGGCTACCCTTAGCCTGTGACAGCCTCTATATCTGTCTCCAGGCACGCGTAGTGAAGACTCTTCGCCCAGACGATTTTCTAGCTCTCGTCTCACTCGAACGAGGTGTTCCACTGTCTATGAACTTGCCTCGTGTAATTGGACGTGCTCTGCCTGTGCCCATTGGGTACTGAACCGTTTCTCATCCATGAGCCTGGTTCCTTAAGGGGAAGAACTCAACAGAGGAGTTGGACCCTGGCTCTTTCGCCCTCTTAGCCGAGGTGTCATTCACCGACATCGTGTACCCCTTGTCCAAGTTCGAGTCTCACACCACGCGTTTGAGAGCAAGGCGTTCTCGAGCTGAGCGTCCTTGTCCCAATAGCGCCTGAGCCCATCAGGTACTGAACCCTTTCTCTCTTCAAGTGTATTTCCGGTGTAGGAAAACCTGACAGTAGAGTTGGGCCAGGGCTAAATCGTTGTCCCTTTTGTGCCTGAGCGAATCGAGTACAGAACCCTTTCTCTCTGCAAATTACTTCCGGTATAGGAAACCTTGACAGTAGAGTTGGGCCAGGACTGCCATCGTTGTCCCTTTCTTGCCTACACCCATCGGGTACAGAACCCTTTCTCTTTGCAAGCATATTTCCGGTTTAGGAAGGCTCGACATTAGAGTTGGGTTAGGTCTTTTGCTTTACCAAACGACGATGGATGGGTCTGGGTCTCTGCCTGTTAGGAACTCTGGTAACTAGAAGCCCGTCTCGAGTTGACGGAGCTTGTACTTCCCTTTCCTAGGGACTTTTCACTTTCTATTTGCAGTTCGCGCTGCCCTCTAGCGCTGTTCTGCCCTTTCATTGTTTCATTGTACTCTGTGTGAAACATATTTGTCTCTCGCCATGCATTTACCTTTACGTGCATTTTACATTGGCCGCCCCTCCAATGTTCGGACTGGACTGACTAGCTTCACTGTATGTCGACAGTGTTGCTATATGTGGTGATGCTGGTGGTGTCGGAGATATTGTCTGTCTCTTGTGCAGTCAAATCTCTTTCCATCTGCTACCTCCACATTCTCGGACACGATCCCCAAAAGATTTGGCCAGAATCAGCACGAGCTGCTGTATTTCTGTTTCCAGGGTGCACCACGTGGAGGTACATTTGGGATCTTGGTTATCTGCTAACCCTGGGTCCGCCTAGAGCAATGCGTTCCCTTTGCACCCCATGGCAGAAGTAAAAATAAAGCTTTAAAAAAACAAATATAAAACGTGCTAGACCCATCCGCTTTGAAACTAGCAACATACCAGCAGATTATAGCATCGAAGTTCACAACAAATTTGAAATACTTCTGATAGTACAAGAAGAATTAACACCCGATGAACTAGCCAACTATTCATTAGATATTCTTGTTTCTACATTCAATCAATCAATCAATAAAACCCATAACCCTTCAGGGTCGTAGGGGTACCACATTGGATGCTTCAGCACACAGAGTCCTCCAGCGAATTCTATCCTCAGCGATGCGGATGAGTGTGGAAATATCTAGCCCTGTCCATTCCTTGATGTTGTCTGTCCATGTCTTTATTTGTCATTACATTTTTCTACATTACAAGATCTTATACACAGAAAAGTTAACGTGAAAAAATGGTTACATTTCAGATGAAACTCTCAAACTAATTGAACAAAGAGGACAAATGAAAACAATGAATTACACTGCTAATCACATCAAATATAAATAAATCACCAAGAAAATAAGGAAGAATATAAGTCAGGGCAAAAACAGATATATACTGGGGATCTGCATCGATAGAGGAGATAAACATACAAGGAAGAAGTGATAATATGTTCAAAGAGATGAGAGCTCTAACAGGCGATTTCAAGCCAGCACTAAACATCATTCAAGACAAACATAATAACAGATTGATATAGAACAAAGATATCCTGGAAGGATGGAAAGAATACTGTAAGGAAATGTATGAGGAAAGCCACAGAAACACGGACAATAACACCCATAATAGCAGTGAAATAGAACCAGAACCCAGTTTAGATAAAGTCAGATGGGCAATTAAAAGCCTGAAAAGACGAAACTCTCCAGGGTGTGATAATATAACTTCTGAAATGATCCAGGCAGGAGAATAAACCACAATAACCATCTATCACACAATCTGCTCCAAGATCATCTGGAAAAGTGATGTTTGGCCCAAATAATGGATACGATTAGTCTACATACCGCTACGGAAGAAAGGAAATGTAACACTATGCACCAACTACAGAACCATTGCACTGATCAATCACGCCAGCAAAATACTACTTGGTATCATCATGAAAGGACTGAAAAATAAGCTGGAAGAAGAGTTAAATGAAGCACAGGCAGGATTCAGACATGGCAGAGGCACTACAGGCCATATTTTCAATATGCGGAACATCATAGAGAAATTCAAAGAGTCAAAATGTCGAATTCAAAATGTCGACATCTACACATGTTTTGTTGACTACACCACAGCATTCGATTGTGTACATCATTTAAAACTTTTGAATATCATGAAGGACATGGGCTTCCCGCTTTACCTAATCCGCCTCATAAACACAGCTTTATCAAGACCAACAAGCAGCCGTGAGAGTAAATAGTGAAATTTGTGATTGGTTCAGCGTGGAAAAAGGAGTCAGACAAGGATATGTAACATCGCCATATCTCTTCAACATGTATGCAGATGACACAATGATGAATGTAAGATATGACCAAAAGAGGCATAGCTTCGACCCACTCAACATCGGAGATCACAAGATACCAGAAATAAGATGTGCTGATGATACAACATTATTGGCACACAGTCAAACAGATCTCGACCACCTTATAAACTCTATTTAAGAACATAGTGAAAGACAATAAATTTAAAAAAAAGGAAAGTAACCCATAGCATGTATTAATGCCGTAGGGGTGTGAGATGTTAGCGATCTCACATTTCAGAGGCTCTGCAAATGATGGTGGTAGCCATCTCCTCTCCCTCGCAGTCTTTACTTCCCGGATTAATCCGGTTTCAATTTAAAGCTGGGTCGACCCGGGAACCGTTGCAATCTGAAAAACATTTTCGCCTCAACTGTGGAATGAACCCAGCACCACTTATGTGCAAAGCCAGTGCGCTAACCACTGCGCTACGCGGCTCCCTGAGAAAGACAATACCTATTTCTGAATGGAAACAAGTCTATGACAAGCTTATGAAAAATCATGATTTTAACAAGCGACAAAACCACTAGCAAGTTCTCAATCAGTATCAACAACAGCGAATTAGACAGAGTTACCAGTTGTGAATACCTTGGTTCTCTTATTAAAAGTAACGGTGATTTCTATGAAGTCAGAAGGAGGTTGGCTATCGCGTCAAAGAATCTGATACACATGAAAAACATATGGCTGAGCTGCTGCAATACTCTCACATTTCCTAGAGATTGCATATTCCCATTGGCTATGTATGAGTGTGAATTCTGGACAATCACCAACAAAGTGAAAATCAATCAATCAACCAATAAACCCGTAACACTTCAGGGTCATAGGGGTACCACATTGGATGCTTCAGCACACAGAGTTCTCAAGCGAATTCTATCCTCAGCGATGCGGATGAGTGTGGAAATATCGTGTCCTGTCCTTTCATTGATGTTGTCTGTCCATGCCTTTATTTGCCCTACTATGCTTCTTCCCCCCCCCCCTCGGCAGTTCCCTACAGTATTGTTCTTGACAAGGAATCATGCCTGCATACATGTAGGAACCATGCTAGTTTTCGCCGTTTCACTATTGAAAGCAATGGTTCCTGGACACCTGCACACATCTCTACTTTATTTCTTACGTACACATTGGTCTTATGTTCCCTATAGGAAATTCGTAGAATTCGTTTGTAGCATTTGCACTCGAAAGCCTGTAAACAACTCTCCATGTCCGCAGTGAGTGTCTAACTCTCACAACCATACAGCACAACAGAAAGCACCAGCGACTTATACAGTTTGACTTTCACTCCAACACTGATGTTGCTTTTCCAAATCACCATTAGCCTTGACAAGGACGCTAAAGCCATCCCCAGCCTTATTTTTAGTTCTGCTTTGCATTTTCCATCGCTGCATATACTGGATCCGAGGTATTTGAAGGTATTCACCTCTTCAAGCTTGTGTCCATTCATCATGATATTAGTCTGGTTTTCTGTGTCTCTGCTGTTAACCAAGATTTTGCTCTTATCTGTATTTGTTTCAAATATAATAAAAATAATTTCAAATATAATAAAAATAAAATAGCGGCATTTGAAACAAAATATTACGAAAAAATCCTCAGAATACCATGGACCAAAAAGATCATCAATGTAGCCAACCTGAGAGAAATGAATGTAAAAGAAAACTGGCTAAACAGCATGGTCCCTTAAGAAAACTACAACATTTTGGCCATATTAAACGTCATGACAGCCTAGAGAAGACCATAATGTAGAGCATGGCCGGTCTTATGCCATTGCAACCTATGCGGCCGCAGTGGGCCCCGCACTTCATAGGCCCATAAATTCATATTAGAATTTATTTTATTATCCTATTCCCTACCCAGACTGGGCCCCGCGCAATCCGTTTCGCATTGGGTCCCCCCAATTGTTAGGGCCGGCCCTGATGTAGAGGATGATGTCAGGGAGACGAACAAGAGACAGACCAAGAAGAAGATGGGGGCAAGCAATAAAAAAACCACCTGACAGTAATAAAAGCGGTAAGACTAGCTCAAGATCGACAGAAAGTTCGAAATGCTGTTATGAATGCTACATCCTGTTCACGATATGCTACCTGATGATGATGACGCATGACCATCCACATAATAAATAAGACCTACAGGATAATGGGAAATCAAGCCATCTTAATGACTCATATGACCATTATGGTGATTATCATTGGTCACTATGTTTATACTTTGTATGACAGCCAATGAAAATTAAGGGAATAGTCAAATGAGTCATTTTAAAACGTTGGGTTTCTCATTAGCCGATATGCCTTTTCTTTAGACGGTCACGGTATAGGATGGGACACTTTTTTTTTACATACGAGTACATTGCTCGAGAACGTCGGTGTATAGAAGACATAATACATATATTTTAACATAATTAATTAGGACCGTATCCATTGCGTTTTTAAAAAATTATTGTGGGTCTTTCATTGGCCACTTGTAATCATACTTGTAATATACTTGTAATCGCATGTCAAAAATAGCCACGGCGACTACAAGTATACAAATAGTGACAAACCGAAGTCACAAAAAAAATAAAAATCAATAACGTCCCAAATGAGGTCCTAATTAATTATGTTGGAAGGTCTTTATTTGAGACGGTCATGGATTGCTAAACCTAAATACAATATTAACCGAAGATGTTAGTAAGAAGCTCCCTGGAGCAGAGGTTCTCAGTGGGGACATGTTCATCAGCGTGGGGGGGGGGAGAGACAGACACTTTAAAGTGGTCACCGGGGAAAAATTAAAAATTGGGGACGGCTCAGACCATCTGGCGTGGTCCCTAGCAGCGCCGGATTTAGACTTGATAAGGCCCTAAACTATTTGAGATATGAGGCCCTTTAAACGTCCAGATTTTATATGTCAGTGCCAAATATAATTTTTTTTGGCCCCCCAAGAAGGTGGGGGCCATAAGCTATAGCTTGTTTAGCTTATACGTAAATCCTGCACTGGTCCCTATGGATGTAACAATGTAACAATTTGAATTATGGATGTGGATAAAAGGACTGTGAAAGATAATAGGTCAGTAGTGTTTGAATGGGGACGCAAGTCCATCCTTGGAGGATGCGGATCGTGAAGAATGTAGTGGTTGGCATATTACTTTAAGCATGCACCTCATTGTAAAGTGGCTACTTTATCTATATCTGCACTGTACAGTGGATAGTTTATCTATGTCTGCACTGTACAGTGGATAGTTTATCTATATATGCACTGTACAGTGGATAGTTTATCTATATCTGCACTGTACAGTGGATAGTTTATCTATAGCTGCACTGTACAGTATCTACGTTATCTATAGCTGCATTGTACAGTATCTACTTTATCTATAGCTGCACTGTACAGTATCTACTTTATCTATAGCTGCATTGTACAGTATCTACTTTATCTATAGCTGCACTCTACAGTATCTTAAAAAATCTTGAAAAGAATAGGTGATAGTCTTGGCAATGTAACACCAGTTGATGCATCGTCTAGGTGACTTGAAGCCCTTAAGAGGGATGAGGGAAGTCGAGGGGTGCATCGAAAGGAAACAGAGGGGATAGTGTTGGCCCTCAGAGGACTTTGAGACTCAGGATAGATTAATGAGGAGATTAGTAAGCAAGCGCAAGAAACAAGAACAAAAAGCATGTACTGTACAGCTTATAAACACAAACAGAACACTAACAATCAATCAAATGATTGTATTATTTTGTTGTATCTGCCAGCATACTAAACTTTTTAGATTAGAACTTTAATTCTTTCAACACGTAATTATACCCGGGGTTTAGACGTAATTGATTTTAGGCTAAATTTTGAACCGCAACATGATTCAGGCGCAAGCTTCCTGAAAACAAAGTATTAGTTATGGAAAGTTATATAAGGTATTAAAAGAAAGATAATTGAATGTGAAATTCATATACAATATAAAAATATAAGAATTGTAAGAACAATAATACTTGTCATTTACGAACCAAACAAGGCCAATTTGGAGGATATATATGGAGTCCAATTATAATGGGCTTACGTCCTTAAAGGGTACCTTCTCTGTCCCGTTATAACGGGCTTACGTATGAATTGAGTTAATTCTGGTGATAAATTGTTAAATTAATTTTAGTGTATCTTTTGGCACATCATGGCCAATACATACTTGCACTTTCACTCACCCTACCATAAATCAATACCCTGTCCTCTCACTGCGCAATTTATTTACATGCACGATAACAGGATAACACTAATCATGTATAACTATTAATATCAAGAAATGCACATCTTTTCTTTAAAAGATAAATCTGCTAAACGCAAATGTCAAATGTGATCTACTTGTGAGGATTACATGCAGCTGGTACGTCCATTAATCAATATATATATAATTATTCTTGTATTATGTTGATAGAACTCCCCTGATGTTTAAAATAACAGAAGCATTGTGAATGTGGAGATGTTTCTTTGCATGAATATTCACAGTAGGTTGCAGTTAACTATCAGGGAACGCAAACTTACATATTTCGGACATATAAACAGAGACAATGGTTTAGAGAAGATTAATCACGGAAGGCAAAGTTCCAGGGAAGAGAACAAGAGGCAGACCAAGACTACGATGGATACATGACATCAAAGACCTTCTGAACATGACACTGGAAGAATCTGGGCAGCTCGTACAGAACTGTGAGGCTTACACAGTGGCAATGAGGACAATGCCTTGATATGCCTCGCAGAAGTCCACTCAGATATGGCCAGTTTGATATGTAGTTTTGGAGTTTGCGAAAACCGGCATGTGTGGTGACCATCGCACTAATTCTAGTTTCAAGAAATGTTCAGAATTATCATGTACATGCACGAGATTAAAGATAGATGCTGTTAAATTAGACCAGTAAGTTCATTACGGTACAGAAGCTGTTAAATTAGACCAGTAAGTTCATTACGGTACAGAAGCTGTTAAATTAGACCAGTAAGTTCATTACGGTACAGAAGCTGTTAAATTAGACCAGTAAGTTCATTACGGTACAGAAGCTGTTAAATTAGACCAGTAAGTTCATTACGGTACAGAAGCTGTTAAATTAGACCAGTAGGTTCATTACGGTACAGAAGCTGTTAAATTAGACCAGTAAGTTCATTACGGTACAGAAGCTGTTAAATTAGACCAGTAAGTTCATTACGGTACAGAAGCTGTTAAATTAGACCAGTAGGTTCATTACGGTACAGAAGCTGTTAAATTAGACCAGTAAGTTCATTACGGTACAGAAGCTGTTAAATTAGACCAGTAAGTTCATTACGGTACAGAAGCTGTTAAATTAGACCAGTAAGTTCATTACGGTACAGAAGCTGTTAAATTAGACCAGTAAGTTCATTACGGTACAGAAGCTGTTAAATTAGACCAGTAGGTTCATTACGGTACAGAAGCTGTTAAATTAGACCAGTAAGTTCATTACGGTACAGAAGCTGTTAAATTAGACCAGTAAGTTCATTACGGTACAGAAGCTGTTAAATTAGACCAGTAAGTTCATTACGGTACAGAAGCTGTTAAATTAGACCAGTAAGTTCATTACGGTACAGAAGCTGTTAAATTAGACGAGTAAGTTCATTACGGTACAGAGGCTGTTAAATTAGACCAGTAAGTTCATTACGGTACAGAAGCTGTTAAATTAGACCAGTAAGTTCATTACGGTACAGAAGCTGTTAAATTAGACGAGTAAGTTCATTACGGTACAGAGGCTGTTAAATTAGACCAGTAAGTTCATTACGGTACAGAAGCTGTTAAATTAGACCAGTAAGTTCATTACGGTACAGAAGCTGTTAAATTAGACGAGTAAGTTCATTACGGTACAGAGGCTGTTAAATTAGACC
This sequence comes from Meghimatium bilineatum, assembly GCA_034231615.1. Lineage (NCBI taxonomy): Eukaryota > Metazoa > Mollusca > Gastropoda > Stylommatophora > Philomycidae > Meghimatium > Meghimatium bilineatum. The sequence continues at coordinate 29,231,695 of CM067301.1, forward strand.
AGTAAGTTCTTTTCGGTACAGAAGCTTCTAAATTAGACCAGTAAGTTCATCTCGGCACAGAAGTTGCCAAATTAGACCAGTAAGTCCATTTCGGTACGGAAGCTTCTAAATTAGACCAATAAGTCAATTTCGGTACAGAAACTGATAAATTAGAGCAGTAAGTTCATCGCGTTACAGAAGCTGTTAAATTAGACCAGTACGTCCATTTCGGTCATGTTTCCATATCGATCACCCCCACTCCGCCCTCCGCCACCCCCCAAACTTCAATCGTAAAAAAAGAAATTATAACAATTTTCGGCTACATACAAGGCTTCATCAATCACTACAATTCTCAATTTTAGCTTTCATTACATTTGTAAACCATTTCTAAATGTCTGTCTGACGCTAGATTGTCATATATGGAAAACTCAACCCGGAGAAATGGTCTATTCAATTGTTATGGCTTTTCCGTCAATGGTATTTAATGTGTCTTGGTATAGAAACATCAGTGCGATGTCACATACGATATCATATTGAAGAGTTGTTTGATTGCAACTTTATTATAGGTCACACTAAGTGTGTGTGTGAGTGCTTGCGTGTATCAGTGCGTGCGTTCGTATGTGGGGTGTATGCGGGTTTGCGGGTGTACGTGTGTGTGTGTGCGTGCGCAGCAGAAACGAGGAGTACCAACACGCAATAAAACACATATTTTTTTTAAAAATCGCATGTACTAACATATCTTCTTCTAACTCGTATACAACACGTTGTCATGGCTGTTACACCGAGAATGACTGACACGAAAATCCTGTTTTGATTAACATATTTCATAGTTTTGACCTGTGAGAATCTGTAACGTTCTAAGTTCTGATTACGTTCTAAGTTCTGATTACGTTCTAAGTTCTGATTACGTTCTAAGTTCTGAGTACGTTCTAAGTTCTGATTACGTTCTAAGTTCTGATTACGTTCTAAGTTCTGATTACGTTCTAAGTTCTGATTACGTTCTAAGTTCTGATTACGTTCTAAGTTCTGATTACGTTCTAAGTTCTGAGTACGTTCTAAGTTCTGATTACGTTCTAAGTTCTGATTACGTTCTAAGTTCTGAGTACGTTCTAAGTTCTGATTACGTTCTAAGTTCTGATTACGTTCTAAGTTCTGATTACGTTCTAAGTTCTGAGTACGTTCTAAGTTCTGATTACGTTCTAAGTTCTGATTACGTTCTAAGTTCTGATTACGTTCTAAGTTCTGATTACGTTCTAAGTTCTGATTACGTTCTAAGTTCTGAGTACGTTCTAAGTTCTGATTACGTTCTAAGTTCTGATTACGTTCTAAGTTCTGATTACGTTCTAAGTTCTGAGTACGTTCTAAGTTCTGATTACGTTCTAAGTTCTGATTACGTTCTAAGTTCTGATTACGTTCTAAGTTCTGATTACGTTCTAAGTTCTGATTACGTTCTAAGTTCTGATTACGTTCTAAGTTCTGATTACGTTCTAAGTTCTGATTACGTTCTAAGTTCTGATTACGTTCTAAGTTCTGCGACTGTTCTAGATGCAACTAAACTTAACAATCAACTTGAGACTACAATAACATATTCACTGACAGGTTATTAACATAGTTATACTTTGCATCCCCCCCCCCTTTGTTAATAACTCTCTCTACATAGATCTCCTTTAGAGAACGTTGTTCTCCTCACAGCCATTCTGTAAGCCGGTTTTTATCACTGCGACTCTGCATTTATTCGGTGCTGTGTAAGCTGCCCAGCTTCTTGCAGTGTCATGTTCAGAAGATCTTCGATTTCATTTGTCCATCGTAGTCTTGGCCTGCCTCTTGTTCTCTTCCCTGTAACTTTGCCTTCCATGATTAATATATCTTAACCATTGTGTCTCTTTATATGTATGAAATATATTAGTTTGCTTGTTTTGATAGTTTTGAGAAGTCATTCTTCTTCTATGTAATAACTACGTATCTACATATATCTATCCAATCAAAGCTAGTAAAATGTGGGCGGGGGTTATGATATTCACACCCCCCCCCCCTAGGACAACAGAACTTGGTTTTAGCAGTAGGAATTTAGCGCCGTCTAATAAACCCCTCATCATTGCCTCTTACTGATTTTCAAAAGAAAGTCACCGACAATCTCATGATAATGCAGAATTTGTGTAAGAAAATGAGTGGATCACTTCTGTTTAGACAAAAACCCCGCCCCCTGAACTAAATGAAAACGTATCTACGGCCCTGATCATATCTGTCAGTTTCCCACCGTCTACTCTTCCATACTTTAAACAGAATTCAGCGCTAGTTCGCCCGTGTGTTGCCGGGGCCCGAAAGGGAAGCAAAGAATAGCAACACTGTTTACCTTCCACGCATGTCGTAAAAGGCGACTAAGGAGATTATGGGATGGAGTTGGCTGTCCCATCCCATATAGGGTCAGTGACCCAAAGCCATGCTGAAGTCGGATGTGTCCGGCCGAAAGGCGTAGATATCGCAGCAATGCTGTAAACCATGACACAACGAATTCCGTTCTCCGGATTACATCCTGCTAATCTGCAGGAGTTTGAGAACGAACGCAGAAGAAGAAGCGCTAGTCATAACTCAAATATCATCATTTTTTTAAATAACTGATACAGCAAATCCTTTGGCGATGAGGAATGGGTGTACCGGAAAGTTTGTAATAATCAAGTTGCAGTCACAACCCTGCACACAGGCGAATCAGGGCAAAGGGTCACTTTTTGTTTAAACTCAAGGAAGAAATGGTATTCAGCAGCCGTCTGGTCGACTGAGCAGTTCTATTCAGGATAGATCTGCTCACCTCCATAGCATGGGGATGGGGTCTATAAAATGTGTCCTAAAAATAGCCTGCCTAACTTGATCTGGTCAGCATACGCGGCTAACGGTTGCCCAAACATTGCGGTCGAAACATAAGCTGCCTTTGAAAAATACTGAAAATCAGAATACTGAAAATCAAAAACTGAAAAGCAGAAAGAAGAGCCAAGGGTAGACCTAGAGTATGCTGGATCGACAACATCAAAGAGACATTACACGAACACCAAATAACATTATCTGAATCTGCCAGAAAAGCGAGAACAAGAACGTTGTATCTCCCTCGACACCCGTAAAGGGTAAAAGAGGAAGGAAAGAAGAAGACTGTATTGTTGAAAACTAAGTATATAAGCACACACTCGATGTTGATGAAGGCGCAGACACGCTGAGCAGAACACATAGTCCTTATGAGAGATCATCATCATCTACCAAAAATATTGTTATATGGAGAACTCCATATTGGATCTCGCAAGGCAGGAGGACAGAAGAAGGATTTAAAAAATACATAAGACATAAGTGATTCACTTCAAAAATAGACATGAATTTATGAGAGAATCTTGCACAGGACAGATCCAACTGGCATCGCAGAATTAAGAGTGGTGCGGCAGCTGCAGAGAACCTCAGACATAAGGATGCGTAACAAAAACGGTCTGAAAGAAAGGCAAGAGCTGACCAATGTCCTACAATCTCCTACACATGTTCAGAGTGTGGTAGATAATTCTATGCACGCAGAGGACTCATTAGTCACAGTCGGGCACACAGCAGACATCATGATCCCAGTTGATCAGAATGGTCATCGTCGACTTCGACGGACGAACAACATTTGAAAATTAGAAAACCGCCTTCTAAAATGACTCATTTGAATATTCCCTTGATTTTCATTCGCTGTCGACACAAAGTATAACCATAGTGACCAATGAAAATCAAGGGAATATTCAAATGAGTAATGTTAAAACGCTGCATTCCCATTATCCAACAGGTCTTATGTTGTAGAATGTCTCGATCAAACACGCATAATTAGAAAAGACACGGAATGTTTACATCTAATATACGCGTATATCTACTGAAAATGTCGGTTATCAGATTTGCCGAAAAAGACGTTATATCTTGATACTATATTAATCTTGTAGTGTAGGGTTTTTGATTGGAGTTTACGCAGAGATTACAACGTGCAGAACCTGAGTCTCCGTTTAACAAGTATGTATTGAAATCTAACGTAAGGGTCTTAATGTAGTACAAAGTACTCAGAAATCTATTTGATATTAATCTTGTTTATATTTCAACAAGTCGTGTAGGTACAAATGGCTGGGGTTATGTTATTTTGCAGGGGTCATTTACTCAGGAAGTAGGACTCGGTGCATGAGAGAGTACACAGAGTGCAAAGAAGACTTGATCTGCACAGACTTAATAGTTACAATTAACCATCTCACAACCACCAGATCTGCATAGTTACAATTAACCACTTTAGAACCACCAGAGGATCTATCCGTGGTTAACTCGTTCGTTTGTGCTCAAGAGGTCCAGGATCGGATCCCACTCCTGACGACTTGCTTATATAGTGGATATTTTCTGCGATCCTTGGGGATTAACACCTGAAACGACATTTGACACTGACAATATGAGGCTGGAAATTATATCACATTTGACACTGACAATATGAGGCTGGACATTATATCACATTTGACACTGACAATATGAGGCTGGACATTATATCACATTTGACACTGACAATATGAGGCTGGACATTATATCACATTTGACACTGACAATATGAGGCTGGACATTATATCACATTTGACACTGACAATATAGGAATCAGAAGAATGAATTCAATTATTATTAATTTTTTTAAATTATTTTTTTGGGAGGGGGGGGGGAGAGAGAATAGCGCTGATCGTGATAAAATCGGCATCCTCTAATGAACAGGTAACATGATGCATGACCGCCTCCAGTAAGACCTGTTATCTAGAACTGTCACGTGATCCGACGGAGGTCCTTGTTTGAATTTCGGTTGGTCACTATTTATATACTTGGAGTTGCACTAGCTAGTTTTGGCATGCCATTACAAGTGTGTAAATAGTGACCAACCAAATCCCAACAATAATTAAAAGCTGTACAAGTGCGATCCTAATTACTTATGTTGAAGGGTCTTTATTGCAGACGGACTTGTATGATGTCCCCATGCATGACTGACCAGGGTTATGACTTTGTGTGTTGGCATGTGAGACTTATCGACACCCGATACTTTTTTTTAAAAAGGCTCCTAATGAGTAGCAGATTGACTTTATTGTGGTCGATGTCGCCATATATATTCTACAACTCTTTAAGAAGCAGTACTTCATATTTCACGTGTAGCACTTCTAGTACGTAACTCCGTAGCTTCAAGTTAATCCTAAAAGATGCCCAATACACTTATAAACAAGATGGCAAGACCCATGTCGAACCTATGACCTTGTGAAAACACATGGACTAACCACAATGCCACGGAAATCTCACAAAATGAAGCAGGCCCACTTGCACCAACGTCGTACATAAAAAAATGAGATATTCAAACATTTCAATCATCTTAGGAAAGCAGATCATGACATTTAGTACTAGAAGGCAAGCCAAACAGCGGGTAAACCAACCATCTCCCCTTTAATTGATGTTCCTTAAAATGGTACCCAAATCTCACGAAAATGAGAGAACTTTCAACGAAAAGCAGGACATGACCATTTTTTTAAACAATAATAGCTCCCCCCTCCCTTTACCGAAGGTGTGTATACGGAACTACCTTGCAAATTCTCTAAGTATCTATACGCTGTGGCCGTTGTTTACCTTGCGGCGTCAGGGGTAGAAGAGTTCTCTGGAGATGGCTTTCTTGTGCTCTCTAAGCTTGTTCCTGTGGCTTCTATGATTTCTGTGATCCATCATTTATACATGGTCTGCCTCTGGCTTTATAGCCGCGATGTCTATGTGTCATGGCCCTGCACATTAGACATATTAAATACACTAATAGCCTTTCAATCGATTTTTATTCTAGCAGTCAATATCTTTTGATATAGTCCACGAATGATACCCGTATACCACTTTACGAAACAATTCTCAGTAAGATAATTATTGGTACGTTTATCTGATGGAAGTTCGAGGAACACTTAGTCAAGTGACGCTGATAGGAATAAGTTAATACATGGTTAGACTACAAGTGTTGTCTACACATTGAACTATGACCGTCTATAATATAAATCCTACTGGCTAATGAGAAATCAAGCCTTCTTAATGATTCATGTAAAATTTCCCGCAATTTTCATTGGTAACTTGACAGACAATGAAATTCAAGAAAATAGACAAAGGAGACATTTAAAAAATCTAGATTTCCTATTAGTCAATAGGTCCTATATTCCCAATGTGGTAAATGAAAATTAGTAATTAACACAGAAATTGTTCAATATCAGTTTTACAAATAGGACAAATACACAGGTTCAACGTTTCGACCACTAGACATTTGTCAAGGTAAGGATAAACACATAGACTGAAATATAATAAACAAACACCAGTTCTTCATGCACCATGGAGTTACGGGAGAATATTTGTCTGAAAAAGGGGCATGGATAAAAAAAGGGTTGAGAAGCACTGCTTTACGGCATTTGAACCTCTTAATATCATCTTAGATAACATCAAATGCATTTAACCAACATGGATATAGTACAATCGATATACACATCTGGCGTTGGGGGAAAAGCTACGTTTAAAACCTAAACTTATGGCAACTGTGACCATTAGTACCACATTTAGCCTAGAGCATGACACATATCAATACTGCATGTTTCCCGTTAGAGTGTTTTCAGAGAAGCAATCTATTTATTTTTTACTTTGAAGACTGCTTCCCTTCCCACGTCATGTACATGGTCAGCGTTTCAATTTACCCTCCGACGGCAAAAACCCAGCGCTAACCGCAAGTCGATCTCTGAACGTTACGGTTGTAAGACCAACGATCTGACTTGTCGGCCATGTTCCACAATGCACATTCTGTTTAGAAAATGAACATAAATAACTATTTAAGCAAAAGAAAAAACAACGAACACGCATATATATGTATATATACACACATATACCAACTTGGGTTCAAATCCTTTATGATGTCAGAACATTAAATTACATGTAATAATGAGTAATGAAGGAAGATCAAATAGTAAACACTCCCTCCCCTCATGATTTCCCCAAAAATTGACATGTAAATCTCACGAAAACGAGAAAATTCGTTTTTTAATTTAATTTTCTGATTAAGGTAAGGTAAAGGTATGTCCCATGGCAGCAACCTGCCGTCGGGGATGAAGATAACTCTTCATGTACTAAGCCGCGGCAACTGTTAGGTGGGGTGGCCAGTTCCCTTCCTTGATGTCTTTACCTCCCCTAACGCATGCGTCAGGTACACATTTACACCTGAGTCGACTGGAGGAGTGGTCGTCCCAAGCAAGAAATCACAACCAGGATGATTTTTTTTCGAACGTAGTTTCGAACCTGACACGCTGTAACCCAGTGATAGAAAGCAAGCTTACTATCAACTATGCTACTGCGTTCCACTAAACGGGAGATTTAATACCTTTTTCCATGCCTAATCGAAAACTATCTGCGACCCTGTAAATTACTTCGCTTTCCACTTAAAAATGAAATCAAACATTAACGGTCACATGCAGCAACTATAAAATTTAACTGCCTACTTCAATAAACATACAAACACGGACAGGACAATATCGTTCAACTTAAAATGTAGACTTAATGTCCCGCATGATACAGTCGTGAATGACTGAACAATACATACATGTTGCTAATCATTTCTATTCATTATTATTCATGGGTATTTTTTTTTATTATTTATGCAAATACACTTGGTAAAAGTTGTGTTTTTTTCTTTAACCCTAGACATACATAACGGAGTCACGCACACACACACACGCACACATACACACACACGCACACACACACATATATTATATGTTGTTGTTGTCGATATCTAATTGATGTTGAGCTTATCCATTCTTGGTAGTTCTATGTAATTCTTTTAAAAGTGCAGACCTTCGGAAGGTGACTTTGCTATCAATATTGTGAATTAGTAATTGTTGAAAAGTGTTTCTGGATGTTCTGTCCTGGCTGTTGAGACAGAAGGGCAGTCAATAAAGAGTGTTCGGCGGTTCATAGATAATATAAAATAAATGAGGGAGAGATACATGCCAGCGAACATTGCGCCGTTGTTCTTTTGTCGGAGATTTCTATGTGGTAGTGAATATAAAATGTGTCATCGCTGCCTGACAGTCAACAAATCTGACAGAAGAATTATGAGTTGGCTGGTCCAGAAGTTTGTGGTATCTCCTGGCACGACATGGTTATACTGTGATGCAGACACTGAAATGCTTCTCTTCGGGAACTAAATTTCCTTCACAAACACCCTCCGTTACACAACTAAGAACATGTTCTTTTGTCAGAAATGCTATGAGCTGTCAAGATCTACCTGTTCACAGCTAAAGGTATTATTTCATAATTATCTTCATCATCATCCATGTTCCCTCTTATGCACCCATATAAAGATGCTCTCATCCAACTATGCATACATTTAATTGTACACTCATCTTAATATGCTCTCAGCTAAATATGCACCCATACAGCTATCCGTGATGTAAAGAGAATTTGTATAGTGGAAACATCGAAAGACTTTTTGTAGAAGGTAGGTAGGTAGGCATCAACGCTCCTCCCCCCCCCCTTTTTTACCCCACCAGAAACACGTATTTATGGCCCTATATAAAATATTAACAATTCTAAAAAATATACCCCCCAAAAAACATACCTTACATTATCTTGTTCACAGCGTCTGTTCTTCTTTTCTTCGAATATGTTCAGTACATATAGGGAATGTCCGCTTCAGTTCTTAAAACTAACATTATCATAAATTATATTTAAGCGTATGGTTGGTCCGAAGTCAGCGTCTGAAAGCACTTTATAGATGATATTGCAAGATCAAAGGTCTTAAGCACCCAATGTACGTTTCCGTTCTGAGGGGAAACGTACCCTAAACCTTTTTGGCGTTACGAAGGGATAACTTTAAAAACCCCCAGCGATTATCTTTCTGTAATGTTTATAGTAAATAACAATACATTTGTGTACGTTTGCTGCTGCAACAATTAAAATAACAACAAGTCAATGTCAACAGGCGGTGTTTCTTGATGATGCAATGTCTGTCCTACAAGTTGTTATATCATGGGAGTGAGCGCCGAGCATTTTGGCGTCAATTGACTACGCCAGACGCTACGCCACTAATAACTATTTATCCATCTAGCTATACACACATATAACTATGCACCAGTTATATAAGTAAGCAATAAGTTAAATATACACCATTTTAACTATATACTTACCCAACTATGCACACATCTAAATATTCACTGTGGGCGCCTGTAACTATACTCAGCCGATTTCAGCTACCTGAAAGTTACCTATACCAACGTGGAGAACTATCCCTGTAGATCTGTAATCCCGACTGCAATCTTCATTTTAGTGACTGGAGAACTATTTACACCCGAACTTGAACACCGATAGCCGGTGTGTATATCATTCTAACGAACTCTTCTAGAAGAATATTTCTTCTAGAATTTGTGTCTCTCAAACTTTTTTCGTTTTCCCTCACCCAAATATTTCATATATTATATGGACCAGCTCCCCCTTTCTTATATATAAGTGGCTATCAAAGGGATACAAAGATTTGAAGACGACCACGTAGTCAAAAAATTTTATTGCGGGGCCATAGTTCCGTACAGGGTGGACCTCAGACGTGCAATTGTTTGAATGACAAACAATACGATTTCAAACTATAAAGTTTATAAGGCTATTCTGATTTTCAAAGAAAGTTCTTGATTCTCGATTAGGAACAAGCGTCACAGCACTGTGGACATTCCCATATATGCTCTGCTTGCCGTTCCGTCAGCCATCTAAAAGTTTATACGCTCAGTGTTCCAGTCAGCTGCTGATTATGCGTTCTTCTGATCTTTCCGGAGGGGGAGCACTTTCTCCCATCGCCTCTAGTCACTTCAATTTCTACCATTCTATGAATATGTACATTGTCTCGTTCGACTTCCTCCTCGTCTTTCAAAGAAAGTCAATTACCCTTTGTTAGGCACTAATAAGACAATGACGAAAAAATGTGTCCTTAAAGGGAGGCACAAGGCAAACAACATTGAGAACCACTGGTACAGATTATATAGACCTCCCCGACCCCACCTTCTCCCACACTCCTGTCTTTATTTGCTACCATTTCTAATTCTCTGATATAATATACAAATGATAGTTTATAATCTAGAGAAGAAGAAGTGAACACAGTTTAATAAGCTTCTAAAAGTAGTATAAAGATTGTCTTCGAAACAATCACAGAATTCGCAATGGTTTACTTTCATTTTAATTCAGAGAAATAGCTTTCCGTTTCGAGAAGGTGCTAGCACTGCGCTCTGACTAAAGATAGTAAGATAGTAACAAGTAGTGCGCCTTTTTTCACTGTAGATTGTCACGTAACTAGTTCTATTTTGTGCACGTTCTTCCCATTTATCTTAGTCCATTGCAAAGGCTTTCAGTGAGGTGTTTAATGTATCCTTGTAGCACTTCTTTTGGCCACCTTGAGATCTATGCTCTTCTGCAACTGACCATAGAGAAGTATCTTTGGCAGGCGATAATCTGGCATAGGTACCACATGGCCCGCCCAACGAATCTGTATCGGCATTAGAATGGTGTCAATGCTAGGAATTCTGGGCACAGTTGTATCTGGAAACATGTCTTATCATCTGATGCTATGACTTCTTTCGAGAGAGAAGTTCTTCTTCTTCTTCAGCGTTCAGTCTCAAACTCCTGCTGGATATCTCCTGTAACAGGACAATAATCATACTAGATTTTCAGCAGGATGTAGTCCAGAGAATGGAAATGCGTTGTGTTGTCGTTTTATTTTCGCCAATGGTCCAACACATCCGTCTTTGGCGTGAGAGACGTTATGTGAACTTGAAAGAAGCATTCCGTAAATTACTTCAATTTTTATTTTTATTTTTGACCCCTCCAACCTTGCCAACAACGTGGTCAAGAATTCTTGGAACACTCCCCCCCCCCCCCCCCGCAAAAAAAACTAAACATTAATGGGGGAGGGACAAAAAAGCTATATTTTTTCAGATGCTCAGTAAATAATTTCTAATTCGCACTATTTATTTGGAGTATAAAACAGATTTTGTTGACATAGACTTTTGTCAAACCTCACTCCCTATTTTGTCAACAAGTGTCAAACTTTTTCTGACCCCCATCAGTAATGTGTGGATAGCCCACAACGGGGAGGGGGTAGGGTCGTAAATTGCCCAAAAGTGCTGCCGTAATTTCCAATTTCTGCCCAATTTCTATAAATGTTCGCACTGCACCTCTCAACTGAGTACAACTGGCATAAAAAATTAGACTGTCATATAAAGGTGCTAATTTACAACACAATGGCTACTTACCAACATGTAGGCCTATAAATCAAGTTCTGGTATTATTTCCAAGTTGTCTATTTTGATTCTCTGCTCCGATGAAGAGTTCAACAAAATCTCACTGAATACACAACACAGATCCTCCAATCAACTGTTAACCGTTATGCAACTAGAACATATACGGTAATTGATTAACTAGAACATATACGGTAATTGATTAACTAGAACATATACGGTAATTGATACATATAAATTGTGGGAAATAACAATTCCAACCTTGTTATATTTTTCCCTCTTAAACTTGCAACAACAAATATAACTATTATTATATGGTCTAGTATCGGTGTCTTAATACATAATACATATTAATGTGTTATGGTTAGAACACCTAATCGGGTTTGCTACTATAAATACACACAATGTCTGAACTAAAACACGCAAAACGGTTCAAGTGTGATTGACCGATCAACTTTTCACTGTATATAACCAGTGGAGATAGGACTATTTAAACATGGATGTAAATACACAAAAATAGAACTGTGCGTAGCTATTTAGATCACTTCGGGCATACCATGGAATAGAATTTGACACGAAGCAACAGATCAGATCAGCTGACATATGAAGAACACATCCGAAAACTCGGAAGAATATTGTTTTTTTTTGAAGTGAACGTTAAAGTACATGTGAACTTTAAGCACTCAAAAAAAAAGCCAACCTTTACCTTCGGTCGAGGCGACGTAATGGCGAGTAGGCTGAGATTGCGAGAGTGAAGTATGGGGGCCCAGTTAGGTCATTGAAAATTATTTTAAGAAATAATATATAGTAATCGATAATATGCGTGGCTATAGAGTGCTCAAACCGCGACTGTCGACACAATATACGATAGACCTATGTGAGCTAAATTTGGAATCATCTTTCTGAAGTGACACATTTTACTTCTCCTGTGATTTTCATTGACTGTTACCACGAAGTTTACACCCGCAAAAAAAAATTATAAATAATCAGGGGGAAAGTAAAATGTTTCACTTTAGATGGATGTTTTCAATGAGTCAATTGGACTGTACAATTGACAATAGTATTTACGAAGAAAACAGGTTTTTGAAAGTTTCACTTAAACACGTGAAACTTTTTTTTTTTGAAGGTTTTTCTGGGAATGCGGTTAGTCAAGTACGGAAAAATCCGTTTACTCTAGTTGCCAGGTGATTTGGTGCCGTTTGAACGGACTGGTTCAATTTCCGTTGTCTTAAGAATATTTGATTTATCCTCTTGTTTCCTACTAGAATTTACTTGCAAAAGCAACTATTCGAGGCTAAATTGTACTGTCTATATGTTATTTATGTTTACAAGAAGACCTATTGGCTATTGTAGAACGAATACCGATGTTATATGTTTGTGTTACTGAGAATACTTCAATACTTGTACGAGATGTTCGTTGTTGTTGTAATAGTCCTTGTCTCGGTTAGTCCGTTCTCAGTGACTTAAGTACACAGTTTGAATGTCTTGACAAAATTGCATATTTTTTTTTAGAGATGTGGTTAGTCAAGTACTGAAAGACCCGTTTACTCTAGTTGCCAGGCGATTCGGTGCCGTTAGAACGGACTGGTTCAATTCCCGTTGGTCTAAAGAATTTTTAATTTATCTCCTGTTTCTTAGTTGAACAAGGCGGACTATCGCTGAGTCATTAGTTTCTCAGTCTACCTGTCTCAGTAAAGTGTTAGTAATTTTTCAGTCTATCTGTCTCAGTACTGTATCATTCGTTTTTCAGTCTACCTGTCTCAGTAAAGTTAGTGATTTTTCAGTCTACCTGTCTCAGTAAAGTTAGTAATTTTTCAGTCTATCTGTCTCAGTACTGTAACATTCGTTTTTCAGTCTACCTGTCTCAGTAACGTGTTAGTAATTTTTCAGTCTATCTGTCTCAAAACCGTGTTAGTAATTTTTCAGTCTGTCTCAGTACTGTATCATTCGTTTTTCAGTTTATCTGAATCAGTATCGTGTCATTCGTTTTTCAAGATGTCCATTGTATTCTCAGCATTATTTTGAATACCTAAATCCCACGAATCTCCAATTGTGTACATGATTATGTATTTAGTTGTCCATGATTCACCTCCACATGACAGATGTTGTTCTATGTAGAATTGATATTCTCTCATGATTTTTCTTTCTTAATAAAAAATGTTTTGGTAAAATATGTTGTTTCAGTATTGTTTCGTGAAATGTAAAACTATAAAACAAACATGTGTTCTCTCTTTCTACTTCTAGCGTACAACAATGTCAATGCTGAAAAACAAATAACTATTCAAGATTAGCTTGTTAAATCTGGAGGGCTATCTTTAAAATCATCAAACGGTCAAATATCAACTACCAGAAACTAAATTTTCAACACGGGAAAAATTTTACATTCACTGCTGTGTGAGTGTAAAAGTACTCCGATATTTGCACTTAAAGCAAACTGAAAAGAAATAGTTTCTGTTTGTTTCGTGTCAAATGTATGTAGTAACTTTTGTATATTCCTTGTCCCGTGTCACTTCTCCTCTATCGGTCAATTTATATTACACATGCCAATGTGAACGTTCATATCCTTACTGTCCGTTTTCTGTTGTATGTTTCAATTTTGTTGTAATATTTTTCTTGATGAATGTCTTTTGGTCGAATTGTCGTTTTGTTTGTGTTATTATGTATGCAAAACTTCATTATCATATTCCTGGATTTACATGAAAGGACATGACTGCGCATGCGCAGTGATTATAACCAGTTTTCTGCTTTTATGTATTAGTAATATGTTATGTATTATTCCTTCTTTTCTTCTTCTTGTTTCGCGATTGTTCTCAAACTCCTGCAGATTAGCGCGATGTAGTACGAAGAACGGAATGCGTTGCTTGCATGCAGTTCAACTGCGATATTTGCGACTTTTGGCCTGACACACAGTGACGTAGCGAGAGGGGGACGGAGGTGCGGACCGCCCCGGGCGGCATCATCGGGAGGGCGGCAAATTTATTTTCGTCCAGGCTTTCACAATCACTGTCATATTTTTTAATGTCACAAGGGCGGAAAATTATGATTCCGCCCCGGGCGCCATTGACCCACGCTACGCCACTGCTGACACATTCTATTTCAACATGGCATGTCATTTAATCAGGGCTGTAGATACGACTTAGAAAGGAAGCGGGAGTAGTTGCATAAAAAAACTAATCGTTTCGTATTTCTGGTAATTGTAACTATTTTTATTTGGTTGTGGGGGGGGGGGGGAGAACAGCTAAAAGGAGTGGTCGTTAATAATTAACCCTCTAATTTACTTGTATCTTAGTACTAAATATAATGTCATATTTTCCTACGGAGGGGGGTTTTACCCATTCAAACCCACCTCTTATATACGGCCTTCAATACCCCCTCCTAGTAGAAGGCTTCTTCAATAGGCATTGCACTAAGCCGAAAACTAAAATGCATGTACCCTGGGTATGAAAGAAAGCTCTGAGATTTGCGCATGCGGTTGTGTCTGTGGGTCTCACTAATGGCTCACTATACAAACCAACCATGAGACAGAAAACCTTAGTAGATGACATGCCTTTATATTGAGATTCCCCATCGAGGCCAGAACCTTGAAGTGGTGATGGGGCTTAGTTCAGCCATCAGAGGCTGGAAACTAAGACTGGTCGGGCACTCCCACTCGAGCAGGACCATAGTCCGGCCCAAGTAAGCAGAGTGCTGAAGACGGAGGCAACCAGCCAAAAGGCGCACAGATAATCAGGTTGCCACGCATAAAACACAATGGAAACATGTCTGCATCTAATAAATGTTATGGTGCCTGCCCTGTGGCGGACGTTCAGGCAGGGACGGTGCCGGGCCCTATACCTCGAAAGGGCCCAACCTCAGTTACTGGAAGTCCTTCTCAATTGCCCCGAGGAGCCAGGAGGCAAGGGAATAGAGCTACTGGCCAAACAAACAGACGACCAATAAAAATAATGCACTGGAATGCTGAGGGTGTCAACAGTAAAAGAGATGGATACAGCAAAAAATTGGAACTTGAAAATGTCCTCAGTGAAGAACAAGTTAATATTTGCTGTATCCAAGAAACACACCTCAGCAGCGACATAGCCTTCAAAATCAGAGGCTACCAGTGCTACCGATCTGACCGAAAAGACAGGCGAAAGGGTGGAATTCTGACACTAGTTAAAAACAATATCAGCGCATGTCAGCTGGAAGTATACATGGACGGGGCAGAATACCAGATGCTCCACATAAAAACAGACAGTGCAGAATTCCATCTCCTGAACTACTACTGCCCAAATGATAAACCATTGGCACTAGACACAATTCCAGATAAAGAAAGGCTTATGGTGTGTGGTGACTTCAACAGCCACTCTCAGAGCTGGGGCTACGATCATATCGACAAGAGAGGTGAGGAACTTGAGAGCTGGCAGGATGAAAATAATCTCATTCTTATTAACCAGCCAGCTGACTCACCAACCTTCTACTCGAGAGCATGGCACACCACCTCTACACCAGACCTGGCATTCTACTCACCAGGCCTGGAATGGAACATCACACGTGTCGTTGGGAAGCAGCTTGGGGGTAGTGACCACAGACCAGTATTTCTGGAAATTCACAATGAATATACCAAGGACAGCAGCACGCTCACTAGGTGGAACTATAAGAGGGCAGACTGGAAAATGTACCAGCATTTAACCAGTGTTCTAGCTAAGGACATGAACTTGGACAAAGACATCAATAGAGCAGTGAGTGAATTTAATAGATGTATACTACATGCTGCTAGTAAAACCATACCCAGGGGGGCACGCAAAAACTACAAACCCTACTGGAATGATGAACTGGAAAAGCTGCAAAATGAGATGGAAACATCTAGAAAGCAGGCTGAGAACAGACCTAGCCAAGAACATCACAACAAATATCAGCAAACAAAGGCTAAATTTCAAAGAGCCAAGTTACAAGCCAGACGGAACAGCTGGAAAGAAAAAACAGAGTCGCTGAACCTAGAAAGAGATACTAGGAAATTATGGAAACTTGTAAAACAACTAAATGATGAAGGTACAGGGAGAAATACCAGGATCACACTTTATAAAGATAAAAACATTTTAACAGGTAAACATGCAGCTGATTACTTTGCAGATTCCTTTGCAGAAGACAATAACATCAAAGTCAGCCCAGACAAACAACAGGAGGTTCGAGCGAACCAGCAAAACATTGGACAAGACGAACCTATACCTGAAGTCATGGAGGCACCAATCACAATGAGAGAACTGGAGCATGCAATATCCAAATTGAAAATGAAAAAGTCCCCTGGAGCTGATGGAGTGTCCAATGAAATGATTAGAAACCTGGGAATTGCAGCTAGAGCAAAGCTGCTGCAAATCTTTAACACAAGCTGGTCCACAGGTAATGTACCACAGGCGTGGAGAGAAGCAATAATGATACCACTCCTCAAATCAGGAAAAGATGGCAACACAGTCTCCAACTACAGGCCCATCAGCCTCACAAGCTGTTTATGCAAAACAATGGAACGCATTATCAATCTTAGGATGCAGTGGTACCTTGAAAGTGAAAACCTTCTGGTATCACAGCAAGCAGGTTTCAGACAGTGCTACTCTACTGAAGATCAGGCAACCTACCTCTCCCAAGAGATTGAGGATGCCTTCCAAGATAAGAAACTGGTACTAGCAGCATGGATAGACCTTAGGAAAGCATTTGATAAGGTCTGGAAAGAAGGGCTCCTAAAGAAATTGCGAAATTGCAGGGTTAGCTCAAGAATGTACAAATGGGTAAAAGCATACCTGCATAATAGAAGAGCCAGGGTACAATTAGATGGTCGCAAAAGCAAGAAAGTCCTACTGCGTCATGGAGTCCCCCAGGGAGGAGTCCTGTCACCCACACTTTTCTTGGTTTACATCAATGACCTAGTTGCTGAACTACCACATGGGATCAAAGTGGCAATGTATGCTGACGACCTGGTGATCTGGTGCACGGAAGAACATGCGACAGTGGCCACTAAACAAATACAAAGAGCTATCGATGCCCTAACCTTATGGGCAAATAGATGGTGTGTCAGCATTAACACAGATAAGTGCAGCACTACACTCTTTACCCTCTCACCAAAACAAAAAGCCGGTCATATCAAGATAGACGGAGAGCTCTTGAAAGAAGACAAACAACCAACATACCTCGGAGTTACTTTTGATGATAAGCTGACATGGAAGCAGCACATAAACAAAGCAACAACAAAAGCCAGGAGGAAGTTAGCTATCCTGAGAAAACTAAGTGGAACCACATGGGGAGCCAGTGGGAATATACTCAGTAAAGTTTACCAGCAAGGCATAAGACCACACCTGGAATATGGTTCAGCTGCGTGGTGTCCTGCATCAAACACCACATTACAAGATCTAGATAAAGTGCAAAACCAGGCACTTAGAATAATGTTGGGAGCAATGAAATCAACACCCATAGCAGAGATGCAGAAAATGGGAAGAATGCAAACACTTGGCGAACGCAGAGACACAAAAGTACTAATTCAAGCGGAAAAGTTTCAGTGTATGCCAAGTCATCCAATGAGGGAAAGATTCCAAAACCTAGCAATGGGGCGACTGAAAAGAAGCAGCTTTATCCATCAAGCTAAACGACTCCGTAGACAACTTACAGACCTACCTGAAGTTGACAGCCCCTTAAGGTCTGTACCAGAACAAACCCCATGGAGTGAAAGGCATGGAATGCCAATATACATTCAGACCCATGTGAAAGGAATACTAAGCGAGGACGAACAGAACAGTGTGCAGCGGAGGACAGTCACCCTCAGTTTCCTGGACGAGGAATATCCACAAGATATATGGGTCAGAGTATACACAGATGGGTCAGCACAGAATGCTGTGAGGAATGGAGGTGCAGGTGTATATATAGAATATCCACACAAGCCTAGAGATACAATCAGAACACCGACAGGAAAATTCTGCAATAATTATGATGCAGAAATCCAGGCAATTACTGTGGCAGCTAAAAAACTGCTGAACTCCAACTCTGACCTACAGCCTGTGGTATTCCTGACAGATGCAAGGTCAGTGCTTCAAGCTCTCCAGTCTGGAAAACTAACAGACTTGAAAAAACTACTTAGCGAATTGTCTTACCAGTATAGGGTAACCATGCAGTGGATACCCTCTCACTGTGGAATACCAGGAAATGAAAAAGCAGACCAACTGGCTAAGGAAGGTGCTGCCGAAGATCAACCAGATATACCAATCACCTACCATCAGAAAAAACAGATGATCAAGTCAATAAGAAAGCCACAAACACCAACACAAGATGACTATCACATTATGAACAGATCAGAACAAGTTATAATTCTACGTCTCAGAACAGGACACAACCGACTCCGCAGTCACATGTATACAAAGTTCAAGATTGGCAACACGGCCATGTGTACATGTGGACAGGCAGTACAGAGTGCCAAACATATACTTCAAGAGTGTTCTGAGCATGAAACGCTGAGGCAGACATATTGGCCAGAGGAAACAACACTGGAATCAAAGCTCTATGGGACACTGTATGAACTACAAAAGACAGTGAGTTTTATTAAGGAGACAGAATTGCAGATATAGACATGTTTCAAGTGAACGAAAGAAGAAGAAGAAGAAATATTGAGATTATCTTCTTATAGAAGCTTCACGTCATCTATACAATCCCGTAGTCGCAACCTTCGATAACAGTTACCATGTTGTTCCGACTGGCCGACGTTGTGCTTGAAATAGTTGCGGGCACCGCGTGAGTGGGCGGAACAACAAAGAAACCTGTCGCAAGGGCCAGAGTTGGGCCATGATGTCGACGTCTGTTTCGGCTGCATTGGGCTCGAAACACCATATAGTCTAATGGCTGCTGGAACAGAGGGCGAAGCACTTATGGGAATGCCCCACGTGCTGTGAGGCCAGTTTTCTAATCAAGAATCAAGAAAGCTCTGAGAAGCCACCCAACTTCACTGCACAAATGAAGTAAGAGTAAATAGCTCGTAATTTCTGGGGGTAGCAAACAAACAAATAAACATGCGGTCTTCTATTTCAATTATGTACAAAACAATGTGAATGACTTTTGGCCATATAACAAGACATAACAGCATGGAAAAATTAATCATGAAAGGTATGGTTACTGGTAACCGGGGTAAGGGCCACCCAAGACGACGATCGTTAAGAGGCGTTTCGGATTATTTAAACATGTCCCTGGCTGCGGCAGGTCAACTCACCAAGAATTGTGAGGAGTTAAGCAGATCCATACAGAAGACTACGTTTCGGAAAGAATGTCACCTGACATTTATAGTGTGAAGAAACAGAACTCAGATTTATGTTAATATGCCCGGTCTAAAGAATATATTACATGTACTCCAGTTTCTTAGCTAAAAGTGCACGGTGTTGGCATTGACCTATGGACCTGTTCATGTTGGTTACAATCCAGCTTCGTTTTACTGGTTGCGAAATTGGACCACTTTCGTCATTATCATCTAGTTGGTTGGTTACATCGACGGCTAGCCACAATGACCTTCAACAATTTATGTCTCTTGCTTTGGTAGTGCACTTTGTTAGACTGTATTCTGTCCATTAAATGATGTCTTCCTCCCACTTATATCTCTGCCTACTCCTTCCTCTGTCAATCTTGGCTCTATCGTAAGTACAGTTGTTTTAACAAACTGCGATGTCTTTTAGTATGTTCAAAGCATATATTTGTATGATTTTTATTTCCTTTACAATTTTTTTTATTTGCAGTTTTTTCAGTACTTCTTTGTATGTTATTCTCTCATTGCATAATGTTCTCCATATTCTTCTATATATCCACATCTCAAAAGCCAAAATCAATAATTATGTCTTCTAGTTATTGTTTGTTCATTGTCCATGTTTCTGAGCCATATATTAATGTAGCATAGATGGGCCACAGAAATAAAAGAAGCCACAGGAACAAGCTTACAAACAGCGCACAAGAAAGCCACATCCAGAGAACTATTCAACACCTGACGCCAGAAGGCAAACAATGGCCACAGCGTATAGACAGACAGACAGACAGACAGACAGACAGACGGACGGACGGACGGACGGACGGATGGATGGATAGAGATGTATGTATTTTATCATTCTCATTTTAGTTTGCTTCTGGTTACGTTAGTATTTTCCTCATGTCATTGAAAGTACTTTTAGTCATTCCTATTCTCCTCTTTAACTTAGACACTTTTCGCCAGCACTTTATAACATGTATCTTGAATATATATTGCAGGATTCATTACAAGATCTCCAGATATCAATAACCATTAGTGGCAGATCACTTTGCAAAGTATGCTTTGCCGATGACATCGATCTCTTGGCTGGTTCAGAATCTGAACTCCGGGAACTCACCTAAAAGTTGGAAAAAGTCGAAAATATGACATTGATAAAAGCGAGATATTGATGACTAGTGATACCTAGCAAGATTCCACGAATATCCGGTTAAACCGTCACAAACTTGTAGAAATAAGAGGAGGACAGAGAAAATCCAGAATTGATACCATCAAGAAATGGTTTGGACGTGATTTTTCTACACGACTCCGAATGGCTGACGATAGCGTTATTTGACAAACTTTTTGTGCTGATATATCCAGTATCGCACCCTTATGACCCAAACGCGTTATGGGTTTTATTATTATTATTATTATTTTAGCTTATGTTTTACATCTGCCATCATTTGTGATTATGTGTCTAAATTAGTTACTTGTCGGATTCTCAACATTGCACTCCGGCCACCTGCATATGTGCTCAGATCTTCACTTGAGTGTATCCAGCACTACACGATGACTAAACGTTCTAGTTCTCTGTTGGTTGACAAACATTCTCCTAAGTCTCCTGTCTCCTAAATCTCCTAAATCTCCTGTCTCCTAAGTCTCATATCTCCTAAGTCTCATATCTCCTAAGTCTCCTAAGTCTCTTGTCTCCTGTCTCCTAAGTCTCCTAAGTCTCCTGTCTCCTAAGTCTCCTGTCTCCTAAGTCTCCTAGGTCTTCTAAAATTTCCTGTCGCCTAAGTCTCCTAAGTCTCCTATCACCTAAGTCTCCAGTCTCCAAAGTCTCCTAAGTCTTTTAAGTTTCCTGTCTACCAAGTCTCCTAAGTCTCTTGTCTCTTAAGTCTCCTGTCTCCTAAGTCTTCTGTCTCCTAAGTATCCTGTCTCCTAAGTCTCCTGTCTCCTAAGTCTCCTAAGTCTCCTGTCTCCTAAATCTCCTAAGTCTCCTGTCTCCTAAGTCTCCTGTCTCCTAAGTCTCCTGTCTCCTAAGTCTCCTGTCTCCTAAGTCTCCTGTCTCCTAAGTCTCCTAAGTCTCATGTCTCATATGTCTCCTGTCTCCTAAGTCTCCTGTCTCCTAAGTCTCCTGTCTCCTAAGTCTCCTGTCTCCTAAGTCTCCTTTCTCCTAAGTCTACTGTCCCCTAAGTCTCCTAAAACTCCTAAGTCCCCTAAGTCTCTTAAGTCTCCTTTCTTCTAAGTCTCCTGTCTCCTAAGTCTCCTGTTTCCTAAGTCTCCTGTCTCCTAAGTCTCCTGTCTCCAAAGTCTCCTGTCTCCAAAGTCTCCTGTCTCCTAAATATCCTAAGCGCTCATTCCTGGAAATGCAGAATTTTAAGCGAAATTCCTTTATTCTGGACATAGAAAAGAAATCATCACCCTCATTGATTTCATTTGCTCATGTTGTTTCTAGTAAGGTGATCAAAATGTCCGCACCATCCATTTCTCTACCGATGGACACAATTGCAATGCAAGACATCAGATTGCTCTCTCGTTGTCATGAACACCCACGTGACCAGGCACGAAAAATAATGTGAAATATAACAACTTGGACCTCTCAACTGTCTCATGCCAATGTTCTCGGCTGGCTCAGCCACTGTTCTCAAATGTAACCAATATGTATATCTCTAGTCATATTCATTGAGTCACTAAGGATGCAGACATGAGTTGCCCTTTGAATACCTATCCAGTTCAAAGCCCTGGTCACTTCCATAATCTCCATTGGCATGCTGCTTGCAATCACAGCAAATACACCACTCCCCCTCTCTATCAGTCTTCCCTGCAGACTACACTATAAAGGTTAAATCACTACGCACGTGCCCAACATCCGAATTATCCGTGAATATAAGCATGTTCTCTTCCATGGAATTCTCGTCGATCAATGCATGCACTTCAGACTCCACCACAATAGGCACCACTCTTTGCATTGTCTGTTCAAGTTATTATCATTCAGAAGGACGTCTGACAATCGACGGGCACACTTAACTATTCCGCACCTGGTGCCAAATCTTCAATCATGCACACATTTTGTATGACATTTTGTATTTTCCTCCGCCCTTCCCATCCATAACGTTCCTCTGTTTAGTCTACTTTCTTTCACTTTCTAAATTTCAGAATTCGATATGTGTTCCTTGCCATCTGTGATTTGGATGTAGGCACGAGGTCTGCATAGCATTATTCTGTGCTCTGTAATTAGACAGTCTAGTAAAAATCGCATGGCTCGTACTGATGTTTTTCTAGTACACCCAAGTATGATACGCATAGCCTCGTTATGGATCTTATCAAATCTTTCATTCTGCGTCTGGCTGAACGTAAGAATTGTCAATGCATATTCTATCACAGTATATCCGCAATTACACGGCGACTGACAGTTATAATTGACGAATGCTCTTCTAAAACAGAGGTGGGCAACCTTCACGGTTCGGCGTACCAGAATGCGTTATTTGTGTAAAATGGGGGCAAGAAGCTTTTCTTAATCCATTGGAGCTCCACATAACGTTTTCTGAACTCAGAAGCCATAATATATAATGCTATAAATCAATCTGGCAGGCCAGTAAAGATATCTTAACCTACAGAGTTTGGAACACGAGTAATACTTTGCTTAATGCTCTTCTAAACCAGCTGCGAGAAACTTGTTTCTATGCCATGTGCCATTTGTAAATTTATAACGTCATTTGCAGATCATACGCAATTATCATCTAAAAAAATAGCATGTAATATTTGTTCAAACATTGAAGTATGTCAGCCCTAATGTGATGGCTAGAGCTGCTTCTATTTAGTGAGGAGTTTGATGTATACTGTTCCTTCCACATCTCTAGTCAATTATGACATATTGACACCAATGACCAATTGATAACAGCTGCCACTGTTGAATGAGTTATACTCGATTTCAGCATTTACCTGTCAGAAACGTTAATTATTTTTGTCGTAATGTCTCTAACAATTCGACATATCTACATAATTTTTAGCAAGCACCAATGACATATGATGTTTATATTTGAATCTCAATATCGTGTTAACCACAAACACCGTACCTATCCAACCACAATAATTAAGCCATTATTTATGTACATTAAGCCGATCAATTATGCAGATATGCGGATAAATTAATTGTGTACGTTAAGCCGATCAATTAAGCAGATAGCGGATCAATTAATTGTGTTAAGCCGATCAATTAAGCAGATAGCGGATCAATTAATTATGTCTATTATTATTGTGACTCACTTTTTAACAATTTATAGTGCTATGGAACAAAATCTTAAGAGTTATTGACATTTTAGTCTAACCTCTGTTGCCTTCGGCGGGCACAACCAAATGATCCGCGGGCCATTTATGACCCGCTGGCCAGAGGTTACCCACCCATGCTCTCTCTCTCTCTCTCTCTCTCTCTCTCTATATATATATATATATATATATATATATATATATATATATATATATATATATATATATATATATATATATATATATATATATATATATATATATATATATATATATATATATATAAAGTGAAATATTCTTTCCAGAACGTTGTCTACATCGTGGATAATCTGAACACCTCTGCTCCGAGCAAGCAAGCCTGCATTGGACAGAGACATGTGCATACATTCTTCGATGTGGCTGGTCCATCGTCTTCTTGGTCTTCCTCTTCTTCTCTTTCCCGGTACTCTGCCCTCTAGAATCAGCCTTTTGATGCCACCGTGTTGCTTTAAGTGTAGCTTCATTCTTATGATGATATTTAGAAGCCACCCTTCATTTGGTTTCAGTAATTTCAAAACTTCAATGTTCTTATTTGTTTTGTGTCCATGATATTCTGGAGACTAGATATTTCTGTAGCACTTCATTTCAAATGAATTTAATCTGTTTGGTATTGTCTTGTTTAATGTCCAAGTCACGCATCCATATGTTGCCACTGGGAAAACACATGATTTTAAAAGGGTTACTTTAGTGTTGTTATTACTACTTTACCATATCTTTCTGATTTGTGTTAATTTGAGTGTTGCAATTGCGAGTCTTTTTCTAATCTCGACTGACAATCTCCGGAACTGTTTATATTTGCTCCCAGATATTCGAATTTGTTTACACATTCTAGTTCTATATTGTCTATGTTGATTAGTGATTTTTGTTTTATCTGTTGTGATAATGTTTTTGTTTTCTGTGCGTTTAGATATAGATTTTGGATCTCGTTTATTTCCTTGATGTTGTGATTAGCTGTTTCAGTCCCAGAGGATGTGTGATAATGAGGACTGTGTCATCTGCATATCTTATTTCTGGAACCTTGTACCCACCAATATTTATTTGATGAAACTCATTTTCCTCTAGTTCTTCTCTCACATTTCTTATTATACTATCTGCAAAGATGTTAAAAAGATAAGGGGTACAGTGCACACCTGCCTCACTCCACTTTGAACATCGAACCATTCAGATGTTTCTCCCTCTTACTGCTGCTTGTTGTTCGTGATATAGTGTTTCAATAAGATGTATTAGATGTTTGGGGAAGCCCAACCCCTGCTCTAAAAAAAAATTGCAATCGTTTATTTTCCTATACTCATTGTTGCATACGTATAGACGACATGTGTATTTCTGCGTGAAAAAGTTTAAGAACCGCTGGATCAAGAAGCTCAGTGAGATATCTATAATAATGATGCACTAAAAGTACAAAACTAAAGTGTATGAACCTCTCAATTACCATACTAAATATATTCGATGTTTGTTAGTAACAGAATGTAGGCCAATCGAAATGTAGGCCTACTGTAGAGTACGCTCTGTCTTATTTTTAGATATTTTACATACTTATGTTTTGCTGATGTCTCTCGTACAAGTGTACATATTTATGTTGGCTGTTGTCCCGTACAAGTGTACATATTTATGTTGGCTGTTGCCCTGTACAAGTGTACATATTATGTTGGCTGTTGCCCCGTACAAGTGTACATATTATGTTGGCCGATGTCCCGTACATGTGTACATATTATGTTGGCTGTTGCCCCGTACAAGTGTACATATTTATGTTGGCTGATGTCCCGTACAGGTGTACATATTTATGTTGGCTGATGCCCCGTACAAGTGTACATATTTATGTTGGCTGATGCCCCGTACAGGTGTACATATTTATGTTGGCTGATGCCCCGTACAGGTGTACATATTTATGTTGGCTGGTGCCCCGTACAAGTGTACATATTTATGTTGTCAGATGGTATTTAGTAGTCGTTATTTCATTTGAGCTTCCGGTAGTAATAGTGTGTCAGTCGTCGTGCATTAAAACTCCATCACCAGTTTTCTACGTAAATACTTTTTTCATACATTTTTACTAGCAGTATTACCTTTTATTGATTGAAATAAATCCTGTAAATTTTACTGCTGAACATTTTAAAGGGGATGAGGAACTTTGACATAATTAAAAGTAGGGGTCCCTCGATGCTTGACTTAAACACGGAGATAAAAGTAGGGGTCCCTCGATGCTTGACTTTCAAACTTGTCAAAGTTCCTCATCCCCTTTAAAATGTTCAGCAGTAAAATTTACAGGATTTATTTCAATCAATAAAAGGTAATACTGCTAGTAAAAATGTATGAAAAAAGTACTTACGTAGAACACTGGTGATGAAGTTTTAATGCACGACGACTGACACACTATTACTACCGGAAGCTCAAATGAAATAACGACTACTAAATACCATTAGTTAGGTTAAACCCCCAATAGTAGTATTTTTCTTTAAAAATTTTGATAATTTTAGTTTTTTGGTCCATTTGAAAGTGTAAATATTTGTGCAAACAATGAGACATGTCTAGTTGAAATCATCCATCTGGAAGTATTTTAATTAATTTTTTAAAGTTTCCATGGTTACTGGTTATTTGGGTAAATTAATAAGAAAACTAGAATGGTGAGGCCATGTTCACAAGCCTATGGGCACAAGACTCTTAGATAAAGTATACAGTTTAAATTATAAGGAACACATCATTTCTATAAAATGGCAGAATATATACAAGAATTGGAGGAGCAGAAAGACTAACAAAAGCAGCAATAAAAAGAATTCTCAGGGTCACCACTAAAGTGCCATTAGGTCAAATGTGGAAAACTTAGACTATGAAGAAATCAATATGGGCAATCTGGGAACATATACAAGGAATACATCTAAACTGTTCACAATCAAGGTGTCATAGTCAAAACAGGAATAAGCTGACTGATTTTGTCATAGAAATAATAAAACCTGTTTTTGAGGATCTTTCAGATGATCATTTGTTAAAAAGTTTGTTTGTCTGGTGGGACACACAATTCACATGAAGCATTCCATCACCTGATCTGGGATAGTTGTCCTAAAGCAACATTTGTAGGAAAAGAGAGATTGGAATTATCATTAAATCATGCATGTCATTATGGTATTCAATGAAGGGAAGCGAGGCCGACTAAATTTCAGGAGTGATTTTTGAAGAAATTAGGACTGAGCAGTGGGTACCACAATGTTACGACATTTCTGCGTATCGGCCGACCCAGAGTAAGAGAAGCCGAAGAAGGAAATATAATAGATAGAAAGATAAAATGAGCAAGAAAAAGTGTACATGAAGCCAAGGAACATGATAATGATAATTCATATGCAGCAAGAGCTTACTAAGTTTGGGTTTATATAGGAAACCAGCATGTTAAGTCACATTTTTGCATTTTTCTCAAAATTACCTTTTCCAATGTTTTCAGGTGGAATTCAGGAGATATCTTATAAAGTTGTTAACATATTCTATCAAAACTTGGCACACAGCTTGGAAACTATCATGCACACAATCTGGAGCACTGACATAGCAACAGATGGAATACTTTATGTATTTATGTCATTTATGTTAACCCATACCCCTTGCTTAAAAATTCAAAAAATATTTTTCCACATAACACAGTATAACATTTGAACCATATCTCTGATCAACGACTTAATGGTTGAACTGAAAGGTACTATTATCTTTTATGTGAATATCAAGTTTCATTAAGCTATCTATGTTAGTTTTTGAGATATAAACTTAATGGCAGCCACATAGATTTCACAATTTTATGGCATAAAACACCACATTTTCAGCGAAATTTCAAAAATTATGATAATTTTACCCCAAAAACTTTATTTTCCTGAATCTTTAACTCATTATGTACTAATTGAAAGCACTGCTTCCAGCATATGCAATCAATTTCTATTAGGGGGGTTTAACCTGACCTTGAACACGGAGATAAACGGATATTTGAGGAGTTCGAGCTCTTCTTCCCCTCTTATGAATATAGAGCATAACATTTTGTACTAATAAAAAAGTAAAAAGAGAAGGTTAAGGTGAAAGTACTTAACAGCTTCAGATCTTGGGTTGGATATGTGTCAGCATAGTAATTGATTATCAATGTCACACACAGTGTTGTGAAGAGTAATGGTTTCAGATAAATTGCAAATAAAACGTCTCTCGTTGGGAGATCTGTGACACAATCACGTTCTTTTCAACTGCAGACATGAACCCAATTTGATCATAATCAAAACTTTAATTCAAAACTTTTTTTAAAAACCCATTAAAAATAATAGAGGTTGTGGTTCATGTAATCTTATCATTACATCTTCTGGGGTTAACTTCAGTAAGTCCTTGTTGTTTTGGAAGACAGGTATAACAAATAAAAAAAAAGATGGTGACATAATTACCTGAACCGCAACCTCCATTATATTTTTTTTATAGTTGTAACGCTTTGATATAACCAAATTGGGCTAATGTAAGCGTTTGAAAAGTCGTATCTCACCGTAACAGGTACATTTGACTTAACCAAAAAAATAAACAATACGAAACTAAATAATATATAATACGACACTAAATAATAAACAATACGAAACTAAATAAGGTGGTATAATACTTGTCAGGACCACATCACATCTGTTTCTTCATTACCTCCCATATTCCGTCTTTCATGTTTAGACAATCACAAGGTAATGGATCACGGATGCCGCAATGGCTAGATTACCAGAATCGCAACATTCACTATTATGTATATTGTTAAAACATCTGATATCATCAAAATGGACTGACATCCGCAGTTGAAAGGAACGTATCTCTCTATAACTCTCAATTTTATCAGACAGTGGGGTATAATGGTATATCCCCACTCTCATAATAGTATATTCTCGTTTATGTATTACTTGTATAACGCCATCACACAATGAAGATATCGTACAGCAGGGGACTGTCAGTGTTACAATATTTGTGCTTTAATGTTGAGACTAGTTAGTGTGTATATCCCAGCAGACATACCGACAATAGTTAGTGTATATGACAATCAATACAAGGTAACTGCGTGAAACGTAACAACAATTAGACTTACGTAGAACACAGGTTTATATATCGCTTCAATGAGACACGACAGACTATAGCTAAAACTAGTAGGTAATGAATCGCACACAAGAAATCATAAAATTTACAATACACAAATCACATTCAACGTTTCAAACAAAAGGTCTTTATCAAGACACAAACAAAACATCACAAGACGATAGTGTATATGTCCCAGCAGACATACCTACACTAATGTGTAAATATAAACCATGCAAGTAGATATATTTGTCGATTTAATATTGATTCACATATTGATTCAGAACACCAGGACTTGCGTGTTATTAGCTCTTACTTTCTATGTACAGTGGGGTGGGTTTCTGCGCTTTCTTTCATACACAGAAGACTTAAGCTTTCGGCTTAGTGCAATGCCTATTGAATGAGTTTTCTACCCAATTGGGCTATATAATTGTATAGATGACATGTTACAATCTTCCATAAGAGAGTCTCAATATAACGGCATGTCATCTACTAAGGTTTTCTGTTGCACGGGTTCAATTATTCTGGAAAGTGTAGCACTCGTCGTAGTGTCGTGTTGAGAAAGTGTTGTTTGAGCTCTAGCGTCCCCGTGTCCCGAAAGTGGAACAAAGAGTAGCAAAACTGTTTACCTGCCACGCATGAGTAAGAGGCGACTAAGTAGGTTATGTATGGAGTTGGCTGTCCCATCTCATACGGGGCTGAAGTGACCCAGAAGTTATTCTGAAGTCGGGTAAGTCAGGACAAAGACGCAGATATTGCAACAAAGTTGTAAACCATGACACAACGCATTCCGTTCTCCGGACTACATATTGTTAATATGCAGGAGTTTGAGAATGGACGCAGAAGAAGTGTTATGTTCGTTTTGGCTGCAGGAACATAACAGATAGATTCGTACTGTTTGCAGGAACATAACAGCTAGATTCGTACTACCTGCAGGAACATAACAGCTAGATTGGTACTGCCTGCAGGAACATAACAGCTAGATTCGTACTGCTTTCAGGAACATAACAGCTAGATTCATACTGCCTACAGGAACATAACAGCTAGATTCGTACTACCTGCAGGAACATAACAGCTAGATTCGTATTAAGTATCTTATATAATGGCTAAAAGTACCTTCAATGACATGAGGAAATTATTAATATCTAAACAAATTACAAACAAGTTAAAAATGAGAATTATAAAATGCTACATCTATTCAATATTAATGTATGGCTCAGAAACATGGACACTAAATAAACAATTAGAAGACAAAATTGATGCCTTTGAGATGTGGGTATATAGAAGAATAGGGAGAACATCATGGAAAGAGAAGAAAACAAATAAAGAGGTGCTAAAGACACTTAATATGAAGAAAGAACTACTAAGAGAAATAAAGATCAGGCAAATAAAATACTGTGGACACATTAAAAGACATGCCACCCTATTGAAGACCTTACTTGAGGGTAAAGTCAAAGGGAAACGAGCAAGAGGTAGGCAGAGATACACGTGGGAGAGTAACATTACACGATGGACAGTCTACAGTCTAGCAGAGTGCACCACCAAGACAAGAGACAGGAGATGTTGGAGATCCGTTGCAGCCAACCTTCGTTGCGGAGACGGCATATGATGATGAGTTGTTATGATTGCACTTGTATATAATTGTTTACGCACATTTTTTAGTTCCAGCTTCAGTATCTGTCAGTTAGTCATTTCACTGCGGCAAGTTTTTCAAAGGCTTTAGTATAGTTTGCATTTTTTTTCACGCAAATCGGGGGTAGGATGTGAATGAAAAATGATGTGAATGCAAATAAAGTAAAGAGGTTACTATATCAATATAAAATAATAAAATATAGAAAATAACAATAAATAAATAGGAACAAACACAACAGTCAACGTGTCGGTCCAATTGGGACCTTTAAAGACAACAAAAACAGTTAAGAACAAAAGACCACAACGAATATAAACAAAATGGATCTCTCCCACCAGGAAATCAACAAAAAGACACACCAGATCCAGTGCAACACAATTCCAACAAGTGCACATCGATGCGTTCAACATGTCCAAACTATGAAATTCCCAAAGATGAAAGACGCAGAACCAAAGAAAAGGGGACACCAAACAGCACTGCCAAGAACTGGGATGGGGGCAAGTGGACAACGGGAGACAAAAGGGGAAAGGACAGAGAAAGACAATGCGCGTAGGAGCGGGGCGGGGGTACAAATAGACACAGGGAACACAGAAATGTGCAAAGAAGAATAGCATTTGACAGCACAGGATAGACAACAAAAATATACACACATCAAAACAAAATCACGAACCAAACATGCACATATTCTACCGGACAAACACAGATAACTATAAATATAAGCACATATACATACAAACAACCAGACATATACAAAAGTATATAGTGATTTCACAGTGCACATTGAAACATAGACACATACATGTACATAGGTACCTGCACATTATGAATGAAAAATGCTGATGAATCAGGGATATTAGTAAGTTTGTTCCTTTCGTGCCGAAAGCGACACATAGGGCAGAGGTTTTGGTTCTCCATATGATGCGGTCCGCTGCCTGCAGCTTTAGTTCATGGATGGTCTTACAGCCTGTTAATTCCCCTTCTTTAAGAATGGCGTTTTGTAAGGGTTGTTTTAGGTCTTCCTCTTTTTCTTTCACCCTCAGGTGACCACATAAGGGCTAGTTGGTTTAATCTGTTTACATCTAGTCGTAAAACGTGACCAATGTATTTCCATCTTCGTTTTCTTATGATTATGTAAATCAGGGATATACGTTTGTTATTTATTTTTATGCAGATATGTTCATTGCGCGGTGAACGGGAAAATATGGTTGGCATATTGTTTTGAATAGTTTATTTGTAAGACTAAATTGTTTGCCACATTTTCTGTTGTCTTAATTATTGTCTATTGTCTTTCGCCAGGTGGTTTGTTATCTACTCTTGTTGTTTAACGTAGGAGTGATTGGTGATCGAGCAAAGGACAGATGTGTCCCCTCGGCTGTGCTATGATCGTGTTTGCTCAAGATGTTCCTGACGTTTCCTGTCCATCTTTTCGTGGTCTTCCTCTGGCTTTGTTCCCTTGATCTCATATATGGTTTTATGCCTGCACGGGCAAATTGTTGTATTTTAATCATCTGTTGATGACAAAAAACATTGTGGAGTCCAGAATGCAATAATTAGCGTGCAAACTTCTGCATGCGTTGTGAGGGAACTTTGTTTTGAATAAAAGTCTTGAATGAAAAAGTCAAAAAAAAATTTTTTAAGTGTTATTTCGGGAGTGAAAAGTGAACTTAATTTATGTGACTGTTGTTTCAAATTTTTACACTTCTGGCAATTCATTTTTAAATTCCCTCGAAAAATAAATTCCCCACGAAGAAAAAAAATTCCTCCCCGGCGGGGAATCGAACCCCGGTCTCCCGCGTGACAGGCGGGGATACTTACCACTATACTACCGAGGATACATGTACTAAAGGAAAACATTCCTATATGAAAATTAATACAATTTTGTTTGCAGAATACAAAATATTTATAGTGCGCGCTTAACTTTATATTTATATTTAAATTGATAACGAGTAGCATCTATATCAATAATTATATTCGGCAGATTTTTCGTTCGGGTGTACACTGCGACCTTTGTTCTGGTTTTCAGGTATTATCAAACCTTGGGTTATTTTACTTACTATGCCTTCCGGTTGAAGGCGATCATGTTTCTCCACAGTACTCTGTTGGTTATACTTTTAAATATAGTTTCTGATGATTATGCATCTTGCCAGGCTTTCAAGCCATCCAACAATTTCTCACGTTGTCTTCCTCTGTCTCTCTTACCCTCAATCTTTCCAGTTGTTACGATGTTCTCCAGCCCACCTCTTCTTATGACATAACCCAGGAACTGGATTGTCATCTTCTAATACAGTTAATAAGTTCACTATTGAATTTTAGAATTTTAGTTCTCTATTGAGTTGTAGAATTATAGCATAACTCATTTTAGCTGTCCATGATATTTTCAACATTCTTCTATAAAACCACATCTCTGTGGCCTCCAGGTGTTTTCTTGCAATATTGTCAATTGACCATGCTTCACTACCATATAACAGTATGGGCTCTATGTAACATTTTAGTATGTTCTTTCTTATTTCTATTGATAATGATTTATTACACACGATGTTCCTCATCTTCTGGAATGCTGCTTTTTCCTGTGCTGTTATCCTCCCCGACGGGGAGGAGTGCTACAATAGTACTTATGTAAAAAAAAACAGCCCTTTAAAGGGCACAGTGAAAGAAGACTGGTTGCACAGCTATTTAGTTGCCTACCCAAACCAGGGAAGGATCACACGAGGATACAAGGCTACGGAATAATAACAATGCAGAATGTGACAGGCAAGCTTTCGGAAAAAATTGTGGCCTGGAAGGTATCGTGTCATCTAAAGAGAAATAAGTGTCATACCGAAAAAAGACGTACCTACGGCTCTGTTACGGCATTAACTATTGCAACAACAAGAAGAAGAGGTACAAATATGCTATTATTTACTTAAAGTCTCAGTGGTGCTTAATTAGGTCATGATATTACAGTTGGAGAGTTGTTTTTTAAGTCGAATAACGGTCATCGGGTCGTAGAAACTGTACAAAACTTTCTAGAAAGAGTATGTTTAGTCGCTAAAGTGAAAAAGTGTCTCCACACTAGCTTATGAGAGAACAGTTATGAGAGAATAAACTCTTTTAAACACTACATTATTTACAAAGCTTAGGCCTACATCTGGATTCAGCTATCTTCCATACTTTTATTAATAAAGACTTGTTTTGCCTCGGAATTTGTAAACTGAGAAGTGTATCGAAGTGCTCACATTTGCTGTGGAGTTTTCTCTCGGGCATAGGCATAACCCTTGTGGCACTAAGCAAGTGCTTAAAATGTTCATTGGTTAACACAGGCACGACCGTGGCTGATAAAGACCTTCAAACAAAATTAATTAGGATCCCATTCGTTACGTAATTTAATTATTGTTGGGTTTTCTGTTGGTCACTATTTACATACTTCGGAATTTACTTACTTAGAATTTACTTACCTCGGAAGCATAATATCACCAAATGGGGAAAACACAAAAGAAATCCAACACAGATGCAAACCAGACCTTATGACAGATGTTTCCTATTTTTAAAAAAACAAACCTGAACATAAATACTACAACTGCACTGTATAAAACGATAATAATATCAGCACTGTGCTACCAATGTCAAACGTGGACACTAACAATAAAATACAAAATAAAACGTGTTACAACAGAAGTGACATGTCTACGTAGAATTCTTGGAGTAACAATAAGAGACAGAATCAGAAATAAATCATCAGACGACTAGCAAACACAATGCCAATCTTGAATTACACCAGAAGACAAGCAGATTAAGTGGTTTTCACACGCTTCCAGACTACCATCAGATAGTGTCCTTAAACGAAAGTATTACTGTACAGACACAATGGTTACAAAGCCAGGGGTAGACCTTGCAAACGATGAACTACAGAAATAAAAGAGTCAACGAAAACAAACATATATGAAGCACACAAAAATCCATCTTTAGAGAACGCATCTACTCCTGACGCTGCAATGCACCGGGGTGTAAAGCGAAAAGAAAGGAGAGTTTTCTATACAGCCGACGGTCTCGATCCAGGCCTGCATGCATAGTCACAGTCGGACACACTGCAGCCATCAGCATTTTCATCCCAGTTGAGGCAAAATGATCTGTATTGACTACGACAGACAAGCAACATTTATTATATATTGTTTTCCCCCTGTTGAATGATGGTTGATCATATCCAAATTAGCTGTTAAGATTAGAGTGGCAACCTCAGTTGTCGTTCAAAAGTCAGATGGGTCTTTTTGATTGAGTTGAGTCCATGTTTGTTCAAAGTTATCGTGTTGTTTACTAACTACAGTTTTCTTGTTCTACCACGAGATGAATGACATAAACAACAATAATGAAGCAGGCATAGAAAAGACTTCTACAAAGAAGACAATAGTAGGCCTACTGATAGAAGTGTGATTCTGAATGCTGAGGCAATAAATAAAATAGGTGTGTGATTCTGTAAGTCTGAGGTAATAAATATGCATATGATTAAATAAAAATGCTACACAATGTTCTATTAAATATTAAAAATAAATAACAATAAGCAAAAGAACAAGGACTATTTCCAAAAAAGGTGTAACAGGGACCCTTTTCAAGAAACAAATTCAAACTGAAACATAAATATTAGTGCAAAAAATGTCTTTTTAAATAATGAAATCAGTTTGTTTCTATTTTCTGTTTGTATTTGTTTCTTTAAAACATGTCTTTGTTGGACCGCAACGTAACGTAGAGACAGTCTTGATCATTTGTTTATTGTTGCATTTTTGTGTATTGATAACATATTTATAATTCTACGTTAAGTTTTAAATTATGAAGTGTAGGCCTATCTTTTCATGGTTAGCAATGACATTTGTAAATGACATCCTTTTAGCTTTCTTATGTGATCATAAACAGAGCCGATATTTACTCGTAGTATGTGATGTTGTGTTCTGTATAAAGCCTTTGTTTTTAAAAAGCAAAGCGTCGATTTATGTATTGTTTTGTGTTCAACACCTTTCGCTAGTCGTGACAGATCAGAGGCAGAATGTCTTAAAAAACTGTAAATGGACTATACTAATTTAACATTAAATGAAAAAAAAATCCGCAAGATGAAAACTCTTAAAAAGAAAAAGACTTTAATGTGGTGCTAATGTGCTCTGACGTACAAAATAACAGCTATTAAGTAAAATCTTTACAGTACAACTGGAAATTGATATAAACACGCCATGGAATAAGTAAATATGATTCCTTTTGATTCGCCTTCTTTGTGTTGTTTAGCTTCAAATGACGATGTTAATCTGGCAACGCTGATGTCGCACATTATTAGTTACTTCTAATTTTTAACTGTTCTGACAAAAACAATGGAGGCCGATGAATTAATAAAAGTCTAATCAATAATTAATTGTCTTAGAAATCGTTTTACTGAGAAAACTTCAATATAATTGTGAGCATGACAGCAATAAAAGTTAAGGAATGCGTTTCTAAGCATCAGGTGCTAGTGCATTCTACAGCATTAGGCCTAAGTGAACATGAATAACGGGAGATATTGGCTTTGGAAAAAGAGGTGCAACTACTGTCGAGTTTTCATTTTTCTGGTTGTTACTAGTGGCGCATTTATCTTTTTTGTAGCAGTTTATACATGCAAACCGATGGGTCACTCGTGCTTTGGCTTGACATATGCCACACCAGCGTCTCATTCGTATTACGATGCATATTTACTTGGTAAAGCTTTCAAACATAACTTTAGCGAGGCAGTCTTGAGTAGGGAGTTCAAAATAAATTTAGAAGCAGAAGATGTATTGATATATCTACATATACAGAAAACTGGAGGTGCCACATTTGGGCGCCATCTGGTTCACAACTTGGATATAGATTTTCCCTGTGAATGTAAACCCTATGTCAAAAAGTGTGAATGTGTTACTGCTAATAAGAGACACTGGTTATTCAGCCGCCATGCAACTGGGTGGATGTGTGGTCTTCATGCAGATTGGACAGAACTTACAGACTGTGTAGATGAATGGTTCAAACGTAATGATGTG
The DNA here is from genome assembly GCA_034231615.1 of Meghimatium bilineatum. Taxonomy (NCBI): domain Eukaryota; kingdom Metazoa; phylum Mollusca; class Gastropoda; order Stylommatophora; family Philomycidae; genus Meghimatium; species Meghimatium bilineatum. The sequence continues at coordinate 29,268,187 of CM067301.1, forward strand.
AGATCACGAAAACATCGCGTGTGAGTACTTAACTATTCGTTATATTTACACTATATTTGTTAACTTATTCTAGATGCGCAATTAATATTTCCTACTTTAATTTTTTTGCCGCAAGTTGCTTTTTAATTCTACATTGTGACCGTTGCTCTAGTTTCATGGTATTTCCTAACCTTTGTTGTGTGATTTGGCAAGCTTACAGTTAAGTACTTAGAATACGGTTAGGATTAAGACTAATTGATCAAGTCGATAAATCAAATAAAGAATATGGACTAGATTTAAACCTAAAAAAATAAACAAACCTTGATAATTAGCAAAATCACAGAGGAATAGATGCTTAACATAAAAATACATAGAGATATACTACAACAAGTATGACCAATATTTTGATCACATAATCAAAAAATGATAGTAGACATGAAACAAGTTAAAAGAATGGTGACAATGAAGTGATCCCTTTACCTGTGGAAGGTAGCTCTTAACCAACCATAGCCTTTCTGTCAAAAGCATAGGTACAAAACTAAATATTAGAATCAACTTTCCCTTGGAAATAATGTGGGTCTATCTGTATTGAAACATGAAAGTGGGAAATTAGAGGCATTTGAGATGTGGTTCTACAGAAGCGTGCTGAGAATACCATGGACTGTCTAACACTAATGTGGAGGTTTTGAAAGAGTAATATGTGTGATGGAGCTTAATCAATTAAAAAAAACCAAAAACTTTCGCTACTGCATGTTTTCCTGTTAAGGAGTGTAGGGAGGCTTTTACGGCTGTGGAAATAAAGGCTGCTTTGCCAAAGCTGTCGCCGCAACGTTTACAGAAATATTTTTTTGTTGCACCCCCGAAAGACAAAAATCCTTGTCCCAACCGCAGATTTAACCTGGGGCCTCAGGAATTTGAGGCTGGTGTTCTAGCCGTACGGCCACGCGCTTCACCTTAATCAATAATATAAGGAAAAGATAATCTTCATTTTTTTGATCATTTTTATGAGACGAGGAGGTTTGGAGAACATAGTCACAACAGCAAGATTTAAGACAACAGAGACAGAGGGTGATAACGTGAAAAATATTGATCCTGATAAATAATACTGGAGGTACAGAGCTGTGGAGAACCATGATCGTCTACACCAGTCGGCATAGATGATAATGGTAATATTCTGGCAATGTCTGCAAAAATTGCCCCTGTATATATAGCTTTCCGGTGGGAAGTTTTTGTTGTAAATTTGCAAAGAGTATCTAATATTGTCTGACTCTGAGGTTAGAACATCTCGATGGCCAATGTTCCAGATTTAATCCCCACCACAGATAATTGTATATCCAAACTGTTCATAAAACAATGGCAACTACTGAACAACATGGACAGTCAACCCAACCAAGAGAGATTCCACTGTATTATACATATTCTAGCAAGTAACAATATCATCATCAAGTTCCGCCTCTGCAATGAAGGATGGCTGCAACGGATCTCCAACATCCCCTGTCTCTTGTCTTGGTGGTGCACTCTGCTAGACTGTAACCTGTCCATCATGTGATGTTACTCTCCCACTTGTATCTCTGCCTACCTCTTGCTCGCTTCCCTTTGACTTTACCCTCAAGTAAGGTCTTCAATAAGGTGTCATGTCTTTTAATGTGTCCAAAGTATTTTATTTGCCTGATCTTTATTTCTCTTAGTAGTTCTTTCTTCATATTAAGTGTCTTTAGTACCTCTTTATTTGTTTTCTTCTCTTTCCATGATGTTCTCCCTGTTCTTCTATATACCCACATCTCAAAGGCATCAATTTTGTCTTCTAATTGTTTATTTAGTGTCCATGTTTCTGAGTCATACATTAATATAGAATAGATATAGCATTTTATAATTCTCATTTTGAACTTGTTTGTAATGTACAATTCTGTACAGTCCACGGCCCTAGGCTTCTTAGGTAGTGGTATGAATATTGATGTTGTTAGGTCTCTAGGTATGTGGCCTGATTCATATATGTCATTGCACAGTTCTGTGATAGTATCTACACCAAAATCATTTAGAGTTTTTATTATGTCTGCTGTTATGATGTCAGATCCTGCAGCCTTTCCACATTTATTGATTTTATTGCATGTTCTACTTCTGCTTTCAGTATTGCTGGTCCGTCGTTGTTGTGTATTGTTGGTTTTTTTTGTTCCGTTGGTCGTCAAATAGTTCTGTCACATAATCTGCCCATCTTGTAAGTACTTCTGTTTTATCAAATATTATTTTTCCATTTTTATCTTTAATACATCCACCCCCATTTATAAGATTTTTCTTATTTGTGATCAGCTTTATCTCCTTAAGTAACAATATGTATCAGTCTTCTTCTTCTTCTGCGTTCATTCTCAAACTCCAACTGGATCTAGCTGGATCATGGTCCTGCTAGATTTCCAGCAGGATGTAGTCCAGAAAATGGAAATGCGTTGTGTCGCCGTTTTATTTGCGCCAATGGCCCGACACATCCATCTTTGGCGGGGAATCAGTCTAATTTCACATGAAAATAAATAACTCTATAATATATTATTTTGTGAAAAAAATCAATAACAAAATAAAGTTTTAATGTTCTTACTTTCATCAAATTAAAAGCGCAAATCTAATATTACTGCACATCTACATAAAAATGTAGCTCTTATTTCTTTTATTCTTGTGCGACTTTATTCTTATACCTCTTTTAAGATTATGTTTGTTTTAGGACGGTTTAAGTAACTATGAAAATGTAGGCAAGCTACTGGTATGTCTATGAAGTTATATTGCACAACTAACAGGCCTCTGAAAGATTCAATAATTTGTTTCTCTCCTTTGACATTGAGAACACACTTCACATTTTTATGTTAAAAGATAAAGGAAAGTTAAAGAAAAATTTAGCAACTTTTAACAAGTCAGAATAAAGGTAATCAGTCAATAAATAACACACTAATTCAGCGGAACATCTGGGTCATTTTAATCCTCTGTGTAATGAGACAGCCAAATTCACCCCAAAACCTCCTATGTTGCTTCTTACGATAAACATGAAAGGTCTTGCTACTCTTTACTCCCCTTGTGGGCTACAAGTAACATACTGGTGAAGAAAATGATTAAGTTGAACATTTCTTTTAACAATTTTTTTCTGTTTGAATATATGTTTTAGCTTGACCCCAGAAAACCTCTGGGACCCTAAATGTGGTTGTGGCGGATTTGAGAACCTATTGTATATCAGGAAAAATTGGTGTCAGCAGTGACATGGAAAAAAAAACAACTGCTGTACTCAAGAATGCAGTTTATGGCTGCCCAAGGTAACGTTCAAATTCAGCTGCAGACAGTTGAGCAGTTGGACAGTTCGTTCAATAAGCAGTGGCAACCCACTGAACATAAATATTGCTTAGAAATGCCCAAAATTGCCGAGTGGACCACTACATTCTGAAAAGGATCAACTTTTTAACAACCCTTTGACAATTCCTTGCACACAAAAAAGGCAGTTAAATACATTTATTTATACAGTTGAATTGCATCCTTTTGTAACAGATTTCTCTATTTAACACTTTTCAAAATCAACAATTATATTTATTATATACCTATACTGTGTATAGCAGGTTTCTGTTATTAAAGACATATGTCTTTGGTTCAGACCGAGTAGTATAATGGGATTTGATTTTTCTGTGCTCCTAGGTACCATTGTTATAATGGGATTTTATTTTATTATGCTCCTAGGTACCATTGTTATAATGGGATTTTATTTTATTATGCTCCTAGGTACCATTGTTATAATGGGATTTTATTTTATTATGCTCCTAGGTACCATTGTTATAATGGGATTTTATTTTGTTGTGCTCCTAGGTACCATTGTTATAATGGGATTTTATTTTATTATGCTCCTAGGTACCATTGTTATAATGGGATTTTATTTTATTGTGCTCCTAGGTACCATTATATCACTTTTTTGCGTGATCCAATAAAACGATTTCTCAGTGAATGGCAGCACGTACAAAGAGGAGCTACTTGGAAAGCTGCAAGGCTTCATTGCAATGGAAGAGGTGCGACAATTGAGGAAGTGCCATACTGTTTCACTGGTGTTGATTGGTCAAGGGTACCTTTTGATGAGTTTATATCTTGCAAGTAAGTGTTTCTCGTTAGTCATTGATATTCATTTGTTGTCAGGGTCCGAATGGGGAACAAAGAACAGCGACAGTTTCTGCCATGCAGGGCATATGAGGCAACTAATCAAGTTACAGTTGAAGTTTGTCTGTCCCATCACATTAACTGTCAAAATGACCCAGGACTTGTGCTGAAGTAGTATGTGCATAGACAAAGGGTAAGGGTTCAGATATTGCAGTCAAGCTGCACACAGTTGCATATTCTGGTCTCTGGACTAAATCCTGCTAATTTTATTGATTTTGAGAACGAACGAATGAAGAAGAATATTATTGACAGAAAACTGGCTTCTTCTCACATACTCAAGCCCTTGGATCCATAAATCTTCTCAAATACTCAATCAAGCCCTTTAATCCATAAATCTTCTCACATACTCAATCAAGCCCTTGAATCCATAAACCTTCTCACATACTCAATCAAGCCCTTGAATCCATAAATCTTCTCACATACTCAATCAAGCCCTTGAATCCATAAATCTTCTCACATACTCAATCAAGCCCTTGGATCCATAAATCTTCTCACATACTCAAACCTTTGGATCCGTAATGGTGTTTGTACATCCTTGGCTGTAAATGCCAGATACAAGAATTTTCTATCCTTGTGTCTCCATCCTTGGATATTTTCTCAGCATTTTTCCATGTGATTCTCATCTCTGTCAAGTCCTTCATCTCTTCTCTTTTCTCCAAGTGCTAAAGGTTTTCTATTGACACCAGAAATATATATACCATATGGATAAGATGGTTGACATGTACTGGCTCTTGATGATTTCAGAGTAAAATAGTTTTTCGCAATGAGGGGATCTATTTATGTGACCTGTCCATTGTAGAATGTTGTTCTCACTGTCACTGTGTAAGCCTCTCGGGTCTTTGCAAGCTGCCCAGCTTCTTCTAGTGTCATGCTCAGAAGGTCTTCGACCCCCAGGAGTTTATGATTAGCTTGGACATTTCTGCAACATGCAGAGTTGGAATCAGGATCTTTATTTCCAAGCATCCATTCATGTTAGGTGTCCTCAGTAACCCAGCTCTGGGTCATGGTCAGTGGAATCAGTGGACAGCTAGTTATGCATTCCCATCTATCCAAGGGGGAACTCTAATGGGCTAACTTGTTCCATGGTTTGAAAGGGGAGCAAAACATAGTAAAAATGTTTACCTTCCGTGCATGTTATAAGAGGCAACTAATAGAGTTGGCTCTCCCATCCTATATAAGGTCAAAGTAACCCAGAAGCTATGATGAAGTCAGATGTGTCTGGTTGAAACACGCAGATATCGGGACTCAGCTATATCGGGGCTCAGCCTATTTGCCTGATTTTGGGTTCTCCCAGGGATTGCCATGTGCTGGCCTGTTTACCTGATTCTGGGTTCTCCCCAGGGATTTCCATGTACTGATATGTTTGCCTGATTCTGGGGATTGCCATGTACTGACATGTTTGCCTGATTCTGGGTTCTCCCCGGGGATTGCCATGTCCTGACATGTTTGCCTGATTCTGGGTTGTCCCTGGGGATTGCCATGTACTGACATGTTTGCCTGATTCTGGGTTCTCCCAGGTATTGCCATGTACTTTTTATTCATGTGCCATGTACTTTTTATACTATTTTTATTCATGCCAACGACCTGACACATCTGACTTCGTCTGCGTTTCCGTATGAAAAAAATATGTGTAACATTGTGTGCTCATAGGGATCACAGTATTACCAGACCAACTTGCATCCAGCCTAGTTGGTAGATCTTTCATACTGCCACCACTATGGCAGCAGGTTGCATCCAGCCTAGTTGGTAGATCTTTCATACTGCCACCACTATGGCAGCTGGTTGCATCCTGCCTAGTTGGTAGATCTTTCATACGGCCACCACTATGGCAGCAAGTTCACATGATGATCACACTGACACAGGAGGGAACAGGTACCACTAAATACACACCAAAACTAGTCAGCGGGTCAGATAGATCTTTCTCTCTGATGAGAAGAGAGAGATCCATTGGCAGGTAATTCTGTGATTGATGGCACAGCAATGAGAAGATAGCAGACTCACCGGCAGGTAATTCTATGATTGATGGCACAGTGATGAGAAGATAGTAGACTCACCGGCAGGTAATTCTATGATTGATGGCACAGTGATGAGAAGAGAGAGGGATGACTTGATGAGGACAGTTATAGGTTTGCTACAGAATGAACAAGATGATGCTAATAATAATAATGTATATGTGCAAAGAATGACAGAAATGGGAGTGAACATGGGATGGGGGAGGGGACATGCATGAAAGGTAAACAGTATTGCTCCCTGTTAAACCCTGCCGACACATGTGTGCTCTCTTATTTCAATTCTCCAACAATTATGATGCCTATAAAATTTATTGTTGAAACTAAGGCAGGAATTTATGCTTTACTGCAAAAATCGGATGTATCGGGCCAATGGAATAATTTAAATGGCAACAAAACACATCTCCATTTTGCGGACATGTTCCTGCTGGAAATCTAGTAGGGCCGTTGTCCTGCTATAACAGAGATCTATTGGGATTTTGAGAACAAACGCTAACAAATATGCTGGCTCCTATGTCTGATGAATTTTCACACCACTAAACAATAAATAATTTAGTTTGCTACCTTTTATTGTTTCTACTTTTTATTTGCAGACATAACCTAGCCTTCAACCGCATGACCAGAATGCTGGCAAATCTGTCAGAAGTCAACTGTTACAACAGGACTGGAATGAGTGAAGAAAGAGTTAATGAAATTCTGTTGAGAAGTGCAAAAGAGAACCTTGAAAATTGTTCTTTTTTTGGGATAGTGGAAGAGCAACAGAAGACGCAGTTTCTGTTTGAAAAAACTATGGGGCTTAAGTTTATTGATAACTTCAGACAGAAAGTTAAGACACACGTGTCCCGTCTAGAAGTCACAGAAGAGATGACGAAGAAGATTTTACACAAAAATATATTGGATGTAGAATTGTATCAGCATGCAAAAGACTTGTTTCTACAGAGGGTGATGTTTATGGAAAAGAAGCTAGGGTATACAGTCGATGAGTATTTCAGTCGCATACGGGACGCTGATGATAGTGGTGAAGATGGACCTGATGAGGTTGAAATTGATGAATACGGTGATGAAGATGATAGTGAGGGAGATGAAGTTGATGAAGAGAAAGTTGACTTCTACCCAAGTAAAAACACTAGTGGTTATGTAAGTGGTCCCAGTTCCAGCACTTCAGTAGTCAACAAATCAAGTTAGTACCTGTAGCATTGATAATTTTGTTATTCCTAAATATGTTGTGACTGACATCCTACAGTATTTTACTCAGTTTTGGGCTGTAACATCCCAGGTCAGCAGTCTCTAAGAGATTATTGGTTGTGTAATCTACAAAAGAAATGATTTAAAAAAAAATAATTTATAACCTTATATTTATTTTGTATTTCAATCTAGGTGTTGGTGTTTTGAAATCTTTATCTTATTCTGTGCTTGCTTACAAGTAATCTATAAAAATGTTTTTGTGCTTTCTGTCAGGGAGAGGAGATGCTACTCATAAAAAAATATTTAAAAAAAGTGAAAGCTAGTACATTTGGGACACATAAAGAAACAATGGGTTAGAATGATCAATGTTGGAACAAAGATACAATAAGTTAGAAAGATTAATGTTGGAATAAAGACAATTAGAGTTACAAAGACTAATGTTTGATTACAGTTTGAAATATTAAAGTTGGAATAAAGATACAATGAGTTAGAAAGATTAATGTTGGAATAAAGATGTAATGTGTTAAGATTAATTTTGAATTAATGTTAGAAAGATTAATGTTGGAATAAAGATATACTGAGTTAAAAATATTAATGTTGGAATAAAGATGTAATGAGTTAAAATGATTAATGTTGGACGGACGCATTTCAGGAAAGAGAAAAAAGACCACCTGATACATCGGTGGACACAGAACATTGAAGATCTCTTAAATGTCATACTGGAGAAAGCAGGACATCTTACAGAGAATCTACAGGCTCCGTCATTCATTATCTAGTCTGGTAGTTTTCAACAGGTTTTTGGCCCACAGCTTCCCTGCCCCCTTGTAGTCTAAAAAGATAGAAAGAAAGAAAAAAGCTTGTTGACTTTCTAGACTTGTTCATATACATCTTATTAAAAATAATTCAGACATATCCAGAATAAGATATTTGGGTTTGAACTGTAGCAGAAATATGCATCAACAGAGAAATGGAACTGTCAGTCAATGTGTAATGGTGAATACACCCAAATGGAGACAGGAACACCTATGGATATGAGGGCAAGATGATGATCTTACAACTAACAAATACCATAGTCACTTTTCTGCGGCTCTCAAAATATATATTTCATAGTTTGATATGGTGGAGTCTCGAGCACATACATTTATTTAAAAAATTCATATTTAACAATATTTTTCAAAATCAAATTGTTTTTATTCTTTATTGTATATACTGAGTTCTTTTATGACATATATTTCGTAGGTCTTGACCAATTCCTTATATACTCCACTGTATTGGTGTGGAACACCAGCCATTCATATTCCTAAGCTAACACTATTTACTGATCTATGGGGAGTTCAGAGTAGGTCTAAATATTCTAATGTTTGTCTGCTGTGAAGTCTGTTAGTAAACAGTTATGAATCAACGCTTTCATGATTATTTTTTTCTAATTCTAATGAATTTTGGATATTAGATAAGGACAGGACATTCATTATAATGAACTATTTATGAGTTTGAAAGTGCTGTAATATCAGACCACAGATCAATCCAAGATGAAGAGCAGGAAAATGTAATTTTGCAAAGTTGTGTGTGAAATATTCCAGTTGCTGAAATATTACGGCTTTCAAAGAATCATAAAGGTTACCAATATTTAATAATTCTTGATGTTTTCAAGTCGAATTTGATGGTCAATGATTAAGTTCTTAGATGTCAAAACAGGGTGGAAATATATGTGTACAGTAAGCCCGTATTGTTTCTTGCTCTGGGGATTATCGTTTTACCTTTGGATTTATGTGCTATTATAGTGTTACTTGTGAAAGTCAGTGCGTTGCTTTGTTGAGAGGTGTAGAGTATGAATGAGGAAACTAAAATGCAATGAAGTCAGTCCTCTATGTTATTTGAGCTCTGTTTTTTTCTTTGATTTAATTGACAAATTGTTGCGAACATTTCTTGCACTTTTCCTGATACTCTGCTACTGTAGTAGATGAATATGTTATTTGAACCAAAATGTAAACATTGCTCAACACATGGGCAGACAAATCACATCAATAAATGGGAAAGAAAACAAGTACATTTGAACTACCAGTAGTTTATCATTGAAAAATAGTGGTTGAAATATATGTTTTCTGTCAAATTTTGAGACATTGAGTGATGCCATCTTGATTTTGTGATAAGTAATGAAAATATTTGTGTGCAAACTGACCAATTATTTATAATATTAGCACAAAGGTAGAAGCAGAGATTACAAAGTACCGGTAGCCAAGTGTTACAGTTTACACAACTGAATCACATGATGTAACAAGTGTTTTTTAATTTTAAAAAAAAACATGTTTCTTCCTGAGATTTAGTTTGTTTTGTGAACTTTAAAAATATATTAATGATATAATTCAGTTTGTTCTGTACAACTGTAAACTGTATTAATTCATTTGTGTCAATCTGTTCTATGAACTAAAACTATTAATTCATGTGTGTCAATCTGTTCTATGAACTAAATCTATATTAATTCATGTGTGTCAATCTGTTCTATGAACTAAATCTATATTAATTCATGTGTGTCAATCTGTTCTATGAACTAAATCTATATTAATTCATGTGATTCAGTTTGTTCTGTGAACTGTAAAACTATTAATGTAGATGATTCAAGTCTGTTTTGTGAATTGTAAACTATATTAATTGATGTGATTCAGCATATTCTGTAAACTGTATTAATTCATGTGATTAAGTCTGTTTTGTGAACTAAAACTATATTAATTCATGTGATTCATTCTGTTCTGTAAACTGTATTAATTCATGTGATTCATTCTGTTCTGTAAACTGTATTAATTCATGTGATTCAGTTTGATCTGTGAACTGTAAAACTATTAATGTAGATGATTCAAGTCTGTTTTGTGAATTGTAAACTATATTAATTGATGTGATTCAGCATATTCTGTAAACTGTATTAATTCATGTGATTAAGTCTGTTTTGTGAACTAAAACTATATTAATTCATGTGATTCATTCTGTTCTGTAAACTGTATTAATTCATGTGATTCATTCTGTTCTGTAAACTGTATTAATTCATGTGATTAAGACTAGTGTTTACTGTAAAACTTGTTGCCTCATGTTCTCTAATTCTGCTTATTGGTATTCAGATTGACTGCAGTCACATCTATTGTTGATTAACATTAACATAGAGATTTGAACCAAGACAATCAGTTAATTGTGTGGACTAGGAATAACGTACTCCACAATCCACCACCAAGTCATTTTGTATATTATCTAATTCTAGTATCTCAGGACAGACCTTGAGAAATATCTCAAACATTGGGCCATCATCTACCTCTGGCAACCTGTTGGTTTTTTTAAAAACTGTTTTTAAAATGAATTTCACAAGCAGTCTGTCTCATGTAGTGAGTTGTATTATTCATCACTCTTCATTATTGTAATCACATCACATTACTGCTTAACTGAGTCATGTTACAAGTTATGTTTTGAGGTATTTTAAAATTCTTTTCGGAGTTCTCATCCAAATGGTAAACTCTGTGGCAAACGAATATCTCAAGGAGCAATGAAAGTTACCTCAACTTTGCAGACTTTCTTTAAAGAGCGAAGGCTCGTGTGTCGGAATAATGTATTGCGGAAAACACCCTGGAGGCTAAAATGCTGATATTCGCTAGCTCAGGCTGCCTAGATATCATTCAAATAAGAATAGAAATGTTGTAATTTGGCATGCTTGTGCACATCACTTCTGCTTTTGTGTATCGATGTTGCAGACATTTCTTTGAGGAACTATCTTATCCATTTTTCTGATTTCAGTATTCTGATAAATCTCGCATTAGTTTATCTTATGCAGGAAGTGATTTAGAAAGTGTCTATTAACATTGTCATAGTAGTAGTGATTCAGGGTATATAGATTCAGATGATATATGCAGCATACTTTTTTCATAATCTGTGGTTAGGCTTATATGATACAGTAAGGAATTAGTATTATTATTTTTTTAAATCATGTTTATTTTGCAAGATGAATGTACATGAAAGGTTTTTAAGTTTTCTCAATAATTTAAAGAAACGTTATACATACATTTAGAAATGGGAGTATACATTAACAATACACTAAAAGTGTTGAACATGAGAATGCAGTGGAAAAATTGGTTAGGGAAAACAAAAAATTAAGAGACGTACAATTTTCACGCATTGCCCTGACGGGGTTTGACCGATTTACTCCTCCAGCCAAGGGGTTAAAATAACATTCTTGTAAATCATAATGATTTTGGCTCAATTCCTGAAATGGGCTTTTTTGTGTGGAAATTAAAATAAAAAATATATCCAGCATACATCGTGCCGTGACATCTGCTATGTCACAGTAATGTTTATTACCACAGCTTATACAATTATACTCATATACTCAATAGAGAAGCATGCAGTCATAAAAACTAATGCATAGGTTAGTATGTAAAGCCTGTTTTTGCATTTGCACTACTGAGGCAAAATATAAAATACAGAGATGTACAGCTAGAAATACAGTGGGTGCAGTAATACAGGGCTAGTAAGAGTATGAACTTGATGTTACTGTGTTTCATTGCCATTATGTTGTTTTTAATTTTAAGATAACACTTATGTTTCTTTTTATAATAGTGTGAACGAATAGTGTTCATCTTTGTAGTTTTATGTAACTCACAGTATGTTAAGGATTATTTGGTCATCTTTACTCCACCAAATGTGATCTGGTGCACATTTTCTGCAATTAGGTTGATCAATTCGCCATTTTAACTGTGACAAGTTTCCAGCTTTACTGGGAATTGTTCTTTGAACCTAGGAATAGGAAACTAGTGTTACCCACTGCACTACTGCCGCCCCCTCCACAGTTTATTTTTGGGGAAAGATACACCCATCCACAATCACTGATAAGAGAAGTGCATGATAAGAAAAGAGTGGTTTGGTCTTCTTAGCAGCATCCATGTGCAAAGTATGACATGGATACATTGTGCAGGTCATTCAGGAGTCAGAGGCAATGAACGAGCTGACACATTAGTGGGTAAAGCTACATGGATGGCACAGTGATAAGATGCGACAGAGCTGGGTTAATTAAAGCAGTCATTGAAACACCACAAAATGACAAAAGTGGAGGCTTAATAAGACATGTACGTGTTCAGAGGAGGATAGAAATGGGAGTGGCCAGGGGAGAAAGGATAAACTGCATCCTCTCTAGAAAGATCTGAACCCACAAACATCTGATGGGACATATACTGTTAGATGGACTGGAAAGCAGTATCCTTATGAGAATCTACCACAACACCCCCCCCTCCCTCCTGTATAATATTGCTGGTTCCTAATCAAGGGCTCAGGAGGATCTCTTTTTTCTATTCCTATTCCAGAATACAGGTCCTTCTTACAGTTGACAGGTATGAGTATTAGAAATCAAGAAATGACTCTCTATGTGGTGTAAGAGTCACATAATTGATATAATGCAGTCAGCTAGCCATCATTACAACAATTAGCAACATCAGTCTTTACAATCTTTAGAAAAAGCTTGACCACATGCGGATCTACCCTACTACAAATCCAGTTGGTTCTGTTAATCATAGCTGGTGCTGTCACAGGAAGGGAATAGGAATCAGTTACGGGAATGTTCCCTGTGCTATGATGCAGATCTATAATTAAGAATAACTGCTGTTATAAATAGTACTGTAAATAATCGTAACAGTAATTATACAGCACAATTGTAACTTCCATTGTTGATTGTCTGGTTAATTACCTATGATTATTGTTGTCACTGTGTTATATGTTTAATTCTACAATACGACCTAAATAACGAGAAATATTATGTAAAAAAATTGTGTCTGTAAATTTGTGTTTGCACATGACTGCATACATATAAGGCTGAGATTATGTGCTTTATGTATTTGTACTGCTCTTCTGCATTAATTATTGTAAAGAAAATTACATTTTTTCTTTGTAGTTTGAGGTAATGTAAGCTGTACTAGTTTTACAGCACTGGTGTGATGTCTCCCTCTTTCAGACTAGCGCTACTAATGCCGGCACTTGTTGGTTTTATGTTCAATGAGATGAACCCAAATCTACAAACCCAATCCTCCTTAGTTGACTCTTACAACATTCATGACAGGTAACAGTTTTACTGTTCTTTGCTCTCTTCTACAGACCCTGTTAACACATTATACTTGTCACCTCGCAGAAGCATCATTCTGTATTTTAACTAAAAAATAGTACTTTACTGAAGAGAAATACTAAAAAATAGTAACTTTACTGAAGAGAAATACTAAAAAATAGTAACTTTACTGAAAAGAAATACTAAAAAATAGTAACTTTACTGAAAAGAAATACTAAAGATCATATGAGCATGAGAACATGAGAATGAAATTGCAGCTGAAGATGGATATGTTGGGTCTTTGGCACAAATACAACGGTGATACAATGCATTTCCATTCTCTTGACTAATCCAACTAGAAATCTTGTAGGATCAATATCCAGTTACAAGAGAAATCCAGTGGGAGTTTGAGAATGAACGCTGAAGAAAAAGATGAATGAAAGCTGTGTTTTCTGTACAAAACAGCAGGTACGGTATATGACATGGGCTTACATATGACTGTCCTTCTATTGTCTTTGATCTACTATTGTAGTTAGGTGTCACAGGATTAATAACGATTGATTTACAGGCTATTGCACGTTTGGTTGCTTGAAATGTAGTAATATTTTGACATCTCAGAACAATGGTAATTCTTTCAATCCTTCTTCTTCATGGTCTTCCTCTGTATCTTCTGTTTCCATTTTTACATTGTATGCTCTTCACTGGTCAATAAGGGTTCATTCTCATTAAGGGTTCATTCGTATTCTGTATCAATAAGGGTTCATTCTCATTAAGGGTTCATTCGTATTCTGTATCAATAAGGGTTCATTCTCATTAAGGGTTCATTCGTATTCTGTATCAATAAGGGTTCATTTTCATTAAGGGTTCATTCGGATTACTGAGATATATGTATATAATCAACATAACTGTATTTAATTGTTATAGAGATTGAGTTAAGAATGCAGTTTGTCATCAGCGCACATTGGAAAAGTCCATAGGTTCTCCGATCCCTTCCTCAATAAATCTTTTAGAGTTTATCTACTGACAGTTACTGATTTATCAGTCTCTTCGTTCTATGTAATATCTATTATGTTTTTCATTACGGGCTATACCTGCCTTTACATCAATCTTCATGCAGTCTTGAAAGCAACAACAGAGATTATGGTTTTGTACATGTGTGCAACAATGGATTTTTAAATATATATATATGCATACAGTGGCTGCCAAAAATGTTTGCACTCTTCAGGAAAAGAAAAATGAATAAATATTTAGAGACTAAGTAACTCTTTTTTGTAATAGAAATTTGTGACTTTTGGTGAAATTGATATTGGTTCTTGTAATAGAAATTTGCAACCAGATGAAATTGATATTGGTTCTTGTAATAGAATTTTGCAACCAGATGAAATTGATATTGGTTCTTGTAATAGAAATTTGCAACCAGATGAAATTGATATTGGTTCTTGTAATAGAAATTTGCAACCAGATGAAATTGATATTGGTTCTTGTAATAGAAATTTGCAACCAGATGAAATTGATATTGGTTCTTGTAACAGAGTTGTGACTTTTGGTGAAATTGATATTTGTTCTTGTAATAGAAATTTGCAACCAGATGAAATTGATATTGGTTCGTGTAACAGAGTTGTGACTTTTGGTGAAATTGATATTTGTTCTTGTAATAGAAATTTGCAACCAGATGAAATTGATATTGGTTCTTGTAACAGAAATATGTAACCAGATGAAATAGATAGTGTTTATTGTAATAGGAATGACACAGTAGTTATCATTCATTTAGTTGGAATATGAATAATACGCTTTTGAAAATTACCTGGAGAATATGCATTTAAATAAGGATCATTCTTTCCTGTCGTGTGCTGTCCTCCTTGTCACTTTATGTTTTAATCTCTGAAGTTTTTGTTGAGGTGATTTCAGTGGTGTTATGGTGATGCCTTTCGCGTTATAATTGTGAGACCACAATTTTGTTACAATAGAATATCTTTATAATAAATTGGTCCGGACCAATGAAATAGTTATGTAATAACCACAATTTGCTCATACAATTATATACGGTACATTAAAAAATAAATATAATTGGGAATTTTGAAAAGTGTTGAATAGGGAAATATTTTATAAATGTATGCGCTATAATGGGATTCCACTGTACCAGGAGGCCATGACGTTTTGTTTATGTTTGTATATTTTGGATATCACTGGGGATTATCATGTGACGTTGCAGAGTTACATGCTTTTTGTGATACTCTCAATAAGAAGTGTGCTGCTCTGCTGAGAGTAAGACAGTACATATGAAAAAGCTGAAGCACAATTAGTTCATTACTCCACACATTTTAAGCCCTATTGAATTTGTATCTTTTTCACAACTTTTCTTTCTCTGCAAATTCCAGAACAAGACCTGCTTTGCTATACTATAATCTGGACTTTTCTTCTTCTTCTGCGTTCGTTCTCAAACTCCTGCAGATTAGCAGGATGTAGTCCGGAGAACAGAATGCGCTGTGTCATGGTTTACAACATTGCTGCGATATCTGCGCCTTTCAGCCTGACACACCCGACATAGCATGGCTTTGGGTCACTGACCCTATATGTGATGGGACAACCAACTCCATCCCATAACCTCCTTAGTCGCCTCTTATGACATGCATGGAAGGTAAACAGTGTTGCTATTCTTTGCTCCCCTTTCGCGCCCTGGCAACACACGGCGATCTGGACTTTTTAATATATTTCTTTATTCACAGTCAACAACATTTTTAATATCTCTTGTTTTCCACAGTTACTTGCTTCTTTCTGTTCATCAGTTCCTTATTTGTAACCTTGTTATATATTTGATTTTGTTCTGACCATACAACTATTTATGAAACAATATTCAAAAATCTTCATGCAGTAAAAATTAAATCTGGAATGTTGATAAAGTTGACATTGTAGCGAGTGAGAAAACATTTTACTACTTGACATGTTTTAACACTGATGCTGCCACACTTTTTTATGACAAATGTTTCTCACTGTAATGTGGACGAGGGAGGAAAAAAACCTTTTCTTGTTCAGTCATTGATGTTGTCTGTTCACACTTTTATTTGTCCTCCTCTGCTTCTCATTGCAATATTTCAATGAAAGATTTAGTTGGTGGCGCCCATCTCCTCTCTAGTTATCTTTATGAAACTCATGCTTATCAATTTGGTCACTTGTGGATGTAAAATCCCTGCTATTTATAAACTGCATATTCCTTATTATCTTTACTTCTTGCTAATCAGTTTGATGACAGCGTACCTACCTCATCCTTCAAACAAAACTGTAGCAAACTCCAAGCATACAATCAATATTTTATCATTGCCCTCATAAATACTCATTATACATGGAGAAAAAAATATATAAAATTTTAACTCTGGTCTGTTTGTGTATAGTAAAACTTGTTTGTCACAAAGAATGACTCGTATAATTCATACCTGAGAACTTTCAGACAAAATTTTGGAACGATTTCCCTCCTAAAATAAAACCAGAATTTGAAAATGTCTACACAGGTTTCCGTAGAATAAGTTGTTGGTAGAGTGCAGATGGCTTAATATTTTTCTGTAGTTTTGTTAGCTTGTTTTGTGTAGAATGCAAATTGTTTAGTGTAAATTATTCACAAAAAGTTGAGTTTATTAATATAAAGAACTGCATTTGCTAAGTTGATTCACTAAACAAAACTAATACTTGTAATAACACTGTCAATAGAAAGAATATTTGAAACAATACATTTAATACGTTGATGCGCTGAACAAAATTATTCATTGTGAATAGAAAGTGACAAATGATCTAATTGTTTACAACCTGTAGTAGAATTGACACAGAAAACAGTGACTTATACATATTAGCAGTACCCACGCCTTTTCAACCTACGGGAATATTGTTCCTAGAAATTTCCAATGGATTAATCTAGCTTTTTCTCTAGGTCATATACAGAGACACAACTGTTTAGAAAGACAAATAATGGAGGGAAGAGTACCTGGGAAGAGGAGAAAGGGCAGACCAAGAAGACGATGGACTGACGACATTAAAGATAACATGAATACATCGCTAGAAAATGCAAGCCACATCGCCCAAGACAGAGAGAGGTTCAGAGAGTTCATTGGGAAGACATTCTGGAAGGAATAAGTCACATGACACACGCCTTTTTATGTGTATTCACATCACTAACCATGACACAACACTTTGCACTATGGAAATCCATGTACACATGCTTTAATAGTCAGGTTTTAATTTAGGATCGCATACCAACTTTCTGTGTAAAGTGTACTTTACTAAAGGTCTTTACATACATGGTTTATGGCAGAAAGGTTAGAGTATTGGTCTTACAACCGTGAGGTCCAGAGTTCGACACTTGGTAAAGAACTGGGTTATTTCTGTCACAGTGTAAATTAAAAAATGCACTCTGTACATGTTGTGGTAACAGCAAGGGCATGCAGCCTTTATCACACTCCCTCATGTCCTCCCTGCAACCCCCTAATGGGAAGACATGCAATAATAACAGTTTTTTAAATTACTAATTTCAATACAGGAATATTGTAAGAAATCTTAGTATATTCTGTATGAAATAATCTGTTCAAGTTCACAGGTATGAATTTGATTGTAGTATTGATCAAAATAAAATGTGTTTGAATAACAATTTGATTTTAGTATTGATCAAAATACAATGTGTTTGAATAATTTGATTGTAGTATTGATCAAAATAAAATGTGTTTGAATAATTTGATTGTAGCATTCATCAAAATGCATTGTGTATGAATAACAATTTGATTGTTCTGTAATATTGACCTACTATGACAATGCTTTTAAAAAAAAAAGAAAGTCTTTCTTCACTTTGCAATGTACGTTGGAACATTGAAATATATATGTATATCTGTCAGATGTCTTAACAAACAAAACTTTCTGATGAATTGAATCTTTATTGTCAGAAATCTATAATTACAATATGTATCCTGTTGAAATGTGTGAAGATATTGACAAAAATGTATACAAACATGTATGTCTCTATTTATTGTCATTGGGTAACCACATGTTATTTTGCTGTGTATTATAAGAAAATGTTGCCATGTTGAACCCGGACATGCACCCTTAATCTATTCCATCACATGTTGTATGTGATGTACCACATATTGTATATGATGTACCACATATTGTATATGATGTACCACATATTGTATGTGATCTACCATCCTGAAAGAAAACCAGAAACTGTAATTTATGTTTATGTATTGTGTGATTTCCTCGACTGTTTAACTGATAAATGTCTATCATGTCTTAGCATGTTTAACTGACATATGTCTATCATGTCTTGGCGACAACAATCAGGCATCTCCCTAACATAGCGGTTAAACTGTATGCTTTCTGCTCAAGAATCCGGCTCGTGGTGTCTTGTTTACAAACTGGATTTTTTGTGTGAAAAAAGATCTCTAGGGAAATATGTTTAGGAAGTGGATTTTTTCTAAGATCCCTGGGAAAATATCATGTTTACAAAAAAAATGATTTTTTGAAAGATCCCTGGGGAATTATGGCTTTAAACTACTGAGTTATGTGCTAAGAGTGGTACCAGTGGCAGGTTTATTTGAGAGGCATATAGTTCATATGGGGAAACTCAATTACAATGAAGTCAATCCTCTATATATTTTGAGCCTCCTTTCAGTGTCAACAAAGTCGTTACACTGTTATTATTCAATATTCTAGACTAGGACTCTTTCTTTCATATGCTTGTCTTACATGAGAGATTGGGGGGGTTAAAGTTGTTTTTTTATAGTTCACTCCCTTTCATCCTTGGATGTGATTCAACCTTGGTTATAGTAGGGCATATATCCATTAACATTAGGACATAAAACATATAGCCAAAATAATATTAACGCACTCACAACAACATGCACCAAATATAACATGAAAATAAATATGCAGAAAACTGAAGTAATTAAAAACAGCAAGTCACCAAATCCAGTGAACATAACAATAAACAAAACTAAAGTGAAACAAACATAAATTTAAATACCTGGGAAGTACATTCACAGACAACGGAAAATTAGACAGAGAGATTGAGACAAGAAGCAAAAATAGAGCATAAAGCAAACATAGTGACATACCAGCTATCCTCATTACTGCTCAACCCAAAGATCAAGATGGAAGTTAAGAGATAGGTGATATACATCATTTTTATAGCAAGACTCTGCTATCAATGCCAGCCAAACATGAGGGCTGACAGCAGCCCAGTAGAGAAAACTTACAACATGTGAGATGAAATGCCTGAGAAAAGCCGCAAGAGTGACCACACTAGACAAAACTGAGTAATTATGAAATCAGAAGAATCAGTATAAGACCATGCACGGAATATATTGAGAAAAACAAATAGAATGGTTTGGACACCTTATAAGAATGAACCATAATCAACTACCGACAAGAACATATAACATGATAATATCTGAATGCAAGACCAGAGGAAGACCTAGAAAAAGATGGATAGACAATATGAAGACAATCCTGAACAAATACGGAGTCAACACATCCAAGGCGACACATCTGACCTTCTTGAGTCTTGATTAGAAAACTGGCCTCAAAGCACACAGGGCATTCCCATAAGTGCTCCGCCCTTTGTTCCAGCAGCCATTCGACTCGATTATGTTTCGAGTCCAATGCCGCCAAAACAGACGTTGACATCAGGGCACAACTCTGGCCCTTGTGACAGATTTCTTTGTTGTTCCGCCAACCCATGCCGTGCCCGTAACTAGTTCAAGCACAACGTCTGCCTGTTGGAACAACATGGTAACTGTTATCGAATGTTATGGCTACGGGATTGTATAGATGCCGTGTCATAAAGCTTCTATAAGAAGATAACCTCAATATAAAGGCATGCCATCTACTAAGGTTTTCTGTTGCATGGTTGGCAACTGACCTTAGACATACAAATAAAGCTCCTAATCACCACCCACTACGCATAACGGCAAGTGTGGATATTTTTACCATCATCCGCCTGGGGATAGACAGCCATTAAAAATGTAAAGTCACATGGGATATTACATCACACAAGTTTCATTATTTCCTCAAACACTTATATTGAATTTTAATGAGCATTCAGCATTATTAATATAATAATATAGTCGATTCCACAATATACCCACATTTTGAGTTATTTGAAAATGTACAACTGTAAGAGCAGTTGAGACAATATGCTGCTAGCACTTTTAGCAATCTGTAAAGGAATGAGTACCTATGGGATCTTCCTGAGTGTAGACTAGAGACATTGATTCTTAATGTGTGAATAAAACTGGAGAAAAAAAACCAGATTGACTTTTCAATAACAGCACGATAGAAGAATGAGTAAACTCACTTGTAGCAACTAAAAGGTTGCGGCACCACTTAAGTTTTAGTAACCCAGTCAGAGCTATACAAAATGAGTTAACCAGTGCTGTGTCGAACCACTACAAAGTTTGCACTAGTTGGGACTATTTGGTTGTCTCGGTAGCTGCTTTGCTATGGAGACTGCAATTCATTTTGAAAAGGTGTAGAGGATTGATTTCATTGTACTTGGGTTACTCTATATGTACTCCATTGCTCTCAACGAAGTGGCACGACGCCAGCTGAGAGCATCACTCATAGTACGTAACTGCATAGCTTCAAGCGATAATCCCCAGGGATCTCAGAAAAAATCAACTTTGTAAACAAGACAACCCGCGCAAAATATAAACCCGTACTTAACCCGGGAGACTCCAACATTTTTACTGTAACCAGATAACTATTCTACTGACACTTTTTCCACATTTAATTATTGCAATGCAATCAATTTTTCTTCTATTTCCTTGTTATTTGTAAATGGTTTAGGGCATATATATATATATATATATATATATATATAGTGTTAGTCTGTGCATATTTTGTGTTTATTCTGTTACAATTTTTTTACATTAACCTTGTAGCTAATTAGTAATTCTTTGTTCATATGGTTTATGCATGTTTGATTACTTTTTAAGATCATTAAAACTACACCTACTTTTTTTCATAACAATCTCCATGTGAAAGATTTTGCTAGACCATCGTCCATACGGCAGCCAACCTCTAGTAGATTGGCATGCCCATATAGTGAGACTATCCTTCTTTTAATATTTGCAATTACATTTTTACTCCTTCTGAGAAGAAGACAGAGTCTTCTAGGTACGAAATAAAGCTCTGTAGAATTCCTTCGACTTCTAGGTATGAAATAAAGCTCTGTAGAATTCCTTCGACTTCTAGGTATGAAATAAAGCTCTGTAGAATTCCTTCGACTTCTAGGTACGAAATAAAGCTCTGTAGAATTCCTTCGACTTCTAGGTATGAAATAAAGCTCTGTAGAATTCCTTCGACTTCTAGGTACGAAATAAAGCTCTGTAGAATTCCTTCGACTTCTAGGTATGAAATAAAGCTCTGTAGAATTCCTTCGACTTCTAGGTACGAAATAAAGCTCTGTAGAATTCCCTCGACTTCTAGGTACGAAATAAAGCTCTGTAGAATTCCCTCGACTTCTAGGTATGAAATAAAGCTCTGTAGAATTCCCTCGACTTCTAGGTATGAAATAAAGCTCTGTAGAATTCCCTCGACATCTAGATATATATATATACACAGAAAACTGAAGTAATGAAAATCAGCAAGTCACAAAATCCAGTGAGCATAACAATAAACAAAACTAAAGTGAAGCAAACCTAATTTAAATACCTGGGAAGTATATTCACAGACAATGGAAAATTAGAAAGCTTGGAAGAATTCCCCAACTTCTAGGTATAAAATAAAGCTCTGTAGAATTCCCCCATATATGCAGAAAAAGATCATCTTCAAAAGGATCAGGTGTTGTTTCCACATTGAAGGATGTCTGCAGCAGATCTCCAACATCTTCTGTCTCTTGTCTTGATAGTGCACTTGGCTAGACTATCCTGTTAATGTTATAACATTTCCTTCTTACTTGTTTCTCTGCCTAGCTCTTGCCATTGACCCTACCTTCAAGTAAGTCTTTAACAAGGAGTAAGGGTACTATTGCTAGAATAGTTCTTCAAGATTTCTATTGCTAGAAGAATTCTGTTGTTTGTCTATTGCTAGAAGAGTTCTTTTGCCTATCTATTGCTAGAATAGTTCTAGAAGAGTTCTATTGCTTGTCATTCCTGGAGATCGAAGCAAAGAAAACATGAGCACCTCTAAAATAGTGTCGGAAAACTTAATTAATTGCATCCTTGGTTCGGGTCAGTAACGTGACAGAAGAAAGACTAGCAAAGTAATCCATGAAGACACATAAAGCTTGCAAGAGGTTCTTGTAGCAGGATTGCTTTAACCTACACAGTGGAACCCCTCTATAGCGCATTTTAAAAATAACATCTCCCTATTTAACACCACTTTTTTAAATCCCTATTCTTAATCGTTTATACTGTATATTGTGAATTTCATACGTATTATGTAATATTGTGAATTTCATACGTATTATGTAATATTGTGAATTTCATACGTATTATGTAATATTGTGAATTTCATACGCATTATGTAATATTGTGAATTTCATACGTATTATGTAATATTGTGAATTTCATACGCATTATGTAATATTGTGAATTTCATACGCATTATGTAATATTGTGAATTTCATACGTATTATGTAATATTGTGAATTTCATACGTATTATCTAATATAGTGAATTTCATACGTATTATATAATAATGTGAATTTCATACGTATTATGTAATATTGTGAATTTCATACGCATTATGTAATATTGTTATTACATGCATATTTCATTGATTTGGATCATGCTGTTATAATAGGATTTGAGAGTATATCTTTCTGGACATATGCCCCAATATAACCAAAATGGATGTGTGCATAGTTAGAGAGGCATGCCGCATCACAAATAAGATTTAATCTCTTGCCTACTAACCACAAAAGGCATGGGTAAACTTTATTGCATTGGGAAATAGTTAGAAATCGATGGAAAGTATATCCAATTTTTATTTTTTATTTTATGAAATTAAATTGCAGCTGCATTGTGTTGTATTAAGTCACTTGCCCGTTACCTGTGGTTTACCAGGTTAAAGAGAAATATTTCTTGCGCATACAATCACAAACTGCTGCTGAATATTTGGAGGATGGAATATTTTGCATCACGAGAACCATATATGTAAAGAATTGGAATGAATAGCTAAAGATGGGACAAAAGTGAAGTGGTGTGTTTTGAATACTGCAGGAAGGTAAAAGATGAATAGTACTAGTCAATCAATCAGGCCATTGGAGAGCCACCCCCCGCCCCTTTTCCTAGAGTGTATACACATTCCCGAGTGCATAGGTCATGAACAGGAATTTTTCCTTTGCCTCTATCCTTGGATAAGTTCTCATCCTCATTCCATGTGATTCACATCTCTATTAAGTCCTTCATAGTCTCTTTTCTTTGTGTTCCCAGCACTTCTGTTCCCAACAGGTCTTACATCATTGATCTTCTATTCGTTTCTGAGCTTGTGCTCAATCCATCTTCAATTTCTCTTTAATCTGGGATTTCCGTAACTATGGTTTTAATGTCATACAGATGATATTTCTTGTAACTATGTTATCATTTTTCACAGGTGATAGGTGAAGCTTATCTCACAGGTAAGATATGTGAAGCTTATCTCACAGGTGAGATAAGTGAAGTGTATCTCCCAACTTTTCTTAGTCATCTGCTACAACATGCATATAAAGAAACCAGCAGCCCTATTGTTTACACCCTGAAAAGTCCTGACCCCGGTCACCAGAACGGCAAGTACTGATAGTGATTAGTTTAAATAACTTATATCCTTCCAAGGCCAGATCAATGAAACAGCTCACAAATACATGCATATAAGGATATCACACAATGGTAGTTAATCAAAGTGCATGAGTTCATGGACTGCTGTAACAACCAACCAACAAATTAAATCATTTCAGTACACGGTACAGGCACAATTTTGATCGTAAATCATGCATATGCTTAACATAAACCTGTAAATAATGTTTGAATAGTCTGTATCATCAAATCCAGTGTCGTTTATACAGACATGTGATATTCAGGGCTTTGAATAGATAAAACTTCCTTTGCATACCATGTGTATTTCATTTGTAAATGTAATTATTACCTTTACCGAGCATTTGCTGCCTCATTTTTAAATATTTCTGTGTTTTATTTTATCAAATTCATATGCACTTTTTGTGTGATCATTTCTGAAAGAAATGACAGTTTAATAACATTAATGTGTAGTTTAATTCATAATTTTTATGACCATTTCTGGCATTTACACTTTTTTTATTTAATGTTTTTAATCTGCTCTTTAAATTGGTGTACATCTGATTTATTTTGAGACTTTCTGTTAGTGATGATAGCATTTATAAATTTTTTTATTCTGGAAGATCCAATGAAAATTAATAATATATAAATGAGTCATCAATTATTATATATATATATATATATATATACATGCATTTGAACAGTAGTTGGTGCAGAAATATTAGGTTTGTGTATGTTAGTCTCATTGTAAAAGAACTGCAGCCAAATATCTATATTTGTTCAGATCTAACGTAGAAAATAATCAGTAAAATATGAGGTGCAGCCAAATATTCGTATGCACATAGATATCTTTTACACATGGAAAATGTTCTGTAATAGTGCACAAACATGAATACCTGTGCGAGGGTTCATGATGTTATTTATTTCTTTTTATGGGTGATGGTGTATTATTTATAACAATTTTAAATTGTAGTATTACTTTTTTTTAAATTATGGACTGTCTATACACATTTATGTCTACTAATTTTATAGAGATTTATAGTGCTAGTTCTACTATTTCTATAGAGATCTATAGTGCTAGTTATACTAATTTTATATAGATCTATAGTGCTAGTTCTACTAATTTTATATAGATCTATAGTGCTAGTTTTACTAATTTTATATAGATCTATAGTGCTAGTTCTAATTTTATATAGATCTATAGTGCTAGTTCTACAATTTCTATAGCAGACATTTATACTGCATAGAATCATTGGGAGATGGTGATCCAACATATATTTTGTTTATTGTTATAAATATCAAAATAAGCAGCTTTTAGAGATTCCAAATTTACAGCACTGTCATCTTTAGGTATTCATAGCAAATATCAAACACAACGTAGTCACCTATTCTATATACCAGTGACAGCCCAAGTCAGATGTATTGGGTCATTGGTGCTAAAAAAAACTGTGACAATGATGAATAATCTCTTAACTGTGCCCTGCTTGTAATCTGGTAGGAACATCCTACTACAAGAGAAATCCAGTGGGAGTTTGAGAAGGAATGGTTAAAAAAACAAAACAAATCGGTGAGCTAATGGAAATGTTCTACCAATAGGTTATCTCACTATATATTTGATTGTACCCACTTGCTCCCTAAAACTATACAACCATTAAAAATAATTTCTGTGGTTTTTTTGTATGTATACATATTGTATGCTTTAATGAAGGTCAGAAGGATGATGGTGTATTGCACACAATTTGTGTAATATGTTCAAGAACAAAGCAGTGCGCACCATAAAGAAATGTTGAAGACTGAAATAGTTGCTCCATAAATCTGAGCTAATTTTGATAATTCCTGTAGTTTTATGTATATAGAGGTTAGATTAAGCATTAGTATCTCAATAATGACACATTTTCCTGCAAGCTTCAGATGTGTCATGCATCCATCATAATTGATGGTCACAGCCCATTCTGTATAAGTCAGTTATGGAAGTCCGTAGATGACTAACAAGCTTGATGTCCTAGTTATCCTTGCTGTGGGCAGGGAATGTCCTCCACATGTTTTTTCTGCAGATACCGGTTCATACTTGAGATACCCAAATCTAACATGGCAATCAGTGTGACTATAAGTAATGTGTTAATCTTGCATACCTAAAGCACTAATTTTCACTGAAATGAACTGTCCTTTGATATGAAGTCTTATAAATATATGTATATTTCATGTGACCACAAAAGATCTGAGCAACTATTAAAATTTTTTCTGTGCTGTCCAATCAAACCTGTGTATTCTGAATTTTAATTTATGATTGAGAAAAAAATGTATGAAAGATTGAGAATATTGGAAAAGAGTTTGTTATGAGAAAGGAAGTTAATTCTTTGCTGACCAACAATACAGTGTACTATCTTCTATTACCAAGGGTTGTTCACAGATCTTTGAGACATTGACAGCATTTCCTTGAAATATTTGTATAAAATTGATTTCGCGGCTTAGGGCGTTGAAATATTCTTGGTGTCATAATGAATGTTTTGCGTTGTCTAAATGAATTTTAAAGTCCCAGAGTTATTTAAAAAGCTAATTTATAATTATTATAATGTTGGGTGTGAGTTTTACATTACTTTTGACAGATCATTGTCTTTTCTCTTCTTATGCTGTAAAGACATCGCAGAATTGAATGACGATAAGTTTTTGGGCTGTGGCACATTTGGTTGCTTGATATACAGTAATATTGTGACGTTGCAGAATGTTAGTAACCTCCTTCAATCCACTTTCTTCTTGGTCCCCTCTGTATCCTGCTGTTTCCATTTTCAAGTGTTCACAGAAATCTTCTCTAGATATTGTGCAAGAACTTAAGAAATTAGAAAATCTATCAAAGATTGGAATAACAACAATAGTTCACAGGGCACAAGTACTAATCCACGATCAAACACTGATATTCTTCTTCTTCTTTTATTCACTTGAAACATGTCTATATCTGTAATTCTGTCTCCTGAATAAAACTCACTGTCTTTTGTAGTTCATACAGCTTTGATTCCATTGTTGTTTCCTCTGGTCAATATGTCTGCCTCAGCATTTCATGCTGAGAACACTCTTGAAGGATATGTTTGGCACTCTGTGCTGCATGTAAACATGGCTGTTTTGCCAATCTTGAACTTTGTATACATGTGACTACGGAGTCGATTGTGTCCTGTTCTGAGACGTAGAATTACAACGTGTTCTGATCTATTCATAATAAACACTGATATAAAAAGTGCTTTAACTTCCCACAATTCTTGATGATCACACTTGATACAGCGTTGCACTCGAGATACAAGGCACTTATGTCCATTTTTGAACGATGGGGATCTCTTTGGCACAGTCGCTGAGCCATTTGTCTCAACTTCAAGGGATTGTATATTCACTCCTGTTATGCATCATTTACAAGAGATTGTGTATTCTTTTTCTTCAGTGTTCATTCTAAAACTCCTGCTTGATCTAGCAGGACCATGGTCCTACTAGATTTCCAGCAGGATGTAGTCCAGAGAAATGGAAATGCATTGTGCCACAGTTTTATTTGTGCCAATGGCCAGACACATCTGTCTTTGTCAGGATTGTGTATTCAACCCCCTGTTATGCATCATTTACAAGTCCATTTTTAAAATGTCCTGGGGATTATCTTTTGAATTGGGGATTATTGCTTGAAGTTACAGAGTTATATTGTATGAGTGGTACTCTCGGATTGGTGTGCTGCTTGAGTGGGAAGGGTGGAAAACATATGAGAAAACCCGAGTTTAACAGTGAAATAAATCCACAATGCCCTGTCATCCTTTTTCTTAATTGAAAATGTTACTAATATGAAGCTTCTATAAATAACCAAAATATCGGAGGATGTCCGACAAAATGGAAAGTGCCGCAGTAACAAGACAAAATAAAAGGTAAATTGTAAATAAAAATAAGCAGGTTACTGAGAATACCTAAAAAACAATATAAAACAATAGTAAATAACAATAAAATAGAACACGGACAATTATCAACGTATCTGTCCTATTGGGACCTTTGTCAAAAAATAATTAACGGTTAAGAAAACACAACTGTAAAAATATTAATAACCAAGATGACTGGGACAATGGTTTCCTCGCCAAAAAATATTGCCCAGTCAAAAAATATTGTTTTTTGGTGAGGAAGACATTGTCCCAGTCATCTTGGTAATTCATTTTTTAACGGTTGTATTTTCTTAACCGTTGTCTCTGTACAGTTTTCCTGCTATACCTGACATGATAGTAAATTCATATTAAAATGTAGATTAGAGCAGCTTTTCGGCATAGTGGGTCTCCAAAATGTAGATATTAGCGGCTCAGTGGACATAGAGAGTTAATGTCAGTCTTAATTACTATAAACAATATAAAAGAACATAAATGCTTTAGTGCAGGTTTAATACAAGAAGGTAAACTGCAGTACTGGTCTCCTTGCATCTACTAAAGAAATAAAAGATGGAAAGAAATGTGAGATCACAAATTCCATACAAATTCAAAATTGGTAGAGACAAAAATATCAGGAACAAATTCTGTTGAAAAGAAATACTAAAAATATAAGCAGTATTTTATAAAATCTAAAAAAAAGCCTATGTAAATTAATTAATTTGAAATTCAACCATGAACTCTTTTCCTCTCCTGCCATAGCATATATAGAATTCACTATAAATGAAGGTTTTATTGGCTTAAAGGCTGTGCATGTGTGTTTAACCTTTACCACTCTGCATTAAATAAGGGTCATTTCACCTGTCACTGCATTCTCTTTTTGCCTTTATGCACTATTTATGGAAGGTATTTGGAAAATGCAATAACTTTTTTTTAAAGATGTGTGTATAATTTTTTTTTGTGGAAATAAAGGAATGGTTACCGAATGTAATCATGTAAGTTTTGTTCGTGTATATATGTGATATCCAGTGGCGTAGCGTGGGTCAATGGCGCCCGGGGCGGAATCATAATTTTCCGCCAATGTGACATTAAAAAAGAATGGCAGTGATTGTGAAAGCCTGGAAGAAAATACATTTTCCGCCCTCCCGATGGTGCTGCCTGGGGCGGTCCGCCCCCTCTCGTTAAGCCACTGGTTGCGGGGCATCAACTTTGGCATGGCAAAGGCACCTAAATCCCATTTCAATGTTTTCATTATTTTGAGGGGCATTTTGATGACCGGTGTGACCGCAACCCCCTCGGCACGCCCATCACTCAAGGACACGGGGAAGAATATGCTAAAAAAGATGGCGGAAATCCCCCGTGAATTATAGCTTGTGTCCTGATATAGCCTAATTGGACTTTGTCCGCTGGTTGAAAGGGGCACCCTCTCCAAAAGAGAGGCAAACTCATTAACCTACCTACCTATGAATTATAGCAATTTTAGCTTAAAACTGCATAATTACGTGCTATGAATGATACTCTCGGCTGGCGCGTATCGCTTTGTTGAGAAGGACGGAATACATATGGGATAATCCAACTACAATTAAATAAATCCTCTATGTCTTGTCAACACTTTCCTCTATATAACCACATCACTGTTGCCTCTAATTTTCCCACTATCCTGTTTATTTATTGCCAAACTTAGCATAATTATTTTAGAGTCAGTGGTAGGTCCCTATATAGGCCTGAGAAGATTACAAGTTTTCGAGTATAAATGCTACAGACAAATTCTACGAATTTCCTATAGGGAACATAAGACCAATGTGTACGTAAGAAATAAAGTAGAGATGTGTGCAGAAGTTCAGGAACCATTTCTTTCAATAGTGAAACGACGAAAACTAGCATGGTTCGGACATGTATGCAGACATGATTCCTTGTCAAAAACAATACTACAGGGAACTGTCGAGGGGGGGGGGAACAGAGGAGGGAAAATAAAGGCATGGATAGACAACATCAAGGAATGGACAGGACAATATATTTCCACACTCATCCGCATCGCTGAGGATATAATTCTCTGGAGGACTCTGTGTGCTGAAGCAACCAATATGACACCCCTACGACCGTGAAGGGTTACGGTTTATTGATTGATTGATATAGGCCTAGCCATGAAACTCTCTTCAGCGCTTCTAATGACAGTGACATATTACATAGCATATTCTTCTCAACATCTTAACTAGAAATCTGTGTACCCATACAAATAGAAAATGTATTTCTTTTTAGATTTATAGGTCTATATTGGTACATATGGTATGCATGGCCTATTCTTCTTCTTCGTTCATTCTCTTATAACGACAACGAATAAATCGTGAGATTTCCGCCAGCGAGAGCGAAGTACGTTGTGCCACAAGTTCCACAGTTGAACTGTGTTATTTGTAGCTCGATTGGCTCACTTTGAAGTCTAGACATCCGAGGCCCAGCACATAAGTTTTTGTCATGACTTTAATTCGGGTACTAGGCTTCCCTAGCCCGTGACAGCCTGCCTATCTGTCGACAGTCACGTGGGTGTGTAGTGACTCTTCGCCAAGACGATTGTCGTTCACGTCTATCTCGCGCGAAGTGTTCCGCCGTCTGTGAACCTGCCTCGTGTAATTCGACATTCTGTGCCTATGCCCATCGGATGCTGAACCTTTTCTCATCCACAAGAAGAGTTGGACCATGGCTCTTTCGTCTTCTTAGCCGAGGTGTCGTTCACCGACAGCGTGAACCTCTCGCCCAATTCCGAGTCTCACACCACGACATGACCTATAATGGTACACATGGCATACAATGGTATCTAGGCGTATCTTCACTGATGTACTTATTCTGCTCTCCCATATGGTTTTTAATCTGGGCATTGCAGCCGTGGCTATTTGAAGTCTAATTTTCAAGCGTTGACTGCAACGGATCTCCATCTTCTATCTCTTCCACAGGGTTTCTATCTCTTTATAGTTTCGATATTTCACAGGGTGTCCATCTCTTTCACTGGGTTTTTATCTCTTTCACGGGGTTGCTACCTCTTTCACTGGGTTTCTATCTCTCTCACGGGGTTTCCATCTCTTTCATGAGGTTTCTATCTCTTTAACGGGGTTTTCATCTCTTTCACAAGGTTTCTATCTCTTTCACAGGGTTTCTATTTCTTTCACGAAGTTTCTATCTCTTTCATAGGGTTGCTATCTCTTTCACAGGGTTTCTATCTCTTTCACGAGGTTTCTCTTTCACGAGGTTTCTATCTCTTGCACAGGGTTTCTATATCTTTCACAGGGTTGCCATCTCTTTCACAGGGTTGCCATCTCTTTCACAGGGTTTCTATCTCTTTCACAGGGTTGCCATTTTAAATATTTGGCTCATGATTAAGTTGAATATGACAGGCCAAATGGTGCAGATATCTCAACAAGGCTCTAGACCATGACACAAGCATTCCATTCTATAGACTACATTCTACCAATCGATTTTGAGAAAGAATGCAAAAAACGAAATATTTGGCAATTTTTTGCCTATTTTGAAAGCATATCTGCTTTCACATTTAATCTTGTTTAAATTTATCTAAAAATGTACTTACGTAAAACACATGTTTTTAGAATGGTCCACTTAGACACGACGAAATATCACTAAAACTAGAGTGTTATGATGTAAACAAGAAAACCTACAAATTACAATACACAAAACATTTTCAACATTTATATCAAAAGGCTGATCATTTTTTCTTGTTTAAACTATCATTCAAAGCCTCCAAGTAAAAATTGATAAAGCATCTTAATAAAACTGGCTTGTTTATTTGGGTGGTCTTTGTTCATTTTTTTGCTTCTTTCATAAGCCTCCATTGAAGCCATATCCTCTCCACATCTCAAGGGGTTCTACATTTGTAGAAACAACTTGTAAAAAACTGGCTACCAAACCACAGAATAAAACAAGTCAGTCCTGAGCCATGTCGATGAAATAAAAGGCAGCTATCACCCCCCAGACAAGAGACAAGAACTGCAAAGAGTAGAAAAATGTTTATCACCACATGCAGGTTTTAAATTGCTGGAAATAAAGACACAATTAAGAAATAATGCACCGAAAAGTTCCGACCCAGTAGGTCTTATGAAAGCAACACAGAAAACAATAGACACCTACCCAGAACAATGGATTCATGTCTATACTGATGGGTCTGCTTTCAAAACTACCATCAAAGCAGGTTATGGTATCTATATAGAATATCCAGACAAAACATCTGATGAGTTGTTTGATGCCTGTGGGGAGATATGTTCTAACTATGAAGCCGAAATAACAGCACTAGAAGTTGCATTGTACCACCTGAAGACCATATTTGATACCTTTCCATCAAAAGTTCAAAACATTGTTATTTTCACAGATTCTATGTTCACTCTTCAAGCACTAGAATGTGATGGACATTGTAAGCCTGAGCTGGTGGAAATATATCACCATGCCAACCAGCTACTTACATTGTCATGCAGTGGATATCTGGCCACTCAAACACACCTGGCAATGACAAGGCAGACAGACTAGCAAAGATGGGAGCTCAACAAGAACAGCCATATACATAAACAAACATGCACAAAGTTAAAATGATGCTGAAATCTGTGACTAAAGAAAATTGGGTGAACAGATGAGCTATGGGAAACACTGGGAGGGAAATCTATAAATATATGACCAGCCCAAATCCTAAAGATAACATCAACTTCCTGGGAAGAAAAGACCAGAGTATCATCTTCCGACTGCACACCACATAACATGTACAGCTTAACAATCACCTGAGCAGAATACAACCACAACACACAATCCAGAGTGTCGACTGTGCACTCATCCCTATGAAAATGTTGACCGCAACCTTTTTAAATGCACAGCACTGGATGACATCAGGAAAATGCTTCTCCCTCCAGGGCTAGATAAATGGAACACATTATTTGGAACAAAACAACAGCTCACAAACACATGCATATATCACACAATGGCATTGGGTCAAAGGGCATGAGCCCATGGACCGCTGGATCAGCAACCAACCAAGCAATAAAACTTGCCTAGGAAAGACATCGTGTGAAACATAGACACTATGCATTTTGGCAGTTTAATTAATTTGAGGGTCTCCTTGTTCATATGAAATTTTGCACTGGCCAGCTTTTTGATCATCTGTAAAGACGCAAAAAGCTGTAATTTTGTATGTTTTCTTCTAACTATATCAAGGCCTTGTTTTAATGTATTCGGGTAGAGGGTAACTTTGTTTCGTAAAATGGAGTTGCAGATCAGATTGTTTCTATAAAATGGGGTCATGACTCAAAAATATTTCAGAATCAGAGCGATTGATGTAGAAGAAATCTCTTATTTCTGAGACATGTCTCTAAATCTGGACAATCATTCTTTGATATAATTCTGTCATTCATTGTGGTTAAAAAAAATTACAAAGTACTTCATATAATCTTCAACAATTTTATTTACATTAAATATCTATTTTATTTATAAACCTGCACCCATCAGGGTCATAAGGGTACCACATTGAAATCTTTAGCACACAGTCCCCCAAGGGGTGAAAATTCTTGAGACTAATGGGAATCGAACCAGGCCCATTGCAGTGGCACCAAATCACCTTGCAAAGTATGGTTTTAACCATACATTTGCGAGAAATGAGATGTTTGAGAAAAGTTAAAAATATCAAACATTGAGACCAACGGAGAAATGAAGATATCAGAGAAGAAATAAAAACCATCTCAAGACTACATTGAGAGACAGCAAACAATGTGGTTTAGTCACATCATTAGAATGAAACCAAAGCAACCAGCACTTTGTGCATACAACAGCTGAAGATCGGGCTACAGGGAACAAGGAAGACCAAGAATTAGATGGATGGAGACAATCAAAGAAACCTTAAAGAGACACGCGCTGACAATTGCCAAAGTCTGACAACTCCAACTTCACCCACAACATTTAACAACACAATTGAGAACCCATGTAATAGGACAGCAAAGTACACCCCATAAGCTTCCTCTTTGGGCACCCCAATCATGAAGCCCTGATTGTTTCCATTCATGGGCAATAAGGTTAGTAAAGCTTTGAGAGGTTTCAGCAGCTTTAGCTAATATTTTTCTTTTCCACTCTTCATATTCCACTACTGAAGTCATTTGTTGATGCTTATCTGCAGTCTGTTCTATTTTCTGTCTTTTTTATCTCTCATCATCTGAAAATTAGAAAAGTTAAAAAAAAAGGTTCAAAAGTTGTAAAGGATTGACTTCACTGTACTCGGTTTCCCATATATACTCATCACTTTCAACAAAGTGGCATGCTGCCTGCCAAGAGTACCACTCATATCACGTAACTCCATAGCTTCAAGTGATAACCCACAGGGATCTCTGAAAAAATCCACTTTATACACAAAATGACATGAGTCAGATTCGAACTTATGACCTCTTGAACTCAAGGTGAACAGCTTAACCCCATTACACTAAGGAGATCAACCTAGAAAATTAGAAAGTTGTGACAAATCTTCAAATTAATAATATTGACTTTAATTAATGTTTTATTTGGGTCAGTACACATCACAGCCAGCCCCTTGTCATGGATATGAAGATTTAGTTACCCCCAGTATGTTGACTTAAAGTGTTGCGCAGAATAGCAAAACTATGACCTGCCATGTATGTTGTTAAAGATGAATAAGAAAATTTGGGGTTGTCTTGATCCATCCCATAGAATACTAAAGTAACCCAGAAGTCATTCTGAAGTTGGAATGTGTCGCAGAAAGACGAGATATTGCAGATAATCTGTAAACCACACATAATGAAATCTCTAGACTCATTCTTTGACATGGCTTTATGGTCACTTTGACCCATGTGATAGGATAGAAAAATACACCCCTAAAGCTCCTTAGCTGTCTCTTACAACATGCATAGCAGGTCACAAGGTTGCTATACTTTGATCCCCTTTTGGGCATAAGCAGATCAATAGAATAATGTCACGTCTGTCCTTGTCTGGAACACGTGCCTATGTAATAGTTCGTCTATAAGCAGAAAATAGAACAAACTCAGAAATTATGCACAGGTTCATTGAAAGTTTGTTATGGTGTACACAGTTTTCATGTAGTCAATAATTTTACATCACTTGCAGAGCGTGTCGCACAAATTACAAAAATGGCTAATGTTAGTGAAATTATGCCATGATTTAATGAGAAGGGATAATGCTAGAGTTTGGAGGAGAGAGGTGTTAGGTGCAGTGTTAAAACTAATTCTGAGGAGCACAGTAGCCTAATTGATAGTGAGCTTGCTTGCTATCACTGGATTACAGCATACCAGGTTCGAAACCTTGTCCTGACAAACAAAAATTCCTGTTGTGATTTCTCGCTGGACACGACCACTCCTCCTGTCGACTCAGCTGTAATAGGGTACCTGACACATGAGTTAGGGGAGGTAAAGACAGTAAGAAAGGGAACTGGCCACCCCAATTAATAGCTGCTGTGGCTTAGTGCATGAAGTTATATTCATCCATGACATCAGGTGGCTGCCATGGGGCCTACCTTTACTTACAACTAATTCTAATTCTATCCCTACCCCCTCCTGCTGTGTTTCAAAAACTGTGTTCTTCCTATTTTCGTTAATTATTTCCCTGGCTTCAAACTACTAAACAATTGCATTCTGCAATGTCACAAACTATTAAAAAATTATGACCAGACAATTCTTTAAAATCTATGAGCGCTGTAAACATTGGTAGGCACACGTTCCAGGCATGAACCGTTACTTCTTCTTCTGCATTCATTCTCAAACTCTTGTAAACTATCAGGATGTATTCTGGAGAACAGAATCTGCCAAATCAAGGTTTACAGCTGTCTGAGATATCTGCTCCTTTCAGTACAACAAACCAAATTTAGTACAGCTTTGTGGGTCACTGACGTCACATGGGTCCATTCATTATTCGTGGTTTAAATAAAAATTACTCCGATGGTTAAACCAGACATGAGAAAGTTGCATATCAGGGCTCAAACTCTGGGAAGGTGCCATATTAATTTAGCAAGTGTTGTCGAGGACCCTCTTCAGGAGGTTTCTGGTCTTTTTCTTCATTCCAAAACTTCCAATGGATATCTCTTGCAGCAGAACAATGGTCCTACTAAATTTCCAGCAGAATTTAGTCCAGAGAATGGAAATTCTCTGTGTTGAGTCGCCGTTTTATTTACACCAATAATACGACACATCCATCTTCGATGGGGGTTTCTGGTTGGTTGGTTGCTGATCCAGCGGTCCATGGGCTCATGCCCTTTGACCCAATACCATTGTGTGATATATGCATGTATTTGTGAGTAGTTGTTTTGTTCCATATAATGTGTTCCATTTATCTGGCCCTGGAGGGAGAAGCATTTTCCTGATGTCATCCAGCGCTGGGCATTTAAAAAGGTGGTGGTCAACAGTTTCATAAGGATGAGTGCACAGCCGGCACCTTGGAGTGTGTTGTGGTTGTATTCTGTTCAGGTGATTGTTAAGCTGTACATGTTGTGTGCGCAGTCGGAATATGATACTCTGGTCTTTTCTTTCCAGGAGGTTGATATTGTCTTTAGGATTTGGGCTGGTCATATATTTATAGATTTCCCTCCCAGTGTTTCCCATGGTTCATCCAATTTTCTTTGTTCACAGATTTCAGAATCATTTTAACTGTGTGCATTGCTGTTTCTGTATAAGGCTGTTCTTGTTGTGCTCCCCTCTTTGCTAGTCTGTCTGCCTTATCATTACCAGGTGTGTTTGAGTGGCCAGGAATCCACTGCATAACAATGTTGACATCATAAGATGTGAGCAGCTGGTTTGGGGTTTCTGGTCAACCACTGACTAGACAGATGAGCACTTATGGGAAACCGTGTGTTATGACACTGGTTCATAACTCATATTACCTTTACCTTTTACAGTTGATCCCAAATTAATCATTATTGACTATGACGGACGAACATGACAGGATGATCATGCAGTCTCCGGATTACATCCTGCTAATATGCAGGAGTTTAAGAACGAACACAGAAGAAGAGTGCCCAAAGAGCACTAGAAAACACTTCAAGTGAATGGATTCATCAAACTCTGTGGTCTGTATCAAAAGGTGAAAAAAAAACATCTGCCAACTGGGTCAGATGGTCTGCCAAAATTAATTAACATCTTTCTGTAGATATCCGTCTCTATAGGCCAGCGTTCCTCATTTAACTGGTTTAGTGAAATGCAGTCTTGCAGGATATGTTCCATTGTCTGCCCACATGGACACAGAGGTAATGTTACCAGGTTTGGATGAATATATAGTATAAGAAATATATCAAAATAGAGGACAACAAATACACTGATATTGTTACTACCTTGAATATGAGCTTCTACAACCTCCAATAAACTCCTCTTTGTACTTTTTACTTGTGGACTTTTGTCTGTGGATTGATGATTTATTCATTGCAGACATTTAATATTTACTTTAATAATACAAAAAGGGTCATAGAATAGAAGAGATCAAACATTTCAAAAGATGTAGAGTTTCAGTTTTACTTACATCAAATATTGACAGACAGTTAATCCGTAGTAATAAATGAATAGACAAAAAAGATTCTGGCAAGGACCTTCTTCACCATTGTTGCCCGGCCTGAAAGGGGAGAATATAATAGTGAAACTTTTACATGTCATGCATGTTGTAAGAGGTGACTCAGGCTTTTAGGGGGTGGAGTTGGCTGTCACATCCCTTACAGGGTCAAATGACACAGAAACTATGCTAAAGTCAAATGTATCAGGACCAATGGCCAAGATATCACAGCCAAGCTGCAAGCCATGACACAGTGCATTTAATTCTCCAAACTACATCCTGTTAATCTGGAGTTTGAAAAAGAACGCAGAAGAAAAGGGCCTCCTTAATATGACACTGGAGAAATTATGATGGTTGCACAGAACAGAGAGTAGCAGTGCTTGATGATGGTTGCACAGAACAGATAGTAGCAGTGCTTAATGATGGTTGCACAGAACAAAGAGTAGCAGTTGATGATGGTTGCACAGAACAGAGAGTAGCAGTGCTTGATGATGGTTGCACAGAACAGATAGTAGCAGTGCTTAATGATGGTTGCACAGAACAGATAGTAGCAGTGCTTAATGATGGTTGCACAGAACAGATAGTAGCAGTGCTTAATGATGGTTGCTCAGAACAGAGAGTAGCAGTGCTTAATGATGGTTGCATAGAACAGAGAGTAGCAGTGCTTAATGATGGTTGCTCAGAACAGATAGTAGCAGTACTTGATGATGTTCTGCTAAATAAATATCACATTAAAGAAGCTATTGGTTAATCCATGTTATTGTACTTCACGGCAAACCCACAATTCTACATCTCCCTGAGAAGATGTCAAAGAATATGCATGCCGATAGTCCCCATGGCTAGCTAGCTGGATAAACACTCTTAATTCTACTCGATGTGTTCTCAGTTCTATTTATACCATAAATAATATTGAATTGCCGCCCATGTGTTACCAAGGTCTGAGAGGAAAGTAAAGAACAGCAACATTGTTTACCTTTCATGCATGTTGTAAGAGGTGACTAAGGAGGTTATGGGATGGAGTTGGCTGTCCCATTCCATATAGGGTCAACATGACTCAAAGCTATGCTAAAGTCATATGTGTCAGACCGAAAGGCGCAGATATTGCATCATTGCTGTAAACCATGACACAACACATTCCGTTCTCTGGACTACATCCTGCTAATTTGGAGGAGTTTGAGAATGAACGAAGAAGAAGAAGATACTGAATTGCCTTGGATGCAGCATGGATACCTCCTGGATACCTCATCTATCCCATTGTCCACTCCAGCAAGTGACCACAAACTTCAGTACATCACCAGTGTTTATCTTAAATTCACAGATACAAGTCTGTCTGCTTTCTTATTACTACGAATATCAGCACACCCAGGCAATAGATCAATGTGATACCCAGAAGTTTAGAAATAGTTATAGTTTTGACAATGGATGTTCTGAATATTTTGTTTATTTGCATATTGTCAAAAGGAGCAGCTATCACAGACAAGTTGTAAACCATGAAGCATTAAAGACTTATAGTATTGATTTTAACCCCAACCATCATAATTGAAGCAATTATTCTGTATTTCCCATTGTGCTCCATTAGAACTCTATCAATAGTTATAATAAACCCCAAGCCAGATTTTTCTCATATTTCCAGATAAATCAAAAATCACGGGACTTACCAGTTCAACAAATAACATCTCAGTAAATAACCAAATACTGGAAAAAGTTTCAACTTTAATTACTTGGGTAGCCAAATGTTTGTTGATGGAGACTCAATGAAAGAAATAAATACACACATAGAAGTTGCAGCTAGCACATTTACCAAACTAATATCTGAAAGTCAAAAGATCTAGGAAGAAACACCAAGCTAAAGCTATTCAACTCCTATATTGTCTCAGTATTAACATATGAAAGAGAAAGCTGGAAATCAATTCACAGATCAAAAATTAAACAGCTTCGAAAACAAATGTCTCCGGAAACTTATGAACATAAAATGGAGCGATTTCATCACAAATAGTGATTTAAGAAAGAAAGCACACCAAGAATATGTTTCAAACGTCATAAGAAAACGCAGATGGAAATACCTCAGTTATGTTTTAAGACTAGATGAAAAGAGAATAAACCAACAAGCCCTTACATGGACGCCTGAGGGTAAAATAAAACGAGAAAGGAGTAGAGTAAACCTAAAAAACACCATGCTTAAAGAAGGGGAAATAACAGGCTGCAGGACCATACAAGAACTAAAACTGCAGGCAGCGGACCGCAACACATGAAGAATCAAAACCTCTGTCCTATGTGCCAACTGTGGTATGAAAGGAACATATTTCTCACCACCACGGAGAGATCTATCTGGGAACACAATATCATCCTTCCCGGCTTTATTTGATATCAGTTGATTCATTTAAAGGTCTGCTTTTCCATTGTCTCCATTATTTGTCAAGATTCTGTCTGTATTCATCAATCATGTATGTGTAGTACAACATTACCACACATGGATAAGATCGATAATATGTACTGACTGCAGTAAAACTGAAATCCATCAGGCAAAGCTTGGAACAGCGCAATGAAGTTTTGCTAATCACTGTAAACACATATAAAAACACACAAACTGATGTTTCAACCAAAAAGCCTTTATCAAGACACACAGCAAAAAACCATGGGTAAGAACGGCACTATTGTATATACACATGGATAAGCATGGCAGCCAATTCCTCCACACCACAAAGAAAGTCTGCAACCTCTCCAATATCAATTGACTGACTGTTTTCTATATCGGTGGCCGTTCCATAGATTGTCTTGTTGAGTTACAATGTTCTGTTTACACTTTACTCATACCATCTGAACAATCTGCATATAGTGGGCACAATGATAGGTCTGCCAACTAGGTCAGATGGTCTGCCAAATTAATTAACAGCTTTCTGTGAATATCCATCTCTGTGGGCCAGTGTTCCTCCTTTAGCTGGTTTAATGAAATGTAGTCTTGCAGGACATGTTCTGCTATCTGTCTACATAGACACAGAGGTAATGTTACCAGTCTTGGATGAATATATAGTATATGAAATATAATAGTTGTAGTGTGACAAGTATGTCAACAACAATATATTCACGTGATCAAATAAACATGAAAAGTGAGACATTATTACCAAGTGTTTGAGGTATATGTTTATTCAACTGGATAATCAGTCTGTCTATAGTTGCTTTCCTGACTCCACTTTGTTCTTTAAGTTTGAATAAGTCAATTTTAAGCTTCAGTGTCCTGTTTTCTGAAAGAACACAACTTTGTTAGCTAGTAGATAGTCATGTGAACTAGAAAACAGATGTGTGAGCTTATATGATATGTGTGAACTAGATGACAGATGTGTAAGCTAGAAGACAGATGTGTGAACTAGAAAACAGATGTGTGAGCTAGAAGACAGTTGTGTGTGCTAAGACAAACATTGATCTAGAAGACAGATGTGTGAACTAGAAAACAGATGTGTGAGCTAGAAGACAGTTGTGTGCGCTAGAAAACAGATGTGTGAGCTTATATGATATGTGTGAACTAGATGACAGATGTGTAAGCTAGAAGACAGTTGTGTGTGCTAAGACAAACATTGATCTAGAAGACAGATGTGTGAGCTAGAAGACAGATGTGTGAACTAGAAACAGATGTGTGAGCTAGAAGACAGTTGTGTGCGCTAGAAGACAGATGTGTGAGCTAGAAGACAGATGCGTGAGCTAGAAGACATATGTGTGAACTAGAAGACAGATGTGTGAGCTAGAAAACAGATGTGTGAGTTAGAAGACAGTTGTGTGCGCTAAGACAAAAGTTGATCTAGAAGACATATGTGTGAACTAGAAAACAGATGTGTGAGCTAGAAAACAGATGTGTGAGTTAGAAGACAGTTGTGTGCGCTAAGACAAAAGTTGATCTAGAAGACATATGTGTGAACTAGAAGACAGGTGTGTGAGCTAGAAGACA
The DNA here is from genome assembly GCA_034231615.1 of Meghimatium bilineatum. Classification (NCBI taxonomy): domain Eukaryota; kingdom Metazoa; phylum Mollusca; class Gastropoda; order Stylommatophora; family Philomycidae; genus Meghimatium; species Meghimatium bilineatum. The sequence continues at coordinate 29,309,700 of CM067301.1, forward strand.
GAATGTGTGAACTAGAAGACAGGTGTGTGAGCTAGAAGACAGAATGTGTGAACTAGAAGAAAGTCATGTACGCTAATACAAACGTTGATCTAGAAGGCAGATGAGTGCATTTTTAAAATACATAATTAAGCAAGGCTGTAGTTTCCTAAATATTTGGGGTTACGGGTGGGTGGGATGAGAAGGGTAAAACCTATTGATGAATCTATGAACAGCACTTTAGCAGCAATATCTCATCATATCAAACTCTAGCAGCAATATGCTAATTTGCTGCCATTTTTCATATTAATTAGTTCTGCACGCACCTAAAAATTGTAGAAATAGCCTAGGATCTTACTTTTACCAACACAAATATATATACTTTCTGTGGTATTTAATTACCCGTATATTCAATAGTTTGATAATTTATTTTCATTTTTATTATGCTAATTTGCTTCAATTTTTAATATTAATTAATTCTGTGCGCACCTAAAAATTATAGAAATAGAATCAACAGATGCGTCTTGCCTATGCCAATAAAAATATAGGTACAATACAAGAACCAGTGAACAGGTTTCTATGGAATAAACAGCTAACATAAATAGACGGAATGAAATTCCTAATGTTGCATATACAGACGTGTCCACTATTCGACACATTGCGCGATGAGAGCCCCTGACTACTTGACATGCGCGCTGCACACTGAGTGGGAGGTGGATAGCCAGTTCATTGCGCGCAAATTGCTAGATCGGTAATTTATGTTACGACTTTCTAAGTTTCTGAGATAGTGCAATAGCATATGAAATTAAAAAGTGGTATGTTGTCACATGATTTGTCCATGGATTCTTGTATTGAACCCAAATATATATCATTTCTGTGGTATTAAATTATATTCAATAGTTTGATAATTTATTTTCATTTTAATTATGCTAATTTTCTGCAATTTTAATATTAATTAGTTATGCGCAACTAAAAATTATAGAAATAGGATCAACAGATGCATTTTGACTTTGCCAATACAAATATAGGTACAATACAAGAATTAGTGGACAGCTTTCTATGGAACACATACAGTGGCATAGCGAGGCGGGGGCGTGGGTGCGGACCGCCCCGGGCGGCATCATCGGGAGGGCGGCAAATTTATTTTCGTCCAGTCTTTCACAATCACTGACAAATTTTTTCATGTCACAAGGGATGTACAAGTCTATGCATTTCTGCGAACGCGAACCAGTCGATTTTAGTTCTTGATTCTTGATTAGAAATTGGCTTCACAGCAGGCGGGACATTCCCATTAGTGCTCCGCCCTCCGCTCCAGCAGACATCCAATTGTATGTAGACTCAGAGTCCCGGTCAGATGTTGATTGTGTGATCTTCGTGACTTTAAAAATATTTACTTTTCCTTCTCTCACCTCTGGACAGCGGCGTGCATAGGGTAATTGCAGCCTGGTGCGATGAATATTTTGACCCACCACCTGCCTGAAATTGATTAACAAAATTACGAGTAAAATTTTACAAGTTTATTAATATTATCGATTATATCATTTAACAAAGAAATAAATTTTAAAATGTAAATTTAAAATTACAAATTCACTTTGCGAGCTTTTTGACTAACGAACTTATTAATGACTGTGTCGAAGCTCACATCATTGACCAGCTCATGTTCGATTGATATAATTGCAAGGTTGTTTAATCTCAAGTTGTTCATAGTTGACCTGCGATAGTTTTTGATTAATTTGAGTTTGGAGAAACTTCTTTCACGTGTAGCTATACTAACTCCTAGAGTTAGGAACATACACAGTAAAAGACAATGCTGGGTACTGAATGGGAAAGCTGAAGTTTGTGAATAAAGACAAGTAATTCCAGAGGCCCTTGGTCCTTTAAGTTTAAGACCGAAGGTGCTGCGACAAAATTCATTAGTCACTTTCTCTCGAGTAAAAATTCATCCTTGTCGATGTCATCATAAAGGAGCGTTATGAAGATCAATGTCGACTCGATCGTCTAACAGTTGCTTTGGAGAAAGAAAGCCAAACTTGTCAGCAACCTCATGCATTTGTGCAATTCTTGTTGAACTCTCCTGATTCACTCTGTCCATGGAAGCGCATATTTCCAACCAAAGTTCATTTCCGTAGCTTAACCCGGCATCTGCGGCTTCTTCTCCAGGCATGGCAAAGACTGGCAAAGGATGGAACAACACAGGAACAAAAAGACCAAGAAATCACCTACCAAGAAAAGAAGACCCTCATCAAAGCCATCAGGAAAGTCGACCACCCAAAAGACAATTACCACTATCTCAACAGAGCAGAGCAGGTTATTATCTTCCGCCTCAGAACAGGACACAACAGATTAAACAGGCACTTAAATAGACTAAGATTGATCCCATCACCACTGTGCCTTTGTGGGCCGGCAGCACAGACAGCTGAACATATCCTGCAATACACTAAACCAGTTAAAGGAAGAACACTGGCCTACAGAGATGGACATCCACAGAAAGATGTATGGGAGCACTGAGGAGCTTTCAAATACAGCAGCATTTATTAAGAAAACAGGACTTGCTGTGTAGACATGTCAAACTCCGAACGAGAAGAAGAAGAAGACAAGCCAGTACGACATCTTAACTATCAAAATTATTATCTTTCACCGGTAAGATTTTCTAAAAGGAAAAATACATATAGAGCCAAATCTGGAGAATATGATGGGTGTGGAATAATATCAATATTCAAATCTAGAGAATATGATGGGTGTGGAATAATTTAAATATTCAAATCGTTGACTGTTTGCAACGCAAGCCATGCTTTATGGGAAGGTGCATTGTTTTGAAGCAAGAGCATAATTTGAGTGCGAGTTATCCCTCGTTTTCTGGTCAGTCTTTTTAAGTTTGGTATGGAGATCAACGTACCACTGGCCTTTAGTCGTCTTGCATTGAGGCAGGTAACTTTTCATTATGACACATTTGACGTCCCATAAAATCAAAATAACTTTTCTTGCATATTTCTTTACTCTTTGATTGATAATGCGTTGGTAATGGTGATTCTAACATACTCCCAGAGTATTCTGAAAAATGAGCTCTGGTTACTGCCCTTTGTACCTCATTCTGCTTTGAAGAAACATAGATAGTACCGCTGGAACCACACAGGGTAAAATGGGGAGCGTACTTACCCAGCGAAACACAGGAACAATTAACATGCATACCCTTCAACATTTGCTGGGAGAGACTGGGCACCTATGTGCATGTCAGTAATCGTTCTTCATCATGATGTGCCATCTTCGCGACGAAAGTTGGCTGCAACGGACCTCCAACATCCCCTTTCTTTTGCCTTGGTTATGCACTCTGCCATACTGTAAACTGTCCATCTCGTGATATTTCTCTCCCACTTGTATTTCTGCATACCCTTGCTCGCCTCCCCTCCATCCAGTAAGGTCTGCAATAAGGTGTCATGTCTTTTAATATGTTCAAACTACATTATTTGTTTTATCTTTATTTCTTTAATAGTTCTTTTTTTTTCATACAAAGTATTAAGTTTTTTTGTTCGTTTTCTTATCTTTTACGAAATTCCACCTATTCTCATATATACATACATACACACATGCGTGTGTGTGTGTGCGTATGTTCTTTATTACATGATGGTCAGACAGTCCCATATGTAAGCTTAAATATATATATATATGGGTCATCAAGGAATAATTTTGATCAAAATATGTATTTGTAATAAATCTGTGTTTTGTGATCTTCATGTTTCATTATTACCTTGTTTGTATCACCATATTTTATTATTATAATAATTTTTTAAAAGTAATATTATGGTTTGTGTTTTTGAGATCCCCAGGAATCGTGAGAACTCTTGCTTCCTATAGTTAGTTAGTTAGTCGTTGGATCATCATCACTGCACTCCGGACAAGTCCATAGATGCTCAGATCTCTCCATGAGTGTAGCCACCATTACACGCTGGCTGATGGTCCCAGTACGCAGTTGATTGACCATTATTCTTTCTTGCCCACGAAAACTGCTCATTTCTAGCGACACCACATTTCAAACCAAATTTCTTGCTTCCTATGTGCAGTGGGATGGTTTTTCTGAGCTTTCTTTCATACCAAGGAGATTTCACTTTTCGGCTTAGTGCAGTAACTATTTAAAGAGACCTACTCAGAGAGGGTCTATAATTGTATAGATGATATGCTACAAATCTTCCATAAGAGAGTCTCAATATAACGGCATGTCATCTACTAAGGTTTTCTGTTGCATTGGTGGTACTCTTATGGTAATGGTGCTCTTCTTTCATCCGCAGACATGATCCAATTTCGCTATTGTTCTTCTGCGTTCGTTCTCAGACTCCTGATCAGCTTTATGTAGTTCGGAGAATGAATTTCATTGTGTTATAGCGTACATCTTAGCTGCGATATTGTGTTTTGTGCGTGGCATCCTGATTATCTGTGCGCCTTTTGGCTGGATGCCTCCACTCTGCTTACTTGGGCAGGACTATGGTCCTGCTCGAGTGGGACTGCCCGACCAGTCTTAGTTTCCAGCCCCTGATGGCTGAACTAAGCTCCATCACCACTTCACGGTGCTGGCCTCGATGCCAAGTCATCCAATGAAGGAAAGATTCCAAAATCTAGCAATGGGGCGACAGAAAAGAAGCAGCTTTATCCATCAAATTAAACGACTCTGTAGATAACTTACAGACCTACCTGAAGTTGACAGCCCCTTAAGGTCTGTACCAGAACAAACCCCGTGGAGTGAAAGGCATGGAATGTCAATATACATTCAGACCCACGTGAAAGGAATACTAAGCGAGGACGAACAGAACAGTGTGCAGCGAATGACAGTCATCCTCAGTTTCCTGGATGAGGAATATCCACAAGATATATGGGTCAGAGTACACACAGATGGGTCAGCACAGAATGCTGTGAGGAATGGAGGTGCAGGTGTATATATAGAATATCCACACAAGCCTAGAGATACAATCAGAACACCGATAGGAAAATTCTGCAATAATTACCGGGTATGATGTAGAAATCCAGGCAATTAGTGTGGCAGCTAATAAAAACTGCTGAACTCCAACTCTGGCCTACAGCCTGTGGTATTCCTGACAGATGTAAGGTCAGTGCTTCAAGCTCTCCAGTCTGGAAAACTAACAGACTTGAAAAAACTACTTAGCGAATTGTTGTACCAGTATAGGGTAACAATGCAGTGGATACCCTCTCACTGTGAAATACCAAGAAATGAAAAAGCAGACCAACTGGCTAAGGTAGGTGCTGCCGAAGACCAACCAGATATACCAATCACCTGCCATCAGAAAAAACATGATCAAGTCAATAAGAAAGCCACAAACACCAACACAAGATGACTATCACATTATGAACAGATAAAAAAAAAGTTATAATTCTACGTCTCAGAACAGGACACAACCGACTCCGCAGTCATATGTATACAAAGTTCAAGATTGGCAACACAGACATGTGTACAGGCAGCACAGAGTGCCAAACATATACTTCAAGAGTGTTCTGAGCATGAAACGCTGAGGCAGACATATTGGCCAGAGGAAACAATACTGGAATCAAAGCTCTGTGGGACACTGTATGAACTACAAAAGACAGTGAGTTTTATTAAGGAGGCAGAATTACAGATATAGACATGTTTCAAGTGAACGAAAGAAGAAGAAGCTGCGATATATGCGCTTTTCGGCCTTCCAGATGCTACTTCAGCATAGCTTCTGCGTCCCTTTGGGATGAAACAACCAACGCGAGCCCAAGACCTGCTTAGTCGCCTCTTACAGCATGATTGGCAGGTAGCAATTTCGCCTTTCTTTACTCCAATTTATGACTCCGGAAACACTCAGGCGACAATTTGTTTGTATCCTCAACGTTTTTAACCATCAGCTTATAATAATAGAGGTCGTGTTCTGGTAATCCAGTCACCGCGAATTCAAGAGTATGTGTTTAAGAGTGTGTTGCTGAACCAAAACTGCCTGGGTATATAATATATCACGTTTTTATCATACCAATTTTATTATTGTAGCACCTGAAGGGGATCAACACGTGATATATTCTACCCAGAACGTGGTCTTCCTTAGGACTCTATTGAATTCTCCTCGGTCTTGAGCAAGGTGTACCGCCTCCTTTAGGGCAGACACTCCCGTGTCTTCTGTCCAGGGGCGTCTTGGTTGGCCTTTACACCTGTTACCTTCTATCGTCCCTCAAATATCACCATCTCCATACCGTCATGTCTCTTAACATGACCGAAAAAAGCTAGTTGTTCAATTAATATGGTTTTCAGAAGCCAGCCCTCTTGGGCGATGATTGTGCTTTGTACCTCCTGGTTTGCTTTCCTTGATGTCAATGGTTTTCTCAGAACTATTCTGTAGAATTTTAATTTAAATGATGTTGTTATATTGGACAATTTTTTATTAGTACCCATGTTTCGCATGCTTTGCATTCGTCGTTACTGGAAACACACATGTCTGTAATAAGCACAATTTGGTTCTTATTTGGTTCACAAGGGATATCATTCTAATTTCCAGTTTTTGTACACAGGAATCATGGTCAACCTACATATGAGTTTTTCATAATAATATTTTTAACATTTTAGACAGATGCATACAACAACAAAAAAGAACAAACTATTTGTTTAATTCGTGTTTAAATTCAAGATGTCGCAGGAGTACATTTCTTCTCTTTTTTTTGACACAAGTCTTCCACTTCTTCTAAGTCCTGTTTTCTTAATAAATTCTGCTGTATTTGAAAGCTCCTCAGTGCTCCCATACATCTTTATGTGGATATCCAATCCATCTCCATGGGCCAGTTTTCTTACCATAACTGGTTTAGTGTATTGCAGTTTTGCAGAATATGTTCAGTGGTATGTTCTGCCTGCCCACAAGGGCGCAGAGGTGATGAGACTAGTTTCAGTCTATTTAAGTTCCTGTTTAATCTGTTGTGTTGTGTTCTGAGCGAAAGGTAATAACCTGTTCTGCTCTGTCGAGATAGTGGTAATTGTCTTTTGGGTGGTCAACTTTCCTGATGGTTTTAATGAGTGTCCTTTTTCTTGGTAGGCGATTTCTTTGTCTATTTGTCCCTGTGTTGCTCCATCCTTTGCCAATCTGTCTGCCTTTTCAATTTCCTGGTATGCCACATTGGGATGATAACTAATAAGGGGAGAATAATTAGTTAAAACAAATTTATTGACAATTGTTCTTATTATCTCCCTTTGATTGTAAACGGAAAACCGCCTTTTATAATGTCAAGTTCTCTGTTGACGGTGATTAAATTAGTGGGTATTTTAAAAAAAATAAAGCATTATGTTAAGTCAAAGTGACTATTTAAGACACAATAGTCAAGTTTTCTTCATGTAAACAGAGCCCTTTTTCTATCTCGTACAGTTCACGAAAGTAAGATTGCTGCTAAGATGTCAAAATTAGGACCTATAAGAAAAGACAAAAACATTTCGTGGTGTTGACTGTGATATGTGTTTTAGATCAGTGGTCAGTAATGTGTACTAAACTGTGTATTGTAGATTTATGATCAGCCCGTATAATGTAGACTGTGCTATGTATGATAGATCAATGGTCAGCATGTGTGCTGTGGAGTGTGCTATGTATTATAGATCAGTGGTCAGTCCGTGTGGTGCGGAAACCAGAAAATGGAGCTCATATTAGTTGCAATATTACCTGACATGCACATCATAAATGGTGACTAAGATGACTAAGAAAGTTTTGAGGGTTGAGTTGGCTGACCCATTCCATTGACGGTCTAGTGATCCAGAAGTCACAGGATTTCCTAGTCAAAAAGGTGACTTTAGCTGGAGATGGATTTAGCTGATATGTCAAGACCAACTATCATTTGGAAAAGCAAAATCAATGCTATAGATGCATACATGTCTACAAGAACCATTACTTTCAATATTAAACGCATGCGATTGCATCTGTGGGTCCCACAAATGTCCCACTAGACAAACCACCCATGCAACAGAAAACCTTAGTAGATGACATGCCGTTATATTGAGGCTCCTTTATGGAAACTTGTAGCATGTCATCAATACAATTATAGACCTCCTCTGAGTAGAAAACTCATTCAATGGGAAGTGCACTGAGCTGAAGTCTCCTGGGTATGAAAGAAAGCTCACAAAAATATTACTGCACTGCACATAGGAAGTAAGAGCTAATAGCGCACATTTCTTGTGGTTCCGAATCAGTCAATCAATATTAAATCGACAAATATATCTACTTGCATGGTTTATACTTCTATTGATAAGGGGGGAGGGGGGTTAACTCTCTTTTACTCTTAAGAAATAAAATGTTTTTTTATTGCTAGTAATTTAGCCAAATGGCGGGTGAAACCCCTCCCGTAACAATTTTTTTTACAAAAAAAGGTAATCACCCCTTTCTCAGTAAAAAGATGGAATTATTTCATACAACAACGGAAGAATGCCTTTTTTACATTAGTATTTTTTAGGTAAGACCCCTTCCACATCGAAAACGTCTTTACGGCCCTGATAGTTATCTATGGGCCTTTATGGAAAAATGAACTCCACATCAAAATCCACTTAGTTGCTGCTTAAGAAATGTTTGACAGGTAACAGATAGCTATTCTTTGCTCCCCTTCCAGTCCCAGCTAAACAAGGGCAGTTTTTATTCACTTCTCCCACCCAGGCCCGGTAACACAAGGGCAGTTTCTATTGGAAATTAAGTTCATTTAACTACCATTGCCTCCAGATTGTTCACTAGAAACAAATTGTCAAAGATATTCTTTCTTTTTAATTGTATCAAAGAACACAGGCTAGCTGTGTTGGAAATCTAATTTATTCATGGATGATCCCCTGACAGACTCCTGACAATCACATTATATTTTGAAATAATTTAATACGTCTACAGAAAATACGTTATGACCACTGATCTATGTATAAATTGATTTAAGCCTTTACAATCGCCTGCGCTTAGTGTTACCATGCCCCCGTGTCAAAAAGCGTGCCAAACTCGTAAACATGATCACACTTCTCTTGTTTTCACGAAGCTATACCAAGTGTGTTGATTCGAACACGAGACACATTCGTTATATGCATATTATTAAACTGATAGAAACCGGGACACGTCACAACCGGGCGAGATATCTGACAGTGATATAAAACCAAGACAATCCCTGTGAGACCGTGACTAGCACACGTATCTGCCATTCACATAAACAAATGAATATTTCTGCTATTATAGTGAGAAATATATTTATCAGGTCAAAATATTTTAAGTTTACATTTTTTAAAAAAACTCAACCAACACAATATATGTTTTTATATTGTGAATTTGCGTTATTTTTGAAAGTATATGCTCCCTCAACCATTAAGTTTTTATAACTCATAAACTGCAATTCCGCCCCTCCCCCCAGAAACGTGACAATGTACATATTCAGAGAATTGCAGAAATGGTAATGACTAGATGTGATGGGAGAAGGTGCTCCCTCTCCGGAAAGATCAGAAGAACGCGTAATAAGCAACTGACTGGGACACTGAGCTTATAAACTTTTAGATGACTGACGGAACGGCAAGCAGAGCATATATAGGAATGCACCCAGTGCTGTGACACTTGTTCCTAATCAATAATCCACAGAAATAAAAAAAATCATTTTCTTGTAAAATGTGACAATTAAGAATTTAAGTCATTAACCTTTAGGCCCCTATGGGTGAGGTCACGCACCTGGAGTACACATTCCCGTGTGTTGGTGGGCGAGGCCACGCACCATACGATATCGCCCGATTCCCGAGCTCGGAACTTCACGAAGTAATGAACCAGTGACGTATAAAGCCCGCCAAACGAAGCTAGGAATACGTCACAGTGTAAAGGTCAAATTCTTTTACACATTAGCGTTGTATAGAAGGAGAAAGCCGGCAAATGTTATCAACGCTTTTCGGGAGCGACTTTTGCCATTTTCGGCCGTATTTTACTATCAAATTGAGTACCCCGTGGCATGGGTAAATGATCGTGACTACATGTTCTAATTGTTGTTCTTTGTGTTTAATATGTTGTTGTTTAATAAGAATGTGTGTTTATTCATTCAAAAACACAAAAATAATATGTATCAGGGGTGCCACATGTGTGCATGGACAATAATTACGTAGTTGTATAGACCTAGTGTTGACCGGACGGTCATTATATGCGATTTCTTCAAGTTTTATTAGTTATTTTAGTTCATATTATATTAGTTTGGATATAAAACAATACATATACAATAAGTATAGGTATTTATGAGTATTTTATCAATGTTGCCACACATTGCTCATGTATTAGGGTCGTCAAGAAGATATATTTGCGATTTTGAAAATGGCGTTTTGCGTTTTCCCCCCGAATTTTCAACTTCACAACTTGCTCACAACTGTTATATCACACATACAACAACAACAAAAACATGATTATATTCACTATTCACTCCTTTATTTAGATGTGCAAACATTATTTTGATATCTTTTAAAACAAAAAAGATATCGCGTTTTCAAAACATCCACCATCAATAACGCAAATTTTCCAAAAAAGAATTCAGGCCCAGGGGGATATTTCTTAATTTTAATTCAGGGTCCTAAAGGTTAAAAACTATACATTATCACTATGTATCAAAATATTTTTTCTTTATATTTTCCAAAAAAAATGTATTCTTTACAATAAAACAAAATGAAATAATTTGACTAAACATTTTTTTTTAATCACAGAGGTAATTACAAAAGTAAAAAAAATAACAAAAAAGTTGAGTGAAGCACTTTCTACGCAGCTCTCCTATACCCCCGTAATCCTCTCTCTCTCTCTCGAGGTGGTATGACATAGCAGGCGCAGCAATCGAAATCCACTCGGACACTGAATTTGACATCACTCAGCTGAGCATGTTTATGCTGTTAACATTAATTTATTGGACCCATGTTGCGGCAAGGTACTCCACCTGGAATAGAACAATCACATTAAAGAAAAAAAACTACCAAACATTGAAAACACTTAATTTTCTTCTACACATGAGAAGCCTTGTAGGCTAGTTGATAGTGAGCTTGCTTACTGTCACCAGGTTACAGCGTGCCAGGTTTACTATCACCAGAAAATGTGATTTGTTTGAAACCAAGTCCAGATAAAAAATCATGGTCGTGATTTCTCACTTAATACGGTCATTCCTCCAGTTCAGGGGTTGTAGTTGGGTACCAGGAGTATGTGTTGAGGAAGGTAAACACCGCAAGGAAGGAAACTGGCCACACCACCTAATAGTTGCTACCATGGGACTTTAACACATATCTGTACTACGACTAAAAGATGTTGCCATTTTTGTTTCGATCCCTGGAAATAATGAGCAATACAGGATTTGCATCCTTTTGTGCAATTGAGGTTTTTCCAGAGATGTATTTCATACTATGTAGATAGACTCCCAACTCCATATAGGCATGCAATGCTTTGAGAAGAAATGTATCACTCAGAAGGTAAAAAGCTTCCTGCACTCAGAAGGTAAAAAGCTTCCTGTGTAGTCATATAATTTACTATGGCCACGCAGAAGATGGATGTGTTAGACCATTGGCACAAATAACACAGTGACACAGCGCATTTCCATTCTCTGGACTACATCCTGCTGGAAATCTAGTAGGACCATTGTCCTGCTATAAGGGAGATCCAGCGGGAGTTTGAGAATGAGCACTGTAGAAGATCTACTAGGGAATCTGTGCTGTTGCATAGCAAGTTTGTCTAATGGGACACTAGTGAGACCTTCAAACCTGCATGCTAAAACTGGCATGTTTGTTTATCTGAATTTAACTTTATGTATGTCTTTGAAACAGCCATTCCTTGTTTTCTTCTTTTTTAGACTAATTCCTTTGTTTTCACTTGCTTGTACTACCATGTCCAACAGGGCTTGAAGTTGTTCAATCAGAATTGTATCGTCAGCATATCTTAGATTATTCAGATTTTAACCTCCAACTGCTAATCCTGGAATGTGAAATGAATATAGAAAAAGAAAATCTTCTAATGAAAAAAAAGCAAACAAATCAAGAAGTGATCATATGGGGAATATAAAGATTAAAAAAATTGCTGGAACATCTGCGGTCAAATATATTGAAAATCAGAGACTGAAATGGTTCCGCCACTTAATGAGAATGAACCAGTATTGGCCAACAACAGAGCATACAACATAAATGAAGACATCAAACGGCAAAGGAAGACCAAGAAGAAAGTGGATTAAAGGAGTTACAAACGCTCTGAGACCTCACAATATTACTGCATATCAAGCGACCAAACGTAATATTGCCCAAAAATCGACCAGCATTCAACCATGCTACAGCTAACAGTAACAGCAGAGAAAACACAATCGATAGAAGAAAAATGTTACACTGAAGAACTAATAACAGAAAAAATATGGAAGTTATTTGCTGCTGGCATCTTTTACAGAAACTCTATATAAACAACCTAACTTCACATCCATACCTTCTGGGCTGGCATCCTCTTCAAATATGGGTTTCAAGACTCCGCTGAAGTACAGATACTTGTTACGTTCAATCAGGCCGGTGTCAAATGCACACAAGTGTGTGTTCTTATCATAAACACTGGAAGGGAACACAGTTTTAAAGATTAAAGTGCATGCAGATGAATCTATCAATCAAATACTCAATCAATCAATCAATCAATCATCTATTATGTCTATCTATCTGGCTATACAACTATTTGCACCTCATGGAATATAGGTCTTAAACAAACTCTTTCTTGTCCTATTTTTAGCTTGCTTCCAGTTCTTTCCATGCTCTACCACACCATACTACTTTTGCATCTCTGCATCTATTTCTTTCCTCTAGATAATACTTGTTATTTCTCGTTTCCTGTGGGTTCTATAGTAATGCCTGTATTATTATGCTTTCTTCTTCAATGTTCATTCTCAAATTCCTATTGAATCTCTCTTGTTAGGACAATGGTCCTACTAGATTTCCAGAAGGATGTAGTCCAGAGAATGGATATGAAAATGGAGAATTAAATTGTGTTGTCGCCATTTTATTTGCACCAATGGCCCAACACATCCATCTTCGGTAGTTTGCTATGCTTTATGTTAGCTTTCTTAATGTGTGTCCTCCACCGAAGACGGGATGTGTCTGCCATTGGCGCAAATAAAACGGCGACACAATGCATTTTCATTTTCCGGACTAAACCCTGCTGGAAATCTTGTAGGATCATTGTCCTGCTATAAGAGAGAACCAGCATGAGTTAAAATGAACGCTGAAAAAAAGAAGATATCAGCTTCTGACTCCGATAGGAGAACGAGGAAGGAGACAAATACATTTTGAACGTTCAAAAAAAAAGAGGGAGACTTACCTGAAGTTTGTGATTTTATGTTGTGGCCGGTCTTCCGTTATTTTATCAAAGTCTTCGTTACCAGTAAACAATGACAACTTTGGATCAGTGAGGGCAATGAACTCTTCAACCTAGAAATAGTAAAACCAACATTAGCCTGACATTTCCCGCTACAGACATTACAATAGATCTATTATGTGTATGAGAGACAAAATTAGCTATAAACATCAATCTTCGGGATTCGTTATTAAATTACTCGATGAAATATATCACATCATGGTTTAAAGCTACACTATCCATGCATTTTTGGCCCAATACATCAAACTTCCGCATGACATTTTTGGTCAAAGACAACTTATTGAATGAGGAAGTCAGTCCATACCAAAACATCCTTAGTCACCACTTACACTATGCATGGTAAGTGGCAGTGTTATTTCTTTGATCCCTTTTTCAGACCTGGCAATACACATCATGATCATATCCATAACCCTTCAGGGTCGTAGAGTTGCCACTCTTGAAATATAGCTGTGCCACTCTTGAAATGTCAACAGAAAAATTTTGCCATGCCTCTCTGTTCTTTGTTTAGGTGAAGAATCTTAATCTTGTCCAGTCTTTAATATTATCAATCCATACTTTCCTCTTACCACCTCTTCTTCATCAACCATCAGCTGTTCCCTGCAAGATAATTTTGGAAAGGGAATCATGCCTCATGGCCAAACCACACAAGTTTTGTGATGTCTCACCACTGCCGTGAGATGTTCCTGTTGGCGTCAAATACACATAGGCCAACAGAAATATAATAGCAAGTGAACTGCAGATTAGTAGCATGTACTCTGGAGAAAAGAATGTTGTCATGGTTTACAGATTGACTGCACCTTTCGGCCTGACACATCCAACTTCAGCATATACCAAGTAAAAAATTAGAGACAGTTTTCAGGAATTCTAGGGATGCAATTATTAATTAAGAGAGAAAATGAAAAATTCACTGCATGGTACATGCCGAAATCGGATGTGCTGGACCTTCCAAGGTGCAAATAACTCAGTTATGCCGTAAATTAGTACTACAACGTACTTCATGCTTCCCGGCGGAAATCACATGCACTTTTGTGTTGGTTACCAGAGTTTGAAAGAAGAAGAAGACTGTATGTCACAACTACAAAAATTTTTCTGAGCTTGTTCTCAAACTCCTGCATATAACAGGCTGCAGTTCAGAGGATGGAATGAGTTGTACCATAGTTTGCAGCTTGACTACAATATCTGTGCCCGTCAGCCCAGCACATCCAACTTCAGTATAACATTGGATCGTTTATGAAACAGTAAATTCAACTCACAAAATCCTCTTAGTCACTTCCTACAACATGCATGGCAAGCCTTAGTGTTGGTACTCTCTGTTCCCCTTTTGAGTCCGGCAACACTTGCCCGACTACAAATAATCATTTTAGCTTAAGTAAGGCCTGCCGTCTAATGAAAGCAATGAGATCAAGCAATTACTAGAGTACACCCATAACTGAGCCAAATGCAAAGCGTGTTACGAAACCATGGCCTTTGGAAAAGTAAGAAATTGGTCGCTCACGGTCACTTACAAAGGACACTGTTCTGTAGCATTCTTTACATTCAGATCCGTCTCTCGTTTACACAAAAGTCGCTTCTAGTGGACAACAGGCCTAATGTGTGCACAATGGAAAAAAAAAATACTTTTATGGACGTGACTATTACCTTCTAACCTTGCTACAATGATCCTTCAAGGAACGATGCAAGGAAAAAAAAGGAAGAGACAAATTTTTCTCAACTGACCACAGATACAAACAAATGAGCAACACAACTTACAGCATATTCAGAATCACCAGGAAATAACTTCAGTTCCTGATCGTCCATGTACTTCAAACATTCATTACATCTTTCTGGGAGAGCTTTCGTATGACTTAAAGTCAACACTGTGGAATTTCTGTAAATAAGAAACAGTTCATAACATGAAGTAAAAGATTACAAGTGGGAGGGGAAACAAACAGATGATGATGATGAAATAATACCTTTAGCTGCGAGCATATACCTCTTGATACATGATGATGATGAAATAATACCTTTAGCTGCAAGCAGATAGCTCGACAGTCCATAAATTGACAGATTTTCTGACAAAAGTACAGGTCTTCCTCAACTAAGGTGATACCGGTGAGTATAAGCATGGTTGTGTTAAGGGGGCTTATAGGTTTATGTTTTTCCCAAAAGGAAGCATTTATTATTATTCGAGCACGTTATCTACTAGGGATTTGTTGTTGCATGGTGGTTGTTCTGGTATGTCACTGGCGAGACCAGGCACTCTACATGCAGTTAACATAATCTATGCCGAGTCATATGTCAGATTGTAATTAATTTAAAAATCAGCTTACCTTTCTTGTTGGTTGATATTATTTTCATCTTCTAGTTTGGCCCTCTTGGGACTGTTTTCCTTCTCATCGCTCTCATCAGGACACTTGTCACATTCAGTCATCTCCTTGGCTTGAACATCATTAGCAACTATTTCTTGACCTTTCTTTGGTTCCAACTTGGGCCTGCTTGGAAATTATGAATGTTTCCGTAGAAAGTAGTTTCAAACAAGTAATATCAATAATAAAATATCAATGCAAAAGCAGTCAAGCTAAATTACATCTGGACAGAGCAAGCATATTATTTATCAAGTGAGATATTCTTCTCAGAACGATGTGTTCATCGTGGATACTCTGAGCGCTTCTCTATCCCGGGCAAGCAGGACTGCATTGGCCAGAGACATGTGCATACATTCTTCGATGTCGCTGGTCCATCGTCTTCTTGGTCCATGCACAGAGAAAGACAAATCAATGTAAAGAACATTAAATGTAGATAAGGGTCGAATCTTGAACAACATCACAACATGAAAGCTGAAGTTTATTTTGGTTATATAAAGAGACGTAATAGCATGAGAAAACTAGTAATGGAAGGCATAGTTGCTGGTGACAAGGCAAAGATAACAACGGACGAGAGACATTTCAGAGTCTTTATAGGTGCCCATGGCGGCATCATGTCAACTTGCTCAGAATTGTGAGGAAGTTTAGTGCTCATAAGTAATACTGCATTTTGGGAAGAATGTAACTCAATTAATGCTATTCATAATATATCCCAATCATTTATATTTTCATATAACCTTAATTTCTTGCTGCCTCAATGGAGCCCTGATATACAGGAACAGACGAGATCTGGAACAGACCCGTGAGCTTTCTAAAAACAAGTTGTTTTAAAAACCTCTTCTATTTATGCTGTCCATATTTTCATGGGTGCCTCTCTAACTTTAAGCCCACTGTATTTAAACAGCATCACTTTTCGGATGGTATTAGTAACTAGTAGCATGTCAGAACCATTTGACCTGCTGTTTTCTGATGAAGTTCCGCACTCGTGTTATACGCACCTGCCGTCTGATTGTCTCATTACTGATTATATCTATTTTTGTGACCTTGTGAAAAAAAACTACTGAAAGCAAACAAAAGGGTAAAGTACACCCTGATCAAGTGAAAATATTTGATAGAATAGGAACTACCAAATCAATCAATCAAAGAATAGGAACCACCAAATCAATCAAACAAACAGAATAGGAACCACCAAATCAATCAATCAAACACAGAATAGGAACCACAAAATCAATCAATCAAACACAGAATAGGAACCACAAAATCAAACAGTGATTGTTCCACGTAAACTGCTATTTAATTTTTTTTTATATATTTACTTGCACAATTTTACTGCAGTTTTCTATTTACTTGAATGTTTTAATCAAACTAATGCAAACATGTTTTGGCAGTAAAGAAAGTCAATAATAATCATGTACGTTCAAGTAACTCACCTTCCAGATAACAATGACATAATTGTGGGCTGTTTGTCATCAGGAGTCTTAGAGGCGAGACGACCTGAAGTCCGAGCAGGTGCTGTAGAGTATAGATAAAACATACATATTTTCTGATGCCACTAAGCAATTACACCTAATTAACCTTACAGGCTCTATAGGTGGTTATAGCCCCAACGTCATTATGTAACTTGGGTCGGTAGGCGTCTCCATTCACCCCCATTGCTATGCCCCAAATCATCAGCACGGAATCACACGAAGTAAAGCTTATATGATGTAGAATTCCCGCCACACGAAGCTAGAAAGAAATATGTCACAGCCTAAAGGTCAAATTCCTTTACACATTACGATTGCAAGAAGGAAAAAGCCGGCTAATTTTTGACAACAAATTTCTGAAATGAATTTGTCCATTTTCGACCACATATTTTACTATCAAATGTAGTGTAGCATTGGCAAGTGATCGTCATAGAAAGTGATATCTACATGTTTTAATTGCTGTTTTTATGTTTTAGTTGTTGTTATGTTATAGAATGTTCGTTTATTCATTGAAAAACACAAAAACAATATGTATCCAAGGTGCCACGTGTCAGCATTTAAAATAAAAACATTGTATGTCCATAGTCTTAAACGAGCGGACATTGTATGTGATTTCTTCATGTTTGATTAGTTTGTTCAGTCCATATTACATTAGTCTGGAAATAAACAATATTTTAAAAAAGTGATTAAACACTTAGGAGTTGGTTGTCCCATCTCATATGGGGTCAAAGTGACCCAGATGCCATGCTTACCCTTAGAACCCAGTAGCTCGATACTTTAGGATTTACACTAAATATGGTTACCCCAGAAACCAATTTTTTGGTATTTCGACTTGCAAGAACAGCGTACAGCATACGGTAAATTAATGATATAACAAAACATAATTTTATGTCGTATTTGTGTCAAAATAACTCAGATCTGGTGGAGCGTTTTTGTGTATTTTTTTTTCTCAGGCGCCCGGGGAAAGGGGTGATTAAGTAGGAGAGAAACCACATCACTGTACATAGGAAGTAGGAGAGAAACCACATCACTGTACACAGGAAGTAGGAGAGAAACCACATCATTGTACATAGGAAGTAGGAGAGAAACCACATCATTGTACATAGGATCAAACATTTTGTACAAACATCCTGCAACAATTTAAGTGTTGTTATTCTTTGCTCCTCTTTTGGGCTCCAGCAACACCCGAGCGCAATGGCCTGTCTATTTCTTGGAACCAAAACAAACTGCCAAAGACAAATGTGTCGGGCCATTGGAATGCATAAAAAGGCGACACAGCTTATTTCCATTCTCTGAACTAAATCGTGTTCGAAATCTAGTAGGACAATTGTCCTGCTACAAGAGTGACCCAGTGGGAGTTTGAACATAAACACCGAAAAAGAAGAAACGATAACCATTTCTTCTACAACTTATGAGAACAAATTTGTTGTTTATTAAATTAATCCTCTATACTTACTTCGAGTGGGTGTCCCTACGGATTTTCTACCTCCTTTTCATTTTTTAACCGGTGGTGAGAAGTCATCTTCATCCCCATTGTCTGCTCCGTTAGTGTCAATCTCTGCTTCAATCAGATCAACTTCCCCTACGCCGTTCAATGGTTGGTTACCATTCTGTGTCTCCGCGATATCCTGATGACAAAGTAATATAGTATATAAAACAATTTCAAGGTCGGATTATTTTTACATATTTTGTAGTAATTGTTATAAAGAAACAATTTTTAATTCTGAAAATGAAGTCCATCATCAAAAGATCCATTAACATGGAATGGAGCTCACCTCATCCATGGCAGCCAAAAGGACAATGCTATCTACAAGCTTGGAAGAAAGGAACAAACTATGTTTAGATTGAGAAAATACTCTAACATATGTACGGGAAGTTTGGAGTTGGTGTCACTGATATGTACCCTTTTGGACAAATTCCAGAAAACACAAAACATATTTTACAGAACTGCACACTGTACGTAAGTAAAGACAAGAAGAAAGCTATGAGCCTCTGAAAAAGCTTCTTCTTCTGCGTTCAGCATCTGCATGTGCAAACCAGACAGTGGTGTGGGCAGCTATAGATATGCATACCACAGCGGTTTGGGCAGATACGGATATGTATGTGCAAAATAGACCACAGTTTGGGCAACTACAGACCTGAATTTAAAAACCAATGATTTTGGCAGATACTGACCTGCATGTGCCAGACAGTGGTTTGGGCAGATATGGGCCTGTATGAACACAATTCTCTTGGTGTGGTCACTGAGTACATTTTTTAGACTAATACACCTAGATCTTGTACACAGTGTGTTAAATGTACACACGTGTTGCCTTTCCCAAAAAGAAAACAAAGAATAGCATTACTAATCTTCCATGCATGGAGGGGGGGAAGGGGGTCATGTGTGTGTGAGAGAGAGTTGGCAGTCCCATTCCATAGGTCATAGTGACCCAAAAACCATGCTGAAGTCAAACGTGCCGAGCTGGAAGGCGCAGATAATACAGCCTAGCTGTAAACCATCACACAATTTATTCGCCTCTCCAGACAATGTCCTGCTAACCAGCAGGACTTTAGGAATGAATGCTGAAAAAGGCAATGTACCATATTAGAAACACTGTTATCTGCCAATCATGTCATAAGAGTCAACTAAGGAGGTTTTGGTGTGGAGTTAGCTGTCCCTTCCCGTCATAGTGACCCAGAATCCATTCTTAAATCTGATGTGTTAGGCTGAAAGGCGCAGACATCACAGCTAAGCTGTAAACCATGACCAAATGCATTCCATTCTCCGAACTACATCTTGCTAAACTTTAGGAGTTTGAGTACGAACGCAGAAGAAAAATAAACACAAAAATAAAACATTTATCTTACCACTTTGCAGTTGACCTTGCTTCTGCCATCTGTATTCTCGTTTGTAAATTCTTTATTTTCTACATTATTTTCAATGTTAGAGCCCAATGCAAATTTAGACAATGTCACTGCAACAGAGGATCCGTTAGTAGCCCACTGGCTACTGTCGCTGATGAAAATTCACCATTGTGAGCATGCTCAATGTCGATGCTACTTGTACCATTGCTAGTTCCGTTTGTGTTAACACTTGCCAACAGGAAACCGCCAATGATGGCATCAATCTTCTTGTTAAAACCTTTCTATTAAAAAGAAAAAAAGTATTTCAAAAATACTTTTAAACTGGGTTTATTCAGTTCAAAGATGATAAAAACCTGCTAGGATGGTGTTTATCTGGAATTCTTTATGAGGTTATACTAAAGAGAAACGCGGTGGCCTAGCTGATAGTGAGCTTGCTTACTGGATAACAGCGTGCCAGTGCCGGGTTCCAAACATCTGGACAAAACAATCGGGGCTAGATTTATCTCCTGACAGCTCCTCTAATTGACCCAGCTGTAAATGGATACCTGACGCATGAGTTGGGGAAGGTAAACACAGCAAGGAAGGAAACTGGCCATCCCATCTAATACTGTAGTTGCTGCAGCTTAGCAAACGAAAAGTTATCTTCATCTCCGACGGCAGGTCACTGTTATGGGATCTGCCTTACCTTTATACTAAAGAAAATCCTGGATTGACAACATCAAGGAAAGGTCTGGGCATGATTTTGTCTACACCCCTCCAAGTGGCTATGGATAGAGATATTTGGAGAGCGTTCTTTTACTGATGTCACCAGTGTGGCACCCCTACGATCTAAATGTTTTTGGGTCTTATTGTTATTGTTATTATCTAAGGTTTTCCACAGTTTATGCAAGCACCAGATGACTGCTGTACTCAATGTACCTGTGGGTTTCAATGTACCTGTGGGTTGCAATGCTACAAAATGGACATATTATTTCTAGATGAGATTTTGTCATGATTTTCTTGCACTCTCAAAGGATCCTGCAGATAAAAGGGTTAATTTTCTCCCAGAGGTACAGGAATGGGTTTTCAGCAGACTTCAGCTCAGAGAAGATCATTGGATGAAATAACTCATACCTCCTTAGTACCTTCTTACGACATGTGACAAGTGTTATTTCCCTTTCTGGTGCCAATAACACACAGGCAGTATTCTTCTTCTGCGTTCGTTCTCAAACTCATGCAGATTAGCAGGATGCAGTCCGGAGAACGGAATGTGTTGTGTCATGGTTTACAGCATTGCTGCGATATCTGCACCTTTTGGCCGGACACATCCGACTTCAGCATGGCTTTGGGTCACTGACCCTATATGGGTAAATGCAAATAAAGTAAATAGGTTACTAGAAAACTATCAATATAAAATTATAAAATATAGAAAATAACAATATAAAAAATTTTCTTTAAAAAAGAACAAATACAATTGTCAACGTGGTGGTCCAATTGGGATCTTTATCAAGACAACAAAAACAGTTAAGAACAAAAAACCATAACAAATATAAACAAAATGGATTTCTCCCACCAGGAAATCAACAACCAGCAACAACAGATCCAGTGCAATACCAACTCCATCCCATAACCTCCTTAGTCACCTTTTACGACATGCGTGGAAGGTAAACAGTGTTGCTATTCTTTACTCCCCTTTTGGGCCCTGGCAACACACGGGCGAGGCATTATTCTAAACCTCCTTATTACCTCTTTCGACATGTGGTGAGTGTTATTTCCTTTCTGTGCCAATAACATACAGGCATTATTCTAAACGTAAATAAAGTTAGCAGCAGAGACAAGAAAAACATTTAATCTTGTTTGTTTGTTTTGCGTTTGCTCCATTGTAATCAGCACAGATATTCATGTGATTTCCGCCAGGAGCGTAGTTACATTGTGCCACCATTATGTGCCTTGCAGGCCCAGCACATCTGATTTCGACATGCCTTGACATTTCGGGTGGACTGTCCTAGCCTGTGACAGCCTTCCTATCTGTCGTCAGGCAGTGAATGTGTACTTATTCTACGCCAAAACTGTTTGTCCTTCACATCTATCTTGCACGAGGTGTTCCGCCACCAGTGAACTTGTCTCATGTAATTTGACGTATTGTGACTGGGCCCATTGGGTACTGAACCTTTTCTCATCCTCAAGCCTGGTTCCGGTTTAGTAAGAACTTGACAGAAGAAATGGACTCGGACTCATTCACCCTCTTAGCCAAAGTGTTGTTCACCAACTTCATGAACCACTCATCCTAAGTCCGAGTCTATACACATTTTTATGAGCGTCAGGGACTAGCATTTGTTCAAGAACAGCTGAACAGTGCTGTCACCCAGGAAGGCTGTGCCTGCGCCCATCAGGCACTGAATCTTTTCTCTCTGCAAGCATGATTCCGTTATAGAAAAAACTCGACAGTAGAGTTGGGCCTGGGCTGGGATCACCGGTATCTAGGAGCTTGTCTCGAATAAACAAAACAATAGTTCTGATTTCCTTGAAACGTTTTTCATTCTCTTTGCACGTGCTGCTGTCCTCTAGCGCTGTGCTTCCCTCTCAGTGTACACATTGTGCTATTATTTTTATTGTGACTAATGTGCCATTCTTTATATTTCTCATAACATCTGCCCACTTTGTAACAACTGCATTGGCCGCCCTTCCGATGCTTCTGCAGAACTGACTAGCTTCACTGTGTGTCGACAGTGCTGCTGCATGTGTTGATGCAGAGGTGTCTGAGATATTGCCTGTCAAATCTCTTTCCAACTGCTACCTCCACTTTCACGGACACAATCCCCAAAAATTTTAGCCAGAATCAGCACGAGCAGCTGTATTTCTGTTTCCAGGGTGCACCATGAGGAGGTAATTATGGGATCTTGGTTATCTGCTAACCCTGGGTCCGCCGAGAGCAATGCTGTACCCTTTGCACCCAACATCTTATCTTGATAAAGACCTTTTTGTTCAAAACATCAATTCTGAGAATTGTTTCACGTAAAACTGTTATACAACAATTTTTTATTCAATCAAATATCATGTGCCTACCCACTTTTTTCTGAATTGTGAACGAAATGTGCAGCTTCATTCCAAGTTTGTTATAGTACGAGCAGTTAAGGTCACCAGCAGACAATGTTGCCAAAAAAACAAAACGGTTAATTTAATCGGAGTAATCTGTTTAGTGAGCTTGCCAGCTACAGTACAGATAAAGATGTGTGTTTGTTACAAACTCCTGCCAAGGTCATGAGGGGGAGCTCTCAGTGTGTAGCGCACAGTTTGATTACAGCTTGGCTGCGATATCTGTGCCTTTTGGTCTGCCATATAACTTTTGGATCATTAGCCTGTGTAATGGAATAGCCAACTCAATCCCCAAATCTCCTTAATGGCCTCATATGACGTGCATGGAAGGTGAGTGATGCTATTCTTTGTCCATATGTGACTCCGAGCAACACACATGAGGTCCTACACTCAATTCAGCAGCCACTGCTCCTAATTAAGTGTTGAAATAATGACGACATTTCACGACTAACAGAACATCGACTCGTTTTATATGTAAGTCCCTCACCCAAGTGTTACATGGGAACCAAAATGAGAGCAATGAATAAAAACACATTTACCTTCCATACAAATTGTAATAGGCGACTAAGGAGGTTAGGTGGAGTTGGCTGTCCCATCCAACATATGATCAAAGAGACACAAAGTGATACTGAAGTTAAATATGTTCGGTTGAAAGGCGCAGATACCGCAGCAATGATGGAAACTGTGACAACACATTCTAACTACATCCTGCTGATCTGCAGGAGCTTGAGAACAATCGCAGAAGATGAAATTTAAGTATGGAAACTGCTGGTTGCGCTAAAATATTGGCAATAAAACATAAATATTTCTCTTAGATCACAATTTCCACCAAAGGCAGATGTGTCGGGCAATTGCCGCAAATAAAATGGTTTTAAAGCGTATTTCCATTCTCTGGACTAAATCCAACTAGAAATTGTGTAGGACAATGTCATGTTACAAGGGAAATCCAGCGGCAAGTTTCTTCTTCATCATTTTTCAGTCAGATATCAGATACCAATAGCTTCAATGAATTGTGTGGTTCGCTTCAGGTCATCCATGGAACCCCTCAAGTCTAGAAGAAGTGCAGTCTCAGTGGGCCATATTTTCTCCTTTTCTTCTTGGTAGATTTGACACATATGAAGAATGTGTTCTGCAGTCTCTGTACTCAGTCCACAGTTGCACAGTTCTGTCTCGCCAATCTTCAGCTTTCCGAACATGCGGGGAGTTTGAGAATGAACCTTGAAGACGAAGAATATGACAAACAAAATGTACTGACATGCTATTACATCGATATCTGCAAACTACCTCAGTGATTTCTGCATTGGCTAACTCCTCCTCCAACTCTTCAATTTTCCTTTTCACATCCTCGTTAAACAAATGTTCCAGAATGGCACACTTCTTTTTCCAGTAACCCTGTCAAAGTTTTGAAGCACATAATAAGTTTAAAAAGCTCTCACATTTGCAAAGATATATGATGATGAAACTGTGGAAGTACATGTGACAATGATGGAACTGTGGTAGTACATGTGACGATGATGGAACTGTGGTAGTACATGTGACGATGACAGAACTGTGGTAGTACATGTGACGATGATAGAACTGTGGTAGTACATGTGACGATGATGGAACTGTGGTAGTACATGTGACGATGATGGAACTGTGGTAGTACATGTGACGATGATAGAACTGTGGTAGTACATGTGACGATGATGGAACTGTGGTAGTACATGTGACGATGATGGAACTGTGGTAGTACATGTGACGATGATGGAACTGTGGTAGTACATGTGACGATGATGGAACTGTGGTAGTACATGTGACGATGATGGAACTGTGGTAGTACATGTGACGATGATGGAACTGTGGTAGTACAAGTGACGATGATAGAACTGTGGTAGTACATGTGACGATGATGGAACTGTGGTAGTACATGTGACGATGATGGAACTGTGGTAGTACAAGTGACGATGATAGAACTGTGGTAGTACATGTAATGATGATGGAAACTGTGGTAGTACATGTAATAATGATGGAACTGTGGTAGTACATGTAATAATGATGGAACTGTGGTAGTACATGTAATAATGATGGAACTGTGGTAGTACATGTAATAATGATGGAACTGTGGTAGTACATGTAATGATGATGGAATAGTGGAAGTACTGTGGAATCCCTCTATAGCTCATACATTTCTAGCAAATTTCCTGTTACCAGCAAACCCCTCCATCACTAACGCCTTTTATACAGACATAACACAGCTGTTTATAACACAAACATAACACAGACCTACCACAACCTGACACAGGGATCTGGTAAGTGAGTAATAAATGCTTCTTTCCCTGAATTTGCACCTACCAACTTCATTTTCTTTTGATTATAAAGAAAATATTATGAGTATACTCAACAGAGAGGTTGTAAGCTGGTAAACAGTGTCTACTTTCATAGGCAACAACAGACCATCATTTTTCGACTTAGAAAGGCTTCTGCACGACTCCAGGGCCACCTGTACCGGATCAGGGTAGCCCATACAAATGAATGTCCATGCCGAGCAGGCATACAGATCCCTGAACACATACTCAAAGATTGTCGATACAAAGAACTGCAAGGCAAGACATAGCCACACTAGACTGAACTGAGGCAAAAACTTTAGGGCAGCCGCTATGACCTGGAGAAGATGGAGGTTCGTCCTGGCCACTGGCCTGAAGATCTAACACAACTAAAAGAATCCTGAATACAGAAACATGGTCTGCTGAAATGTCGATGTGTCAGGAGTCAGGTTAACTATGTGATCATTGATGCCAACAAATAGAAGTTCTAAATTTTGAAAACTGATTTCGTTGGGTTCTGCTAACATCCTCCACCCCACGCAATCATCTTTGTTGTCTGATTCTACAAACTCACTCCCTATACACAATCATTTCTTGTTTGATTCCACTAACCCACTGCATATACACGATCATCTCTAATATTAAGTTCGCCAGTGTGTTGCCGGGCCAGAAAGGGGAGCAAAGAATAACAACTGTTTACCTTTCACGCATGTTGTAAAAGGCGACTAAGGAGGTTATGGGATTGAGTTGGCTGTCCCATCCCATATAGGGTCAGTGACCCAAAGCCATGCTAAAGTCGAATGTGTCAGGCTGAAAGGCGCAGATATTGCAGCAATGCTGTAAACCATGGCACAACGCATTCCGTTCTCCGGACTACATCCTAATTAATCTGCAGGAGTTTGAGAATGAACGCAGAAGAAAAAAAGAATATTAAGTTAACCTCTGCTTCCATTTAGACATATGATCAACTACAAACAATTCATCTCACCTTCGCAGTTATGTCTCCATCTTTGAACTCTGACTCAATCTTGTTTAGCCAGAAATTCAAAAAATATTAATATTCTTGCTAAAGTAAGATGTGTCAGTACAGAAGTCACAAATATGACATCAAAGCTGTAAACTGCGACACCAATGCACTACATTCTCCAGACTACATTCTGCTTACATGCAGGAATTTTAGAACAAACGCAGACTTAGAAAGAATATAAACAACATAAAAATCAATGTCGGTTTTAGTCTTGTCTGCATTCTTTCTCAAATTCTGCTTATATACAGGAGATAGTCCATACAACGGAATATACTATGTCATGATTAAATTGACATTAAGCACATGTGTTACTCAAACCGAAAGGGGAGCAAAGAATAACAACACCACGACCCTTGACCCATGCATGTCATAAAAGGCAACTAAGGTTTGGGGAAAGAGTTTGATGTCTCACCTCATAGGTTGAATTTACCAAAATGTCCATGATTAAATTGGATGTGGCAGACCAAAAGCAGATATTGCAACCAAGCTGTAAAACATGATACAATGCATTCTGCTATCCTGACTACATTCTAGTAACCAGGAAACAGTAAAGAATGAAAACAGAAAAATTATTTTTGAAACGATTGCAAAGTTTCACATTTAAACTTTACCACGAAATCAAAGGCAAACGTTGCCAGCGGTTTTCCTGCGGTAAAAGACCGCCAGACATTTTCAACCAGTTGCTATACTCATTTAGCAACATATAAAATGATGTTTAATGTTTACATGACCGGAATTAACAAATGATAGCTAGTGATATTTTTGTTTTCAAAGTAGATATAGTAACACAGCATTCATAGACTTAACAAAAGCATTTGACATGGTAAGTAGGAAGGGGCTGTGGTAGATGATGTGTATTAGCCCCTACAATACTTAACATCATGTGCTCTGCTATGTTGGATGATGCTTTTAGAGATCTAAACTTGGGAGTAGACATATATCGCATCCATGGAAAATTATTCAACCTTTGGCGGCTCCGAGAAAAAAACAAAGTCAAATCACACACAATCAGGGATCTCTTATTTGCTGATGACTGTGCCCTAAATGCCAACTCTGAGGCTGATCTACAAAGTATTATAGACAGATTCTTCAAATCTTGTACCAACTTTGGACTTTCTATTAACATGGATAAAACATACGCCATGTTACAACTTTGACCAGCACCTGGCAAAAGTTCTCACGAGACCTGCATAAAGGTAAATGGTGTAGCCCTGAAAGTTGTGAATAGATTCACATACCTAGGTAGCACTTTATCACAAAATGCCAACGTTGATGATGAAGTGTATACAATGATTGCCAAGGCAAACATTACTTTCGGCAGATTGTACACAAATGTGTGGCATAGAAATGGCATTAACCAACAGACTACGCTGAAAGTTTACAGAGCAGTGGTACTCCCAGTGCTGTTATACGCTAGTGAACCATGGACTCTGTATAGACGTCATGTGAGGAAACGCAATCACTGTCACACAACTTTCTCAGAAAAGTTATGAACATCACATGGCAAGACAAGATTCCGGTTACCACAGTCCTTGACAGATCTGGTATCCCTAGAATTGACACTATCCTGATGCAGACAGATTCGTTGAGGCAGGTCATGTGGTACGTATGCTAATACTTCTCTATGGTCAGCTGGAGAAGGGTACATGATCTCAAGGTAGCCTGTCAAAAAGGGCGCATCATCTTGTGAAAATAGGAGAAATGCAGCAGCTCACAGCGGAGAGTAGCTAGAAAGTCACGGACAGACCAAAAATCATCTATGGTGGTTATTCTATGCCCAAACTGTTCAAGCACATTTGCGGCTCGAATAGGGCTCATTAGCCATCTACGAACTCATGGGCAAGGACATATCTCTAACTGAATTTCCCATGTGGATGTAACAAATAGTCATAATTACTTGTGATGGACGAACAACAAAGACGTTTTGGGATGGAGTTGGTTGTCTCATCCTAAATAGGATAAAAGCAACCCAGAAGTCATGCTGAAGTTGGATGTTTCAGGCCGAAAGGTGCAGATATCGTAGCAAAGCTGTAAACCATGACACAATGCACTCCGGTTTCCCGACTACATCCTGCTAATTTGCAGACGTTTAAGAATGAACAGTGTGCTATTTATAGCACAGTGAAGAATCAAAAGCAACTTTTACTGACTGAATTTTCACTCCCTGCATTGTCCTCTATCAACAGGTTACTTTTTCTCTGCATTACCTACCATGGGTGATGATGACTTCACAGGTTACTGATGATGGTCAGGCTAATGATGAATAACGTATTGTTACATGGGTGGTGGCAACATTATTGTCAATTTGTATTTATTATTGACTCTTTGCTCTTCTTTTCGTGCTCGCCAAAGTCATTTTATTTGCCTACTATAATTTAAATTCATATTTGCAGTTTTTAAAAATTATGGGTTTAATTAATTTAATTACTTAGTCGATCTGAATCAACGGGGCATGCATAGACTAACTTGAGCGTTAGGCCTGAGTCTTACTATCAGTTACTAGTAACTATGCCCAACACATGCCTATTTATATATTACTAGTAGTAGTATAGTTATCAAGGCTCCTAATCATGTTTTGTTATAATTAGAATAATAATTATTATTAATTATTAATATTATTAATTAGTATTATTAATAATAATTATTATAATTATTATTGAATATTAAATCAAATCAAATGTTATTTTTATTAGGCATTAGGAAATCGTAAGGGGACGTGAAAGTCAATGTGGCTTAAATTACTTCCCTTGTTTTGGTAGCGTCCAAGAATCCATTTTTTGCATCACGTGAAACACTGACCACAGCAATTGTCTTTAGACAACGCGACACAACTTTATTGTTTATAAAAGACAACTGTTTAATTTTTCTCATTCATTTGTGCATCGAATTACATAACTAGAAGTTGGAAATACGCTGTGTACATTTTTCACCAAGCAATTAAATAAGCCTAGGTAAGTGTTTTTTCTCTTTGCACACGCATATGTATTAATTTGAATAAAATAGGATGTTGTAAACATGTCTAACAAATGAAACAACCATTTTTCTCTTTATATACAAAATTTCACTATTTTTGGAAGTTGCCGGTAATTATTATCGAAATGTAAACAAACGCACTGCAGATCGCCATCTTGTCTACCGCTATTCTTTACTGCTGTGTCGATAATTCTGAAATGTCTCTTATTTAAAGAAATTGACGTTTAACAACTACAATTCCTGCCTCTTTTAATTTCTTTAATTCATTTTTAAATGATACTAGTAAAAAATCTAAGATTTATATGTAAAATAATTGAAATTATTGGTACAAGACCATGCCGAGTGCGCGTACTTATGTACTATCATGTGTCCGTCGCCATGACGACTGAAGTGTTTTCTTAGTCACATCGGTCTGTTTCATGTTGATAATTTTACAAGAAACACATTTCAAATTAAATATATATTATTTATATTGTTTATGAAGTCCAATTGCTTATAATTCTCTCATGAATATTTTGTAAAATTCACTTTTATGTGAGAGATGCTTTCTCCTTTCAATAGACCTAATAAATCAAATCAATGCAGACAACATCAACTTCAGCATCCTCCAAACGTTCTCACTCTTTTTGATATCTTTGTCTCTTGTTGTTTATTATCAATTTTGCTCAATGTTCTACATAAGCCTATCTACAGAATAATGTAATAAAGTATTTAATTATATAGGGCTAATTAGGTATCACTATAATAGGAAAAACAAAAAGCAAATTTTGAAAATTTGGTGCACATACCTACCTGGTAATTTATTCATACCTTTGATATAGAATTGTTTATGTACATTAGGCATTAGCACTAAATTTTCAAATTGGGTTTATAACATTATAAACACCACAGTTAGATAGCCCTTGAAATTTGCAATTCAACGATACCTCAACCAAGTCTGTAGGTCGATTCTGTGAAAAGTTATGAATTTTTTTTCGAAATTTCAGGAAAAGATAATTACATGGGAACATATAATAAAATATGAACGGACTGATGATGAAAGTTGTGACCAAGAATTGAAGCAGAACTTGCATTTTATGAAATATTTCAGTTATTTATGATAATATATGCATAAAACTATACATTTTTGTGTTCGAGAAGGCAAGACGCATCTGTTGAATATACTGTACCAATTGTCAGGCATAATTGGGGCTAATTAATATTCAAAATGGTGGCTAATTTGCATAATTTACTTGTAATTTAATTTCTAATTATTAATTATTTCACTTATTTATGATAAAACACCATACAAATTATACTTTTTTGTGTTCGGGAAGGCAAGACGCATCTGTTGAATATACTGTACCAAATAATTAATATTCAAAATGGTGGCTAATTTGCATAATTTACTTGTAATTTAATTGTCTAATTATTAACTATTTCACTTATTTATGATAAAACACCATACAAATTATACTTTTTTGTGTTCGGGAAGGCAAGACGCATCTGTTGAATATACTGTACCAATTGCCAGGCATAATTGGGGCTAATTAATAAGAAAATTCTGGAGGTAAGGTAGGACATAGCGAATGCCAACTGACTAGAGTACAGGAACTGTATGGCGAATAAGTAAGTGGGAGGTTTGGAACAGAGGATGAAAAAATGCAGAGGTGGAGAATACAAGAGGAAAAAAGAAAAGAAGAAAATATGTGGTGGATAGACGGAAGCCCCGAGACGGAGATACGCCACGCAAGAAAGTAAAGTGTGGGTGGGATGAGGGAACCCAGATGCCTAAAGCCTTATGCATTAGGTCTCCAGCCATAACATCAGACTGCAGACCCATTTCATAGGACATCCGTGAAACTGTAGTGTAATGAGGTGCAGTAGACAAGACTTTACCAAATAATACTCTACCTACATAATTAATTAGAGAGGAACAATGCTTAACACTGACATGACTCTGTAGAAACTTGTATATGCACATGCGTAATGGCGAACCATATTGCCGCATGTTCATCTTCACGACTACAGTGCTGCTCACTATCAGAATTAAATAGAATATCCAATAATGCATCTTAAAAATTATCTTTACGGTAATTCTAATTTATACCTAGACCTACTAATAATGTTTGAATAGAAGCTATCTGAGTTCGATTACAGTGACAGTGAGACACAAACACTTGTCATCGTCATGGTAACATGGGCTGCAAGCATTCTGACGCGCTGACATGTTTTTTTATCTGTACCCTTGAATAATTTAATATAATACTGTTTGAAGACATTTCAATAAAAACTAGTACATAGTGTCACATTAAATTAACTAAAGAATGATAAGATGTAGAAATTCATTAAACTGTAACTTAAATTTTTAACATTATACACGTATATCGATAATTAACGGTGCGGCAACATTGAACAGCCGAAAACGAACTCTAAAGTTAGTAGCGTGGTCAGTCGATCACCATAGCATTTTTAAAATTTAATAATTACAAGGTATTTCTAGAAATGTTAAAATTTGGTACATAAAGAGAGAAATGGTTGCTGAATATGTTAGACATGGTTTCACATATCACTTAAAATCAAAACTAAAAAATATACGTGTGCAAAGAGAAAAAACACCTACCTCGTCTTGTTTAATTGCTTGGTGTTAATTGTAGATAAGGTATCTCCAACATTTATAATCTTAATACACTGAACAAATGGATGATAATTAGTATACAGTTCACTTTTATATGAACTAAAGCTGCGTGGCGTCACTAAATGACAATTCCATTGGATAGTGCACACGTGGTCCATGAAAATGTCGGCAAATGGCATGTTTATAAAGGGACATTACTCTAAATATCTTTTTGCGGAAATATTTCGATTAGTGCTAATGCCTATGTACATGTGTACCAAATGGCAATAATAATAATAATCAAATATTATATTTCAGATACAAAGAGGGCTGAGGTTACAGATTGCCAGCCACATAAAGGGAAGCATAGAAGAGATTTTAATTATGCTAATTAGACACTATTATTAATTGGCCCTGGTTGCATCGGAAAATTAACACAATGTAATAAACAGGTGCGTCTTGTCTTGCCGAACAAGAAAATGTATAATTTGTTATATTTTTTATCCTAAATAATTAAAAAATGTGAAAAATGTATATGATACATTCAATTCAATCAATCAATAAAACCCATAACCCTTCAGGGTCGTAGGGGTACCACATTGGATGCTTCAGCACACAGAGTCCTCCAGCAAATTCTATCCTCAGCGATGCGGATGAGTGTGGAAATATCTAGCCCTGTCCATTCCTTGATGTTGTCTGTCCATGTCTTTATTTGTCCTCCTCTGCTTCTTCCACCCTCGACAGTTCCCTGCAGTATTGTTTTTGACAAGGAATCGTGCCTGCATACATGTCCGAACCATGCTAGTTTTCGTCGTTTCACTATTGAAAGCAATGGCTCCTGGACACCTGCACACATCTCTACTTTATTTCTTACGTACACATTGTACATTGGTACACATTCAATTGCAATTATGCTAATTAGACGCAATTGTTAATTATTTATTAACTCTGCTGCGTCGGAAAATTAGCATAATGTAATCAAGAGGTGCGTCTTGTCTTCCCGAACAAGAAAATGTATAATTTGTCATATTTTTTATGCAAATAACTATGACTATGATATTCATAAATTAGTGGCTCGGTTCTAAGGCAGGGCCGCAACTTTTTGACAACTGTCATTTTATATTTCTTTATATGTTCCATGTAATTATCTTGAGGCAAAAATTAATACGAAAAAAATTCGTAACTTTTTTCAGAATTGACGTAGAGACTTGGTTGAGGTATCGTTGGATTGCAATTTTCAAGGGCTATCTAACTGTGGTATTTAAAATGATGTACACCCATTTTGAAAATTTTGTCCTAATGCCTAATAATTAATGATGCCTATGCCAATCTTCACATTTTTATCAGACTTGCCTGCTCATACAATCTGCATCAATAATAACTTCTGTGGCAGAAGACAACCGCACAATTGACCCGGGCATGGCGAACGAAGATATGCAATGCAATTTTATTTAGAAACTGCAGAATATCTAACAAACAAATGCAAATGGAATTATACAGAAAGTAGGCAAACTTCGCGCTATTTCAACAACCGGAACTCTTCTTCCTGTCAAAGGTTACCACTCAATATTTTAGACAAGAACTTGTTCAGAAGACAAATCATCATCAGGTGCCTTGCTGCATCAAAGTCGTTGTTGTTTCCTTGTGCCAGGTTGTCAAACTTCTAATATTTTCTCTGGAGGTGGCTCTGTTGCCTTAAATTTTGTCTGTTGTGACTATGTTCTCTAAACAATACAAATACAAATACAAAAAGCCCAGATAAAATGTATTTGTTCGTGACACTCGACAATATAAGTTTTTTTTTTCTTTTCGTTGTATACCCCTTTGTGCATTGCAGCGTCAGAGGTATAATAGTTCTCTGGAGGTGGCTTTTTGTGCGCTTCATATGTTTATTTTCGTTGACTCGTTTATTTCTGTAATTCATCGTTTGCATGGTAGGCGCCTGGATTTGTAACCATCAGTCTTCACTCCTGTATAGTAATTCTTCTCAAGGAAGACTGTCTGATGGTAGTCTGGAAGCATGTAAAAACCACTTAATCTGTTGTCATTTTATGTAATAATTTCAGGTTGTGAAATGATCAGACTAGTTAATTTATTTATTGACTTAGCTGAACTAGAGGATATATCATCCGTCGGAATCTTCTCCGCTTTGATTAGATGTCTTCATTCTATTGGATTGACAGAGGAGTGCTTGAATGAATGTTTAATTCCTATTTTTTGTGATGGTACAGCGGTAATGTTGGGTTCTCTTAGAAAATAAATGTTATTAAAAGATAAATGTCCATCATTAATTGTTTGACACTGTGCTAGCATAATCTGGAATTATCTGTCCACGATGCTGGTAAGAATGTTTCTGGAATTTATAGATTCAAATAATTTATAGACAAGTGATACGTTTTTATCACGCATCGCCCAAAGAATAATTGCGAACTCCATGTATGTGCCAGTTCACTGGAAGCGCAGTTGTTGAAAATTCAACGAATATTAAGCATTCGTTGGGTAGAATCCAGCTTTCGCTCAGTATCTGCAGTTTAGTAGGATTATAAAGACTTAGTTTGTCATTTTAGAAATGTTAAAGATGATAATTCCAGAGATAAAAAAAAAGAAGATAGATGCACATATGAGGGATTGATGAAGAAGATTACTATTGTTTAGTTTGTTTTAGACTTAGGAGTGATGTGCGATACACTTCAAAAGCTCTCTGAACAGAGCCTGGCACCGCAAAAACGAAACATAACTTTTAATTGTGCCAATAAAGCAATTAAACGCACTATACAGTTGTTTGTAGATATGTGATCATATCCCGGACAGTACTATAAGGAAACCGCCCAAGCTGCAAAGTCTCTAGTCCAAGAAATTCTTATTTACAAAATAGATAGAAAAGATAACCAACTAATATGCCCTGTTTCCTTTTATGTTAACTTGGAGACTTCACTAAAACAACGACAGCTGGAATATAAAGAAGCTGATTTACTCAAGTGAGCCCTTTGTGCTTGACGAAAAACAGTGAGTCTGAAGAAACACACAATTTTGTAATATATGACGAAGAAGCAATTAGACATTTGTCAATACGGTTTCGTTTGAACGACAGAAATATAATACATAGAATCTTGGAATAAAAGGAGGAAAAATACTTTCAAACCTTCAATTCACAATCTTGACATCACTCCGGAGAAATGTTGCAGCCTAACAGCCGAGAGTAACTAGAAAGTCACGGATATATCAAAATCCGTCTACAGTGGTAATTCCATGTTCGTACTGTGCACGGATATTTACAGCTCGAATAGGGCTCATTAGCCATCTACGAACTATTAGACATGGTCATAATTCTAATTGAATTTTCAAATGTGAATGTAAAAATGGTCATCATACACACACACGCACGCACGCATATATATATATATATATATATATATATATATATATATATATTGTGTGTGTGTGTGTGTGCGTGCGTGTGTGTGTGTGTCTGTGTGTGATCAAGGAATACTTTTGATCACAATATGTTTATGTAATAAACCTCTGTTTTGTCATCCTCATGTTTCGTTATTACCTAACTCTTGTTTGTACTACAAACTATGTTATTATTATAATTAATTTTATTTAAAGTAACCTTATGGTGAGGCGCACTTCTTTCAAACGCGTACATGGTCCAATTTCTCTTCTCTTCTTCTGCGGTCGTTCTCAGACTCCTGAATATTAGTATTATGTAGTTCGGAGAACGAAGTGCATTGTGTCATAGCTTATACCTTAGCTGCGATATCTGCGCTTTTCGGTCTGACACATCCTACTACTTTGACCTTTTTGGGGATGAAACAACCAACGCGAGCCCAAGACCTGCTTACTACCCTCTTACAACATAATTGGCGAGTAATAATGTTGCAATTCTTTACCCCCCCCCCCTTCTGTCATCTGGCAACACACGGGAACCAATTTGGTTATATAATAGTTTTTTTAACCATAAAATAATAATAGAGCCACCCTTGGGTAATCCAGCCACCATGAATTCGAGAGTATGTATTTCAGGGAGTGCTGCAAAACCATAACCGCCGAGTTATATATTCAATACGTTTTTGTCATCACAATGTTAATATTGGAATCATGGTGACTGGATGATCTGAAACAGTACCTTTTTTTGTGGCTGAAAGGCGCATACCTCGCCATAAGATACTTTATTTAAAAAAAAAAAAGAAAAACTGAAGAATGGTGATTATTTCAGTAAACTGTGAATATACTATATATTCAAAAATATATTTATAACTTTCGTATTGTAGGAATGGCAAAGAAACTAACAATATATATGGTGTCCCTATAATCTACAGTTTACTCAATTTGTGTACTTTGAATCGTAGGTGCTTAACATGACTAGCATACCACCTAAGGACAAAGATGGTGCCATAGACCTCACACTCTAACATCCACGCTTCCTTTTCTCACTTACTGTCTTTGGAATAAATGAAAGTGATAATTTGTCAGTGTATTCCGTTACAGAAAACCCAAACTTATCATCCATTACTCAATAACTTACAGCGACCATGACTAACCCTTATACATAATAATACTAGACAACACACTGTTAAAATTATATTCATTACAACTCTCCCACATGTGTTACAATGATATTCCTTACAACTCTCCCACCTGTGTTAAAATGAATAAATGGTAGAAGTTTCTCTGGCAAAGAACGCCGCAATAAAAGCGAGCACAGGGTTCAAAAGAAACAATAGATTAATGCTTTTGAGATTGTTAAATAGTCCAATGTCAGATGAATAACTTCTAAATCCATAAATGTGATTCATAAATGTCTAGTGTGTTTGTTTGTTTGATTTGCGTTCGCTCCATTGTAACCAGCACGGATATCCGTGCGATTTCCGCCGGGAGCATGACTACGTTGTGCCACAGTTATGCGCCGTGTAGCATATCCGATTTTGGCATGCCTTGACAATTCGGGTGGGCTACCCTAGCCTGTGACAGCCTCCATATCTGTCTCCAGGCACACGTGTATGTGGTGACTCTTCGCCAAGACGATTTTTGCTCTCGTCTGACTCGTACGAGGTGTTCCACTGTCTATGAACTTGCCTCGTGTAATTGGACGTATTGTGCCTGTGCCCATCGGGTACTGAACCGTTTCTCATCCGTGAGCCTGGCTCCTTAAGGGGAAGAACTCAACAGAAGAGTTGGACCCTGGCTCTTTCGCCTTCTTAGCCGAGGTGTCATTCACCGACATCGTGTACCCCTTGTCCAAGTTCGAGTCTCACATCACGCGTTTGAGAGCAAGGCGTTCTCGAGCTGAGCGACCTTGTCCCAATATCGCCTGAGCCCATCAGGTACTGAACCCTTTCTCTCTGTCAGTGTAGTTTTGGTGTAGGAAAACCTGACAGTAGAGTTAGGCCAGGGCTAAATCGTTGCCTCTTCTGTGCCTGAGCCCATCAAGTACGGAACCATTTCTTTCTGCAAGTGTACTTCCGGTATAGGAAAACTTGACAGTAGAGTTGGGCCAGGACATCCATCGGTGTCTCTTTCTTGCCTAAGCCCATCGGGTACGGAACCCTTTCTCTTCGCGAGCATATTTCTGGTTTAGGAAGGCTCGACATTAGAGTTGGGTTAGGTCTTCTTGCTTTTCCGAACGCCAATGAATGGGTCTGGGTCTCCGCCTGTAAGGAGCACAGGTAACTAGAAGCTCGTCTCGAGCTGACGGATCTTGTAGTTCCCCTTTCCTAGAAACTTTTCACTTTCTATTTGCAGTTCACGCAGTTCTTTTCACTTTCTATTTGCAGTTCGGACTGGACTGACTAGCTTCACTGTATGTCGATAGTGCCGCTATATGTGGTGATGCTGGTGGTGTCGGAGATATTGTCTGTCTCTTATGCAGTCAAATATCTTTCCATCTGCTGCCTCCACATTCTCGGACACGATCCCCAAATGATTTGGCCAGAATCAGCTCGAGCTGCTGTATTTCTGTTTCCAGGGTGCACCGCGAGGAGGTACATTTGGGGTCTTGGTTATCTGCTAACCCTGGGTCCGCCTAGTGCAATGCGTTCCCTTTGCACCCCAAATGTCTAGTGAATCCAAGGTGGAGAAAGTGAACAATGTATAACCCAAGTATGTAATTATTGAGCACTCTGAACATTCTGCAGTTATGTTGAATGGTGTACAGGATTTTTGATGTATTTAAGATCAAAACTTGCAAAATGAAATGTCTGAAGAAGGTCATTGGAATCACCAGACTCAACAAAATGCGCAATGAGAACATCAGAAAGATAATATATATAACACCATGCATAGAATATATATAGAAACAACAGATAAAATAGTTTGGACAATGGAGGGAGGGGGTTTAAATTTCAGTAATTATTACTAATGCGGACGTTTTTATAAGAATTGTCTATTGTCGTAACGTCCACACTTGCCGCTGAGGGTAGAGGTTTGTATAGAAGATGTAGTCTGTGTTCCAGAGCCAGGTATGTTGCTATGGTTGTAGTGCAGTCATGTTTATTCAGGATGGTCTTGATGTTGTCTATCTTTTCCTTGGTCTGCCCTTAGCTTTTTATCATTAGTTAAATCTTGTTATACGCTCTAATGGGACCGTTCATCCTCATAAGTCGTCCAAACAATTTTATCGGTTGTTTCTCTATATACTTGATGCACTATGTTATACTTAGTATCCGTCTGATGTTCTAATTGCGCACCTTGTCGAATCTGGTGACTCAAATAGTCTTACTTAGACATTTCGCATGTTACGATCTTTCTCTTATGTATAGGTGTTATTTGCCAAATCTGACATTAGTAGCATAGTGTTGGTACAAGGATGCTCTTATTTATGTGTAGGTGTTAGTTGCTAAGTCTGACATTGGTAGCATAGTGTTGGCAGAACGATGCTCTTACTTATGTGTTTCTTAACTTCCGTGTTGTTTTTTGGGTGTTATAGCAAAAGTGACATCTGGTATATCACAATATTTGCCTTTTTTACATCTTGTTTCTATCTCTCAATTGACTCATCCGTCTTCTGTAAAGATACTTCGTAGGTACTTGAACTCTTTGACTTGTATTATTTTTGTGTTCTCTATTTGAATGTTTAAATGCTCTGTTGATCTCGTTATTTGCATAGTTTCTGCTTTTTGTCTGTTAATATCGTTATTTGCATAGTTTCTGCTTTTTGTCTGTTGATCTCGTTATTTGGATAGTTTCTGCCTTTTGTCGGTTGATCCGCATGTTGTATTTATTGCATATTCTTGATAGTGAGTTGATGTGAGTTTGCAGTTTTTCTTCATCATCATACATGATGTTTTTATCGTCAGCAAAAAGCAGTTCATTGAGTTTGTTTTTACGTTGTTCATTCTCTGTTGTTTCATAAATCAGAAGTTGTATAAGAATACGCACATAAATTCTACTACATATGATTGTATATAAAAATAATATGACAGCTATGTTGATGGAAAAGATCTAAAGATAGTAGTAAGAAACATGTATTGGAAACAAACAGCTGTGTCGAGTGTTGACGGCAATGTAGGAGAATTTCAAAAGATAGAGATGGGCATCAGACAAGGATGTGTAATGTAACCAGATCTTTTCTTCCTGTATACAGAGGATATTATATGAAACTTAGAAAGCATGCTAGGAATAGCAGCTAGAGGTTACAAAATCTGAATAATCTAACATATGCTGACGATACAGGTCTGATTGCAGGGGGAGAAAAAGAAATTTAAAGTTTGTTAGACATGGTAGTACAAAAAAGTGAAAACAAAGCTCTCAGTCTAAACAAGAAGAAACTAGAAGTAATGGCTGTTTCAAGAAATACACACCGCCAGAATACAGCATTACTATCTATGTTATGTTATGTTCCTCCAGTGCCATAGGCGGCGCATAGGGCAGAGACCATAGCTTTCCATTTCTGTCTGTGTTGCCAGGTCTTTCAATTGTTGCGTGTTGTTTAGGTTCATTGACATGCCTTCTCTATTAATGGTTCTTCGTAGAGTTTCTCTAGGTCTCCCTCTTCTTACTCTAGGTGGCACCAAATATAGTGACTGCTGTGGAATTTTTAGGCTGTTCATTCTGAGAACATGGCTGATGTAAGTCTAACGCCTTTGTCTAATGAAGGAAGATATATACTATCTATGATTCAACATTAAATCATGGGAATAAAGTCAATTATCTTGGCACCATTTTAACATCAGATGGCAGGTGCTCCAATGAGTAACAGTAATTACAGTAAGAGTAACTGTAACAATGAAACAGTAACCCTATGATTTTTTTAAAATTGATAGAACAAGGGGATCTCATCCAAATTTCTCGTTTTTGTATATAGGAAACACTTAATGTGTCAGCCTAAGTGTGAGAGTTTCATAATAATTTTTAAAAATATTTTAGACAGATGCATACAATTTAAAAAAAAGAACACACTAATTGGTAAATGCAAGTTTAAAGTGAAAGTACATCAGGAATAAATTTTTCAACTTTGTTTTGACACAATAATTAATTAAAACAAATATGTTGACAACTGTACATATTATCTCCCTTTCTTTGCAAACGTAAAACCACTTTCTATAAAGTGAAAACCACTTTCTATAAAGTGGGAAGTTCTCTGTTTACTGTGACTAAATTATATTTTATTAATGAAGCATTATGTTTAGTCAGTGTGACTATCTAAGACACAATAGTCAAGTTTTCTTCCAGTAAACAGAGCCCTATTTCTATCTCGTGAGCACAGTTCACGAAAGTAAGATTGCTCTTAAGATGTCAACATTAGGACTAGCAAGAAAAACCAAAACACAAACAATGCGTGGTGTGTACTGTGATATGTGGTTTAGATCAGTGAATGTGGTTTAGATCAGTGTTGCCAATGTGGTGTGGAAAAAGAAGCAAAGTTAGTGGTACTGTTATTGTTGTCTACCATGCACATCGTAAAATGTGACTAAGAAGGTGTGTTTTTTTTTTTTTGGGGGGGGGGGTTGATTTGGCTCTCCTATTCAATAGAGGATCATGCTATCCAGAAATCATGATGAATATGGTGTGTCAGATCGAAAGGCGCAGATATCGCAACCACGATGTAAATCATGACATACCACATTCCATTCTCCGGATTACATCCTGATAACATACAGGAGTTTGAGGACGAACACATAAAAAGATAAAGCAGATAAAGATTAGTGGTTCTCAAAATGTAATTAGGTCCTCGTTTGGGGCTATATATTTGAAGGGAGGGGGATAATTTCACCCAAAAATGAAACTATGGCGCAGATTCTTCCAGATCTGCGACACAAAAATAAGTTTTTGAATGCTTCTATTCTTTTTACAAAACTGCCCACTATATCACAGCACAAGTGAGAAACGATGGCTATCTGAAACAATTCTGGCGGAAAGCTCTACTGCACTAACTACTGCAATGGAGCTTCTAACTACAGAACAGTTCTTTGATGGAATCCATATCAGCATCTGACCTGCTGGAAAACGAGGAAGAAGGAGAAAAGAATTATGCGACGCATAAGATATACGATAGTAATAATCCTTGAGGAAAGATGACAAGCTTTTTTCTCTGGTCTATTGGAATTAATCTCTAGTGCCGGGAACAACACATCGGCTGGAAATACGAGGGCTGGGGCAACACAGTGGAATATAAGGAAAAACGGATTTAGATACAAATGTTGTCAATATGTATACACACGACATACTAGCGAATAGACGCAAAGACATACGA
Organism: Meghimatium bilineatum; assembly: GCA_034231615.1. Classification (NCBI taxonomy): domain Eukaryota; kingdom Metazoa; phylum Mollusca; class Gastropoda; order Stylommatophora; family Philomycidae; genus Meghimatium; species Meghimatium bilineatum. The sequence continues at coordinate 29,351,354 of CM067301.1, forward strand.
CCATTTGAATAAGAAACCATCATCAGGACAAACGATAGCTGACTAGCAATGAATAGAAACACACGTATGACGAAATGAGAGGCAAGGGATGATGAAAGTGGGAGAGAAAGAAGCACAAGCACAAGTGATTATTAAGGGAGTGATATTACGGATGATGTGATCAACCCTGGTAACAGGAGATAAAAAGAAAATTGAGATCTTGTCAACAAGACATAGATGCTTTCCATCTTAGTTCTCACTCTGGATAATTGAGTCTGCGTTTGTTCTCAAACTCCTGCAAATTAGCGTTTTGTCATTGTTCACAACATTTATGCGAGATCTTCGCTTTTGATCTAACACATTCGACTTTATAATGGCACTGTATCATTGTGACCTTATATAGGAGGGGGCAGCCAACTCCACCATATAACCTCCTTAGTCGTTTCTTAAAATATACATGGAAAGCAAACAGTATTGCTATTATTTGTTCCCCTCTCGAGATTAAAAAAAACACACTAATGGTGTGTGACTTTTTAAAAACAATTTGTGTTGTCTAGTGCTTTTGACGGAACGAGTTGGTGGCACTTGCCTAAACATAATACGTGTTAAATGGTGGTTATTTTGTGCATCTATCATTCAGGGCAATATACCGCTAATTATCCCAAACAACTTGCATATCATATATTAATAAAAGAAAAGTGTGAAAACCAGAATACTGGTTTCATTAGTTATTATAAAGATAAAGAATGCAACAGATCGCATGTAACCCATGTCTGCTGAAAGACACCAGTACAAATAGAAATGACCGGAATATACCGATGTGGTATCAAAAATTCCCCATTACACATTGTTTACTACACTGTATAATCTTGTCTCTCAATTAGTTGTGTGGACTATTTGAAAATAATCCATCTGAAGTCACATTATTTAACCATTACAGTGATTTTAATTGGTCACTTTTGTATACATTGTGTCGACAGCCAATGACAAATCAACGTCAAGTAAAGTCATTTAGAAGAATGAGTTCACGTGACTGTATTTGACGAGAGACACGGTACAGTAAGTCGATATGACCTAGCAAAAGACACCTTACAAACAAAAATGTAATAGTCATGATTGAATGATTGTCCAAACAAATGTCATGTGTTTTGTTTTTGCGAAAACTAATTGTACTTGAATTAAACTCACAACATAAAAACATGACTCTTTTTGCAACTTGACGTTTTAAAAAGATAAAAACGTGATTGCAATGCAAAAATAGGATAAAAACTGAGGCTCTGTATGGAAAAATAATTTTGTGAAATATATTTTGAGGCTCTGTCTAGGATAGCAGGGCTATAGAGAGTGGACATTTCCATTATTCATTAAGGGTCATAACCCCGCAGATACTATCAGATAAGGGGATGTAATACATGTGAAATGTATTAATATGTGAAAATGTATTAATAAATCATAAGAACACAAATATTTTGATCTGATCATGTGGTAATATAATTTAAATAAACAACTCTCATTTATCTTGAGTGATTTTGTGTAACTCTTCCCCGTTCTACTATTTATAAAAACGTTTTTTTGAAAGCAATATGCACGACATTCTTCCCTAACTGTTGACATGGTGAACAAAAGTGTGGCACATAAACTTTTGGATGTTAAGGGATAATGTCCGTATAAGGTTCAAGTTCCCCGCGGAACTTTACATGCAAAAGTTGGCTCTTGACTTTGTATGGGAACTAGTGTCAGTAGTCCGTTCACATGTCTTAGACTCCACCGCGGGGTCAAGGTTCAGCCAGTGTCGAGTCAGCTCGCTCGTCACAGTACCGCTTGGGATCTAGGCTGGTTCCTCCCCATATGACATGTTAAGACAGGACGAAGTCACCGGGGTGAAGTTTTCGGTCGTACGGAATGTTAACAGCATAAACGTGCTCAGCTAAGTGGTGAGCTATACTTAGCGTCCGAGTGGCTTTCGAATGTCGGCGCCTGCTATGTCATACCGCCTCGAAAGAGGATTACGGGGGTATAGGAGAGCTGCTTAGAAAGTGCTTCACTCGACTTTTTTGTCATGAAATTATCTAAATTTTAGTATTATTTGTATTTACACGGTTACCACTTAAACGTATTTTTGATACTGTTATTTATTGGAAAGAATAAACAATTTTGATACAAAGTAATAATATAGTCTTACAGTTTTTAATGGCCATAGTTCTTAATTCGTAATTTAAAAGATCTATTTATAATTTCGTTAACACAAGAAAATAAATTTAGTATTCACGAGAAAAAAAATGGGATTGCAATTTGTGAGTTTTAAAACGCTTTATTTTTTAGAGAAAATTTACTTTCAACAATAACGCAATTCCACAATATAACGACATCCACCTGTGTCAGCTGAGTTTTAAAAAAATGTAAACTCAAAATATTTTGACTTGATACATTGCTTACTAAAATTGCGGAAATATACATTTGTTTATGTTAATGGCACGTATGTATTGTAATTGTATGTATTGAGTGCAAAGATGTGTCCAGGTCTCACCAAGATTGTCTTGGTTTTATAACACTGACTTATATCTCGCCCTGTTTTGCCTAAGTCCCAGTTTCTATAACAGTTTACAAATACAACAAATGTGTTACGTGTTCAAATCAACACACTTGGTCTCGCTTTGTTCAAGCGAATAAACACGCTTGGTAAACCTAAATGCGGTAGAGCGTGAAGACTTTGATTTATTTATACATAGATCAGTGGTCATAAGGTATTTTCTGTAGAAGTATTAATTAATTCACAGTATTATGTGATTGCCATGTGTCTTCTGTCACGGAGATTATCCAATAAATAAATTAAATTTCCATCACAGCTGACCTATGTTCTTTGATATATTTAAAAAAAAGAATCTCTTCAAGAATCTGTTTCTAGTAAACAAAAATCTGAACGTAGTGATAGTTAGATAAACTTAATTTCCAATAGAAATCGTCCTTGGTTGGCGGGTCTGAAAGGGGAGCATGGGGAGCTAAACTGTTACCTGTCAAGCATATCGTAAGCAGCAACTAAGAGGAATTTAAGGTGGAGTTTGTTGTCCCATAAAGGCCCGTAGATAAGGAGGTTGTAGGGTTGAGATATTCAATTTCCCGTCCTTTAGCAAATCAGAATAGGTCTATGCCTTTTAGCATTAGAAATTTGGCCAAAATGCGGGTAAAAAGTCTCTCCCCCCCCACCCCGTAGAGTTTTTCACAAAAGGAACATCATATGAAGATCTGATACACGAAAACACACGAATGACTTTTTAAAGGGAAATACTCCTCCCCCTCCCCCTACTTATATGACCTAATACATATTTATAACACTGGTCTCACCCCACAGTGTCAAATTGACCTAGAAGCTATGCTGAAGTTCGATTTGTCAGTTAAGCTGTCAATTATGGCACACAGTTTATCTGGACTATATCCTGCTGATCTGCAGGAGCTTGAGAATGGATACAGAAGATGAAACAAGAAGTTGAAAAGATGTTTACACCAGAAGGCATCTATCTTGAACAGATGTGTGCACAAGAAGGCATCGATCTTGGTGAAGAATGGATTATCTTTTCAAGACTATCTTTGCAATCACTAGAGAGTTCATTGATAAACATATGACTGTGAATGAATGCTGTGTTCACGGAGTTCATCTCCGAACATTTTCATGACACAGATGACGTGAGACACAGACGATCAAAATAATCCACAATCAGTGGTTCGAATGGACTTTTACCACCAGATCACGTGGAACAACAGTTCACGAAGCCAGTAGTGCCTTCACCAAACATCAAGCAGTCTAACGATGTGTGTGTTTACTGTAACACAAGTACACTTGCTAGAAATTGAAGCCTATTTACGCTAAGACGATATCAACATCATCATCAGGTGCCATGCCGGCTGGCGTAGGCGACCATGGCTTTCCATATCTCCCTGTCTCCAGTATTATGTATGAAGGTCGTTGTTGTTTCCCTGCCGTGCCATGTTGTCAAACTGTCTAATATATTTTCACGTTGTAGCCATCTGTCTCTGTTGCCTTCAATCTTGCCTGTTGTGACTATATTCTCCAAACCTCCTTGTCTCATGAAGTGGCCAAAAATAAGAAGATTGTCTTTTTCTTATATTATTTATTAGGGTCCGTTTCGCATTTGACTCTTTCAACACTTCCACATTAGTTTTTCTGACAGGCCATGATATTCTAAGTCCATGATGTCAACATACCTTAACCAAAAGGTTGTAATCCCTTATCGACCAATCATCAACTAAGGAAACATTTATTCATACACTGTAAATGTCACGTGACTGTGTCTCCTGTGTACATCGTTATTAGTTTACAGTGTATACGTTTTTGAGTATTCCTGTATTTCTCGGTCGTTGGGTTTTTGTGGTGGGGGGGGGGGGGGGGGGTTAGCGTGAGGATAAAATAAGACTATTGATTGAACAGGCCTAAGTCTGACCTATTTATTCGAGGTTCTTAATCAGAGTTGGCACGTTCCTTTTTTTTAAAAATAAAGTGACATTTCCCCGTAAACATGACAGAAGTTTAACATTACAATAGCCTATTCATTACAGATGATGAACCGTCTTCGCACGAAAGGTCAGCGACAGTTCCCATTTACCTCATGTTCGTCTCCCTGCGACCACACCATACTATAAGCCTATAACCCGGTGTTGTGGCACACGCCCCAAAGGTGAAAAAGGGGGGGGGGGGAATTTCATTGTTTGGGGGACACTTAAAAAAAATTGTGTTC